>PVHY01000428.1:0-214415 GCA_004024945.1 Uropsilus gracilis | reverse complement strand
GCCTGGGGCCCGTAGTGAGACCTAGTTCCAAAAAAATAGCTGGACGTGGTGGCATGCACCTGTAATCCCAGCTACCTGGGAGGCTGAGGCTGGGGATTGCTTGAGTCTGTGGTACCTCGGGCAACGAGAGTCTGTGGTTCCATGGGCAAAAATAGTGAGACCTAGTCTCAAAAATAAATAAATAAATAAAAATAAAGATACTTAAACATTCACCCCATATATCTATTACTTAAATCCTAATCAGCGTACCCTTCTAAATGTCATCTATCTTAGTTTTAAATATTTTTAGAACCAGGTGACTCATTCTTCAAAAGCGGATGATTTTGTCTTTTCATAATACTGTTAAATAGGTTACCCTTACTCTAACACACACACACACACACACACACACACACACACACACACACACACACACTTTTTGCCACGAATTATTTCTTGGAGTTTGGAGCATAGATAAAAATTTAAACACTTACTGATTCCTGCTGAGATCCAGGTTCAATTTCCCATACCAATCTATCAAGTATATGAACCTAACCTAATACCCAAGGTTTTATTTTCCTGATTTGACATCTGCAGGTATAATTGGTTGGTTAATTTATACTGAGAGGTATTATAATTTAGTGTTTAAAAAGCATCATGAGTTAGATAAGACTACATTTTTAGCCTGCTACTGATGTATAACAATGCCAGTTACTACATGTCTCTGATCTAAGTTTCACCTTTTAACAAGTACCCAACTATCTTGGCCAGTAACAGTGTGAGACTCTTAAGTTTCACCTTTCCTCATAAACTTGAAGAATGTGTTAATTCCCTGCAAACTTAGTTTGATCTTTTAATTTTTTAAAAAGTACAAGATACTTTACAAATTATTTTCCAAATAGCTGTAAAATAATTTTACCTATGAAACCACTACTGATATCAAGACCACAAACTTATCAGTTGCCACTAAAAGATCCCTACCATTCTCTTGTTATTGCTAGTATTATTTTATTATTTATTATTAATATTACTGCTACTATTTTTTAATCAATTTTTATTCTAAGAATAAGGCCATAGTTCTGTTTTATAGAGTGTCTTTCAGGAGTACAATTGATAATGTAGAACAAACACTTCATAAAATGTCTCACATGACCTGGTATTTAATACATGTCATTATTATTGCTCTTAATATTTCCTATCCTATCTTTAAATTGAGTGACAAGTATTACAAGAAAAGCAAGCAAATATCCTTTAGTATATACCTATATGTTTCCCAAATGATACATATCTCACATCTTTTCTCATAATTTACAATAAAGAGATATAAGTGAATATGCAATTAATATTTGTTCACTGAATTTAGATTATTATTAGTTCATCTCTAAGTTTATTTGAAATATTTCTTCTATGAAGTTCCTGTAATATTTTTTTCCAGGAAATACTGAAAGCTAAGGCTGCTTATTTTCCATTTTTAAGGACTGCTGATTATATTGTTCATTTCACTTTTTCTTTTTCTATGGTATTCGTACGTGTTCACCTGCCACCCCAAAAATCTGTTTGGTAACTGCTAATTTCTGGTAAGCATTCCTCCAACAGCTCTTCCCTGAGTGCTGTTTTAGGACTTTGTGAGTTGAAAATTGTTAAGCAAAATTGGTGGTACTAACTGATGAGAGTATAGTTACAAGGATGCTATCTCAAGACTCTGACTTTATGTCTCTTTAGAATATAATACTCATAGAAGCAAGTCAGTAAAATTGAAGTCCAGAAATGGAAAACTTTTATATTCAAATGCACTATTAATTCTAATGTAGCTTCATTTACTACTAGATATAAAATAAAGTAAGAAAGATGCATTGATCATTACGGACCAGCTGTTGTTTCAACTCATAGCATAGATCTTCTTATTTGATTTTCTAAAGCAATTTCATGATATAGAATGATAGAACTGGCATTTTATACTGGAAAAACTTCATAGAAATTAAGGAACCTGCTTAAGAGACTTAGGTGTGAGGAAGTAATAGAAATAAGATTCAAACTAAGATGTCATTAATTTTATTTGGATATTATAAATTTAAGAAATATGTTTACATCATATAAGTTAATTAAGTATTATGGATTAGTGAAATATTATGAATTGGTGAATGTAATGAATTTGATATTTTATAATTTAGTACCTGTGGTCAATTTCATTTTTTATTAAATACTGTATGGGTTAATAAACTTCACATGTAAAATAAATTTTTAGGTAGACATTATTTAGAATTATTTGTGTATATATCATAATCATCATTATCAATTTAAAAAAGTAGTTCTTTTTCTTTGGAAATTAAAATTGTTGTGATGGTGGTAATGGTATGTATTTTAGAATAAAACAATGTAGAGCAGCAGAATATTCTAGTTTAAATTCAGTTTCAACTTAATGAAAACTTTTACACTAAATATAGTAAAAATAAGATTGATTAATGTTGTCTTGATTCAGAAAGCTAATGGCATTATTTTATCCTAAGTTCTGATTTCTAAGCATAATTGTAGGGAATACATCAAATTTAGAATTATGAGTGACATAGAACTAAGTGCAGATCATTTTATTTAAGAATAAATAAGAATATTTCTTCATTAACCTAACCTTTCTATCTCTATTGGAAAGAGAAAAACATTAAAATATTTCCTACCTGCTAAGTGAAGTGTACATCATATCCTTGACAGATCTCAACAGAATCTTGCTAATCACATGTTGGCTATTGATAAAACAATATGGACTTGTTTTCCTCATCTCATCATGCAACTTATTGCTCCATATCTGGGAACATATGTGAGTGGAATGCACTTTTTTTTTGTTAAATATTTTTGTACATATGCATTTTGATATATCAGATTGTTAACACATATCAAGTTGTTAACACATATATGATGTTAGCAAATTAGCATGACCCTAATGCATTTTTATTTGATCACACAGGAATAACTTCATATATAATAGTTGTGATAGAGAAATGAGAGAAGAGTCTGTTCCACAAGTTGTGGAAGGGGTTGAAGAATTAAAATAAGATGATAGTTCTCCTTGCAGAGTAAACTATATCTGGAGTTGCAAATTCAGTCAAGTTTAAAATAAAGGGTTCAGTGTTGATAAAAGATTAACTAATGTACAGAAATTTGTAGAGCTTATTGAGCAAGAATCAGTTGAAATCAGGCAATAACAAAAAGAATGTGATTAGGATCCTTTCTAACAAGAGCTAGAGGGAAGGCTTTTATGTAGCAGATAGAAACAAAGAAAGAAATTATTTAATTAGCTATGGTTTAACTGGTTGCTGTATTTGGAAAAGCCTGTTTGGTTGTTTGTGATTGGTTGTTTTTAAGTTTTGTTTTCTCACATACATAAGTTTATTGATTTGATGACATTTGAGCCACCCCACTCTAATGACCTCCTCATTCAACTGCTTTAACACTACACACCTCTGGGGAATAGAGCAGGAAATCCTCAGTGCTGTTCTCTTAGCTTTCTTCTTTCACTGAAGGGGATGAGGCTAGTAAATATATATTTCACTGAACATGTCCCTCATAAAAATTTCAAATTGTCTTGAACGTTAACATATTTGAGTGATAGGAGTGTCATTGTTCACACTTCTGTTAAAACTATAACTGCAGTGACCCTGTAACATGACCAGACACTAGATGAGGACCAGTCCCATCATTGTTTACTGAAACTCATGTACTACCTTAATGACTACCTCTGCTGACTGACCATCAGCAATGTGAACTTCCATTTAAAAAATTACTCATATTCGTTTGGGATATGAGTTTTTTCCCAGCCAATATTTATTTATTTTACAGCCTGTATTTTTAAGAAATTACAGCAATTTTTGTAGCCATATTTTCAAACAATAGTTTACTCCAAGTTGGACAATAACATCTTCACATCCTAGTCAAATATCAGGAAAGAAAATCAATCGATCTCTGTCTCTGTCTCTCTCTTTTCCTTTTCCTGACTATGTTTCAAACACCTACTACTATTAACAAGAGTCAGACACTTTCCCTCTCTCCCTCATTTCCCTTCTCCTTCACCATAGTATTTTTAAACACTGTACCTGCTACCAGAATCCAAAAAACAATACAATCCATTCTGTCCTCTCTTACCATAAACTTTGTCATCTTCAGGAAGAGTTTTCAACCCACACTCATGAATAAAACTTCTTTAGTAGATCAAGAGTAATCAATTTACAAATATTTTTATCTTTATCAAATCATTTCATGTTCTTCCTAGTCGCTCTGTTACTACAAACAAAAAAAAATTCTCTATTTAAATCATTAAAGACAGCATTTCCTAGCTCTTTTATCTGCAATCTATGATCAGTGTGTGTGCTGCACATAATTACATCTCTGATAAGTAACATATATATATTTATAATTCTATTTTTAAAGCATGTTACTGCACAATCAAACAAGACATTTGTTCATAAATTATATTCATCTATGGTTATTTTTAGCAGACATATTTTTAAGTTATCCATTGTGTAATCAAATTCTCTTTGTAAGCCAACATCCATTTATCATACACTACATGATAACTGCCGTCATTTTTTAAAAGTCCACTATTTGGCCGTGCACAGTGGTGCGTGCCTGTAAGCGGCAACCTAGGAGCTGCAGCAGGAACCAGGGATCGCATTTTGAGTCCTGCTCGTGGCAACGTAGTGAGATCTAGTTGCAGAAAAATAGCTGGGTGTAGTGGTGTGTGCCTGTGATCCCAGCTACCTGGAAGCTGAGGCTGGGGATTGCTTGAGTCTGTTGTACCCCAGCAACATGAGCCTGCGGTTCCATGGACAAAAATAGCCATACCTAGTCTCAAAAAAAAAAAAAAAAAAAAAAAATCCGCTATCTGTATGTATTCAGTTAAGTTTCTCAAGTTGAGATGATTTTTGTACAATACAGGTCATCGTGACTCAAATGTGAACTACCTGTGGTGCATATATAACACTACCACTATGACTATTATTACTCTGTTATAGTTACAAAGAGTTTATAGCCTAGTTTTACTACTCATATTATAGCCGAGGAAGTGGATTATTAAAGAGCTTTGTCATTTCACTAGTGACTGATAATTATGGTCCTGGAATTTGAACCAGGTCTTAGGAATTCCAAAATTAATTGTAAAAGTATATATTATCTTGTCATAGGACTAAAGATTATGGTAATTACCTGCTTTTGGGATCCTGAAATTTTAGTTAACATTTATTACTTAGAATTCCTTACATAAATATTTCCATTTTATTTTAAAAAGTAAAGAAAAACAAAGGCAATTTAGGATCCAACCATATATAAATCTGCTCTAACAAAGTAGCTATTTGGTAACTAGAGTAAGTTAAATAAATATGGGAGGTTCATTTTCTTTTTTTTTTTTTTTTGTAGAAAAATTTTTGATTTTATTTTTTCTCTCTTTCTTTTTTATTTAAGGTGTAAACAGTGTGTCATTTATTTTTTTGTTTTATTTTTTTTAATTCATTTTATTGATTTGTCACAATTGTGCATTGATCCCTCCTCCTCCCTCCATACCCCCCTCTGTATCCCCCTTCCTCCCTCCATATCCTCCCTCTGTATCCCCCCTTCAGTCACTCCTTCTCCCATTTTTCTGCAAATTGTTGTTTGGTTAAGTTGATGTTTAGTTGTTGGTTGTTTGGCCTGTTGTTCTCTTCCGATATATGGTAAGTGTGTGTATGGTTTTTTGGGAGGCTCATTTTCTTCTGTTTGTTTCATTATCTCTTCTTTCCTCCCTTCATTTAAAAATATTTAAATTGTTACTCTATAGAATAGACAATTTTATGCAGCTAGGTTAATACAGTTACTTTTTCATAGGAAATAGCTAATCTCAAACTGCCTTTTCTTAACTTTCTTATAATTGCTCTCAGCAATTGTGCTGAAAATATTTAGAACTTACATGGCCTCTAGTTGTTGTATGGATAATATATACACACCTTAGTATCTGTAACATCTCAGCTACACAGTTAATTTTTCATATAGTGAGTAGATGCCTAAATATACTTTCATTTAATTTGAAATAGTAAAGAAAGATCTAAAAAATTCCTCTCCAAAATCTTTTAGAAAAAATGGTTGCAGAATTACCTACTTTTCTTCATTTAAGAGCAATATTCTCTGCAAAAAGGAGGTGAAATAAAATGTTCTGCCATCCATTCCAATTCCAGTATTATATAGCTGACTCTACTCTTGACAGTTATCTCTGAAGTTCAACAGTCATACATTAAGGCCTGTCTGGAAATAGGGATAATAAATGTAGATGCTTGATTTTTCACTTTCCCTATTGGTCAAATGCAGATTTACAAGCATATACTCACATACACAAATTTTTTTTCCCTCTCCAAACAAATAAGTATGAAGTAATTTATACACAATTCTGCAATCTCACATTCTTCATAGATTTTACTGAAACATCGTGTGCACAGTTAAATATTTCTTCTTAACCAATCAAGAGTGCCTCAATATTTTCTGTTCTTTATAAGTTCTTTTTGAGAAGACTTGTACCTTGTAAAGCATTCTTATTTGCTGTGCTTTAGTTGACTATATTATCAAGATGTGGCTAGCTAGAACAAACTGCTTGAAACTTCATGTAGCTATTTTCATATCTTTTTTAATTATATAATTTATTTATATATATATTTTTCACATCATTTTAATCTCTAGTAGTCACCCACCACCTCCCCTCTCTGACCACTCCAACTGGTCCTCACCCTCCTGTTGTGTACTTTCATTTGGTTATCCATATATTAGTGAAACCATTTGGTTTCTGTCTTTTCCTTTCTGACTTGTTTCTGCTAGTATGATTTCTTTTAGATACATCCATGTTTCCATAAATTCATCAAATTTGTCATTTTTAATTGATGTGTAATACTCCATTGTGTATATATACCACATCTTCATCCATTTATCTGTTTTGGGACATTTGGGTTGTTTCCATGTCCTTGCATTTATAAACAGTGCTGCAATAAATCCGAGCACAGGTGTCCTTTTGTACCCACATTGAGGTCTCCTTTGGGTAGATTCCCAGAAGAGCAATTGCTGGGTCAAATGGTAAGTTCCATTTTCATTGGTTCGAGGGCTCTCCATACTGCTTTCCATAGTGGTTGGGCCAGTTTACATTCCCATCAGCAGTGTAAGAGTGTTCCTTTCTTTCCACATCCATGCCAGCATTTGTTGTTGCTTGTTTTTTTGATGTGAGCCACTCTTACTGGTGTAAGGTGGTATCTCATTGTGGTTTTGATTTGCATTTCCCTGGTTGTCAGTGACATTGAACAATTTTTCATGTGCCTGTTGGCCATTTGTATTTCCTCTTTGGAGAAGTGTCTTTTTAGTTCTTCTCCCCATTTTTTTGATTGGTTTTCTTGTTTTGTTTTTGTTTAGTTGTGTAAGTTCTTTATGGATCTACATTATTAAACCCTAACCACCTTTGTTGAGGGCAATTTTTTTTTCCCATTTGGTTTGGCTCCTTTTAATTTTTTCTGTTGTCTCTTTTGTTGTACAGAAGCTTTTTAGTTTGATGTAGTCCCATCTGTTCATGCTTTTCTTCAATTTTTTGCCATCTGTATATATTTTCAAAAAGGGATTTCTGAATTGTAATTTATGGAGGGTTTTGCCCAGGTTTTCCTCTATGTATGCTATGGTTTCAGTTCTGATATCTAAGTCTTTTATCCATTTTGAGTTGGTTTTCGTACATGATGTGAGGCTGTTGTCTTGGTTCATTTTTTTTGCAGATCTTAGTCCAATTTTCCCAGCATAATTTATTGAAGAGGCTACCTTTGTTACAATGTAAGTTTTTCTTTACTTTGTCAAAGATTAGTTGACTATATATGTGTGGTTTTATTTCTGGGCTCTCAATTCTATTCCATTGATCTGATTGTTGTTGTGCCAGTACCATGCTGTTTTAATTATTATGGCTTTGTAGTATAATTTGAAGTCTGGAAATGTTATGCTTCAATTCTCTCGAAGGCTTTTTGATATTTGAGGTCTTTTGTTATTCCATATGAATTTCTGTAATTTTTATGCTATCTCTTTAAAGGATATCATTGAAATTTCTATAGGGATTGCATTGAATCTGTAGATTGCTTTTCGTAGGATTGCCATTTTGATGATGTTAATTCTTCCAATCCATGAGCAAAGAAGTTCTTTCCATTTCCTTATGTTTTCAATTTCTTTTAGCAGCATTTTGAAGTTTTCTTTGTATAGTTCTTTCATGTGTTTTGTTAGGTTTACTCCCAGGTATTTAATTGTTTTGGTGTGATGGTAAATGGGATGGCTTTTTAAATTTCTTCTTCTTCTGCTTGGCTTTTTGCATATAGGTAGGCTACTGACTTCTGAGTGTTGATTTTGTAACCGGCTACCTTACTGAATTGGTTTATTGAAGTTCTAGTCAGGGCAATAAGGAAAGAGAAAGATATAAAAGGGATACAAATAGGAAAAGAGGAACTGAAGCTATCATTACATGCAGATGATATGATTCTTTATGTAGAGAACCCAAAAAAATCTGCTGAAAAGCTTCTTGAAACAATAACTATTTTCATTTCTGATGAAGAACCATAGGTATAATATTGAACAATATTGTTCTTACTGATTTCACCATCACCCTCATTTGAGAGATAGTGTTTGGCATGCCTTTAGAAATAAAATTGTTCTTTTCTAGCATCTATTTATTCCATAGAAAGAAAGGTTTGTGGATATTTTATAACTTATTAAAAGGTGCTCTCTCTCTCTATCACTCTGTCTTTCCCACTTACCCATTCCTCGCTTATTAATCCCAGTTCCTTAAAAATTATTAAATAACAAAATTAATTGTTTAGTGGGAGATTTTGTTGTTTAAAATTTACTTCAAATTTAGAATTTTTAAAGCTCAAGATTGTTATTGAAAGGACTTTTATATAATCAAGCCCCTCCTCAATTAAATCCACAAACACAAGATATTTTTAATTTCACAAACAAGAAACTCCAAGTGACAATTCCATGGTCAGAGACTGCTGTTTTTATTCAAACCTGAAAAAAATACTTGACAGAGTCTTTATTCTAAGTTGGTTATTTTAGGAATATGTATGCATATATATATATATATATATATATATATATATATATATATACACACACACACACACACACACACCCATATTCTCATTTTTCCTTAACAAAAATAGCTGGGGGTTGAAGTGTAAGTTTTCCACTCTATGTTTCTAATACCATAGAGAACTTAATATAAACTTTAAGATTTCCCCTTTAAGCAAGCAGGTTAATGTTCTTTACAATAATGTTTATTTTATTTAGCTTTCCTGTTTAGTTTTTAGCTCAAGGGTAATCATGTGGGAGATATCTAACTAGACTTCTTATTTTACAGACTAAAGTAGAAATGAAAAGTTTTCTATTGATAATTTCCCATTGAATATTTAAGTTCCCATGAAGGAGGATTCTGCATTTCTTTTCTTTTGACTTAGGAGTAGTTTGGTGTAAATTTCTTCAAGCCCTCCAGAATAAGCAGCTGTTTTCTCATATTATTTTCAATGATTGTTTTCCATAATTAAATTCGTGTTTTCCTTTTCCTGTGGAGAGATTTTATAAAATAAGAGACTGCTTCCATAAATATTTATCATTTTTTCATGTTAGCAAACATAAACTTCTCTACTGAATAAACTTTGCTCTACTTTACCTCTTGTATTATCTGACGTGTGCTTTTCTTCACACACTATTTTACACATAATATGGAAACTTTTGATTTTATTTTACTTTTATAACATTAAATCTACCTGTCAAGGTTTACAGCAGTTATAACATTAAATCTACCTGTCAAGGTTTACAGACACCTACTGCCCAACAGTAAATGTTGCTCTGTAATAAGGCTGCCACTCTTAGGATTTCTGAAAGCTTCTATTGTATCTTCACCTAGGAAAGAAACCATTCTCATAACTGGCCATTTCTTCTCATCTCTGAAAGGCATTTTCATGTCTTCCTCCTCTTTGAACATCTTTGAACACCACTTGCATTAAAACTCTGATTTTATTTAGTTATTACTGCTAATATAATCTCTTCATCAATAGTATGATTCTTACTGTGCCTCTTTGATCAGAAAGTAGAGTGGAGCATAAACACATACTATTGGGGTTACTGCTCTTAAAGATTCAAAATAGTAATCATATTGCCAAATATTTAGAAAAATATATTTTGTGTCATATAAAGCTATTTCCAAATATAATCCCTTCAAGTTCATAAAGTAGGAATAATTGAGACATAGATAAATTCCTAAAGTCCTTTCTGTTTATATTCATATTTTATAATACATACTTTAATTTAAATTATATGTTGAATATTTATATTTTATTTCAATACTTAAGTCTAAATTCTTGCGATTTCTGGGAAAAATTGTTATCTGGTGATTCATCATATAAATGATTCTTTTCAGACAGTAAAACCTATTCTGTACTATCTGCAAAATATGCTACATTATATTACATATTAAGAGTCTCCTTGACTTGGATTCAAAAAAACTTGAAAGAGAATATTGAAATTCAGTAACAATTAATAAAGTACATGATTTATCTCCCTGCCCCTCCTTCATACAAAAACATGCAATTTAAGCCATCATCCATTACTAACAAGGTCACCCCACTCTACTATATCAGTGTAGACTGCTAGAGACAATGGTACTTCTACTCTTAATCAAGGGTAAAGAGAATAACCCCCTTCTTCAGATGTTAATGGTTGAATGATAAAAACTAGACTTCTACTCCACTTGTCACTAGTCTGATGTCTTCCTGCCTACCCTGTGAAAGAAGCAGAATACAAGAAAGTCAGGGAAAAGATACAATATAGTCTCAAGATAATACCAAAATATTCAGATTTCAATAACAAAAATCTTTCTTCCTAGGCAGTATAAGAACTATTTTCAGCAGATATTCTTGATATTCTCTAAAACTGAAAAGGGTAATAAAAGTCAATATAGCAGTGTTAGAATTATTTAACATTTTCTAATGATAAATTTTAAAGTAGTCATGATAAACACACATTAATTGGCAACAGTAAAGGCATTTGAAACAATAGGTAGAAAGCATCAGCAAAGAAATAGAACATTTTAACACTGAAAGAAGAAAAACATGAAAGAAGGACTACATGGAAATTTAGAATTAAAAAACAACTGAGTGAAAACTCAGTGCTAGTCTCAAGGAAAGAATGGAGGGGACAGAGGAAATAATCAGTGAACTGGAAGATATAAAAGTAAAAATGACCCAGATTGAAATACAGAGAAAATAAGCAAAACATAAATATTCAGAACTTGAGGGATATTAGAAACCATAGAAAAAGCAAAACTAAAAAACAAAAAGTCATATTTGATATCGAGTTCCACAAAGAAAGGAAAAAGAGGACAAGTTAAGAAGTAGCTGACGAAATACTGGCTGGAGAGTTCCTCAAATGAGCAAGAAACAGAAATTTACAGACTCAAGAGCTGAGCAAAACCCAACAATCAACACATAATTAAACTTCTGGATGCCAAATTGGGAATGGAAGAAGGTGGTAAAGGGGCTGTAAAGGAAAGCTGTGGCAGGTGTCCTTGTGCACATTGGTAAGACAGTATGATGCAGGAAGGTAATGAATAAATTGGTAAGACAGTATGATGCAGGAAGGTAATGAATAAAATGGCTGAATTAAACCGAACATATAAATAATTATATTTAAGATAACTTGTCTAAATGTAACAATTTTAAAACAAAAATATATACAAACCATGATATGATTCTTTGCTAAAAGAAAATTACTTAAATATAGTGACATAAGTAGGTTGAAAACAAAAGGTTGAAAATGTATGTAAACATTAATCAAGGAAAGCAACAGTGGCTATAAGAATATATAAAAGTAGTCTTCAATGTAAAGAAAATTAAAAAGGAAAAAGCTAATAAATAAAGAAAAAATCAAGCCGCCACCACACACCACACAATTCTACTTGTGTATATATCAAGTGATACATTATGAAATATGGGAAGCAAAAACTGATAGAACTTGAAGATGAAACAAACAAATCCCAGTTATAGTTGGAATCCAGTAATCCTCTCTCATCCATTGATGAGACAAGTAGACAGAAAATCAGATAGGAATCAAACACAGCACCATCATCTACCCTGGGATTTAAGTAGTCTGTAATAAAAAGAACAAGCTACTGATATACATAAAAACTTAAATGAACCTCTTGGTAATTATGTTAAGTGAAGAAAATCTGTCCCACTGTGTAGCATTTTTACTATCTTAAATTTTAATTTTGTCTTTATATAAGTTAACAACATTCCAATTTGCAAACATGGTTTCACACTATTCAGATCCATGCCCACCAGCAAAACACTGAAAATTCTACTAAAGTTCACTAGTGTATGTCACCCTTGCGTTATACCTTTCACCCTCCCATTCTGGTAATTTCAAATCTGTAGTGAGATTTCAAGGTTTTGTTTTGGTTCACTTTTGTCTATTTGCTTTGTTTCTTTTTTAAAAAATAATTTATTCATATATAAATTGAACATCTCTGTGATCTCTGGGGTTCTCTCCCCTCCCTGACCATTCCCACCCTGTTGCACCCCACCCCCAAGTTGTATACTTCAATTTGGTTCTTGGCTTGTTTTGACTTTTTTTCATGGATTTTTGCTTATCTTTCCCATGTCCCGTATATAGTAGTGAAACCATTTGGTTTCTGTTTTTTTCTTTTTGACTTGTTTCTGGTAATATGAATTCTTCTATTCCATGTATTATTGGATGAGTGAATTCATCTAATATTTGTCCTTCTTTTGACTTACTTCTCTTAACATAACTCAGGCAGTTTTCCTATGTTACTGCAAATAAGATTTAGTCTTTATTTTATATTTATATAGCAATACATATATATAGTATAGCATTTAAAGTATATAGTATTGTCTTGTGTATAATAACATATTTTAATAGACTTATCTGTCATTGGGCTCTTAGATAATTTCTGTAGTTTTACTGTTAATAATTATAAATAGTGCTACAGTGAACATGAAACTGCATGAAAACCTTCAATATCAGTATTTTTTTTATTTTCCTGATAGATACCAAGGATTGGAGTTGCTGAATCATACAATAGTTCTATTCTTAATACATCAACAAATCTCCATATTTGTTCATAGGGAATAAATCCATCCACATTCCCACCAAAGGTGTGAGGATTCCTTATTTTCCACATACTCTCCAACACTTGTTTCTGATCTTTTTGAAATTGACTTTGATTTGTATTTACTGATGACAACTAATGATGATTTTTTTTTTTACATGTGAATGTTGACCATCTGTATGTCTGTTTTAGAAAAGTGTTTAAATGTTCTGACCATTTTTACTGGGCTATACTAAAAAAACTAATTTAAATTGGATTAAAGACTTGTTTGTAATTTTGAAACCATAAAATACATAGTAGAATAGTAGGCAAAATTAGTGACATAGACTTTATAGATGTCTTTGGGACTTAACTGCAATAGCAAGGAAAGCAAAAATAAATAAATGGATGAACAAATGGGACTGCACATCAAATTAAGCATTTTCTGTAAACTGAAAGAAACTCATTAAAACAAAATGATGCCTACTGGATAGAAGAAAATATTTGCATATCACACATTTGGCAAGGTGCTATATCGCACATTTGGTAAGGTGCTGATATCACACATTTGGCAAGGGGCTGATATCCAAGATTTTCATAGCATTTTTAAACTGACAAAATTTTTAAAATGGTGAAGAGAATAGTAGTGTCCAGAGGTTAAGGAGTAGGAAGGTCATGAAGAAAGTACATGTGACTATAAAAGAACTAAAATAATGATTCCTCTAGAGATGCAAATGCTATATATCTTGACTAGATCATCAGTGTCAAGATCTAGGTTATGATATTGTACTATAATTGTGCAGCTGTTACTGGGTGAGTGATGCAATATATCCTCTCGATATTATTTCTTATGACTGCCCATGAACCACAGTTATTTCAACATAAAAGTGAAATTCCCAAAGGAAAAAGGAATATAGACAAATTAAAGGAATATAAAATTCTGTAACAGAAAGATTGGTTAATTCAATTGAAATTGATCTACCAAAGGGAATTATATATCCGTGTGTGTATATGTTCTTTGCATTTTTTTCTAGCATTATAGGAGACTAAATTAGGTAATGCATTTTGTATGATTCATCCTTGGTTGTTTCAGAAATACAATGGAGATCTGGAAATCAGGTCTGCATGCTTTTCTTATAAGGTTTGATACTATAATCTAAGTTATCGTCAATTCAAGAAGATCTTTGTTAACTAGTTTTCGGTGGTATTTAGTGATCCTTTCATTTTTTTCGTGCACATACCATGGCCTATATCTAGAGATGGAGCTAATCTCCCTGTCCTTTGTCTCTGAGCCAGTGCTGACATGGCCTTTATATCAAGAGAGTACACCAGAAGTAACTCTGTGCTAGTTAAAGGCCTAGGATGATATTGGCATGTATTTTCTGTTTTCCCCAGAAAATGCACTTTGTGATGGAAGACAGCCAATACGTAAAATTCTGGAAATATTTTTGAGGCAGTCCCAATTGTTTCATCATTGGGAAGTTCTTGGAGAGAAAGGAGATTGCTGACTAATACACAGGGGTCTGTCGTCCCAGCAGAGGCACGAGATAAGTGATAGGATTCATGTACACTTGTTTCCATCAGATTTTCTGATTATTTCGGTTTCATCCCAGCTATCATCTTACTACAAAGTTATGAAAATTCACAATTCATAGAACCCAGGAAGGTTACATATTGTTGTTTTAAGGTGATTTGTCACATTGATAGATAACTGATCTGTTAATTTTCTTCTGTTGTCTATTTCATTTCTCAACTTAATTATTTTTTAATAAAATTCCTTCAACTTCATAATCCAGTCCTAAATTTTCATTTTCCTGATTTCTAATACATAACTTCTACTTTTTTTAATGTTCTTTTATGGATGGGATCCTGTTATATAAAATTATTGCAACTTTTTTCTTACCTCTTAAAATATTGATTCAATTTTTTAAAAACTTGAACACATTTAGTTGCATAATTTGTTTTCTAATATATGAACACATTTTAGTTGCATAATCTGCTTTATTTACATGTTTGTATGATTTCTACATTTTATTTCAACAACCATTCCTGAATATGTGTTTAAAATCTTTTACATGAACAGAGGTTAGCAGTACTTGCCTCCTTTATAGGGTGACAGGATAAGACTCATTTACTAAGACAGTTCCATTATTATTACATGGCTTTAAAAAAATTTTTTTGCGGGGCATGGTGTCACATGCCTTGTAGGTGGCAGGCTAGGTAGCTACGGCTGGAGCCAGGGACCACGGTTCAAGTCCTGTCAGGGGCCCGTAGCAAGACCTAGTCCCCCAAAAATATAGCTGGGCATGGTGGTGCGCACCTGTAATCCCAGATACCTGGGAAGTTGAGGCTGGGGATCTCTTGAATCCATGGTAACTCGGGCAATGTGAGCCTGCAGTTCCACAGACAAAAATAGCGAGCCCTCATCTCAAAAACAACAGCAACATTATTATTATGTGAATTCTTATTTTTCCTTTTTTATTTTATCTCATTCATTCATTCATTCATTCATTCATTCATTCATTCATTCATTCATTCATTCATTCATTCATTCATTCATTCATTCATTCATTCATTCATTCATTCATTCATTCATTTTGAGACTAGGTCTCGCTATTTTTGCCCATGGAACCGCAGGCTCTCGTTGCCCGGGTACTACAGACTCAAGCAATCCCCAGCTTCAGCTTTGCAGGTAGCTGGGATTACAGGCGGGCACCACCACGCCCAGCTACTTTTTGGAACTAGGTCTCGCTACGGGCCCCAGGCGGGACTCGAACCGTGATCCCTAGCCCTGGCCGCTTCATAGGCTGAAACTTACAGGCACGAGTCACCGAGCCCTGCTCTCTTATTTTTCCTTTTAATCATCTTCTTTGAAGAACCTTTCACTGTATTGCACGCAAGAATATAAACCTCATTCTGTGCTTTCTAAAAGTCAAATGGGCAAATGATAGATATATCAGAATCATCATAAGTTCTTTGTTTTCTATTTAGTACCATTACCTTTAAATTTTCTGGATATCTACAAGTACAGAAAGTATATACTTTTCTCAATTCAAGAAAAATCTTCTGATTTCTAGTGAGAAAGTAAAGGGAGAATTTTTTCTGAATTCTATAAAAATGTTATACAACTATACACATTTGTTGAAAAGACATGGGAATCAATGTCTTTTCAGACAGACTTTCACAGAAACCTTGTTTTATACTCATCCATATTAACACTTTTACAAATATTTGTTGCTTAATGTCAGTGTTCTACACCTGCCCCCAATTTATTTGGTTTAGGTTTCTCAGGAATGGTAAGATAACAATCTCCTATTTTTCTGCAGTTTAACATGTGAAATTCATTGCACTTAGCTGACCTTGTACACTGATAATTTTTTAAAAGTACATGGCTCTCACTTTTTTGGAATGTGGGGAAGGACTGGGATAAATGCTTCAATCCTTTTCTGTAGTAAACTTCAATTTTTCTCTTGGCTTTTAACTTAATAAATGTGTTCAAAATATGACTAAGATGGAATAATTGTCAATTGCTTTAGCTGAAATAAACAATGAACATTGTTAATCTTTATTCATAGCATCTTCTTTCTAAGATGATTTTAAGTTGATATTAGTATAGGTATTTTTACTATATTTTCCCATTACTGTACTGTATACTGCCATAATTTTTGGGTCCACTGTGTGTGTTATGATCCATATGGTATCTCTCTCTGTTCTCTCTATTCTTATTTCTCTTTTTCCTTTGCGTATCTGTTCCTCAAGTCATGTTCCTCAAGTCATCCCTAACATATTTAATTTACCTTTTTAAATGGTAAGTTATGGTTTTAATGTTTTTGTTGTGAATTCTAATTTTACTACTGGAAATGAGTTTACTCAGAAAACTTAGCATGTGTGTCATTTCTTTCAGTCATTGCCTTTTCTTGATTGCCTGTTCTTGTTTCAACTTTGTTAAGTAGAGCTCAGAAAAAGATTATCTTATATATATATTATATATAGATATACTTTGTTGTTGTCATTCTTTTAGCATGTTGGTGATCAACATGTAATAGAAGCAAAAAAGGAAGAAGGGGAAGAAAGGATGAAGGAAGATAAGAAAGAAGGGAAGGAGAGAAAAGAAACTCCCAGGTTGTTAGAAAATTTGAAATCTGTTAACAATGAGCTTATGTGTGCTTGATAGATGGTGCCAATTATGTCTATCTCCTCAGAAATATCTTCTCAGTCCTTATGCCCTCCTCTCCCCCATTACCTTTTGAAACCTTGAAGTTACTACATTGGTCTATGTAGATATTGAGGTAGCTGGGTTTGCCTGTGAAGTCTACTGAACTTTATATATTAATCTGTTTATACATTTAGCTAATGCTAATTTTTCATAGATTAGAAAGTAGACATATGTCTGATCTACAAAATTAACCATTCTTTTAAAAGTCTGTTGTCAATATGAGTTTTTATTTCCACTTTGGTTGTGATGTACCTTTTTATACTCATGATTAGCATTATACAAAAAAGAATATCAAAATATGTTCAGTTATAATTAACTCTAATTGTTGTTTTTAATAGTTATTTGATGTTGTCTATTGTATTGTCTATAAATATATGATATTGAAAGCCCTGTCTTATAGTCTCACATTTAGGTAGTATTTAAAAACTAAGGAAATGTTATCATAACCAGAATATTTTTTAACTTAGAATCTGAATATAGGGAGTCATGGGATTCACTGCTAGGCTAACTTGGAAAGTACATGATGGGCTTTGTGTTAGGACTTCCTGCTGCTGAGTTTATGATGTAGGCAAGAAAAGCCTTGCAGAGATTAATGAAGGGTGATCCCTGGCAGCTATTTTGAAAGAAATGGTTTTGCTTATTTACATTCAACAAAACCAAATCAATCAGCAAACAGAAGTAGGGAGTCAGCCTTTCCTTGTATTTAAATGTCTGTATTCCAGTGCCATTTGCTGAAATGACCATTCACATGGAACTAGGCAAAAAATCAATCAATAAATAAATAAAACTGTTGCATAATCACAGAGATAAGAGCTATATTTGGCAGATGTCCTTTGTTCCTTTTAACTGAATATTATAATGAATGCTGCTTTTATTTTTAAAGGGAAAATATCTGTAATGAACAAGTACTAGACAAATGGTAACTGAGTGCTGATTTCTCTCTGAAACATTAAGGATAAAAAGCAAATCCTATTTGTATTCCTCAAAATGCCAACTTATGAAAATGTCTTGATTTCCTGAATTTACCTATATTGTCCATGATTTGGAATACAAATGGCTGCACTTATCTTTTAAAAAATCATAAATAAGAGAGTCTTGTTTGACAAAAAAAGTAATGAACATGGCTACCTATAAGAAACGTCATGCTTTTTAATTCTCATTTACAGTTAGGTTTAGTCATGGCAATAAATTCCGAGCCATTGTTTGAAAATTTCAGTACATTTCTTAAGAGGAAAGAGATTATCTTTACTCCTTGTTCCTTTTTACTCACTGAATGCAAATTTTTTTAGAGTTCCAAGTGCCACTTGCAGCAGGAAGTGGAAAGCATGTCTTGCTGGTACTGAAACACAAAGTGTGAATGTCTGGTTGACTCCTGAATGCTTATTTTTGTGTCATATTTATATATGAGAGAACATACCTCTTTTTAATGCAGTTTCTGGCTATTTGCATCCAAACCAATTTTGATGGATGAAAAGTTCTTCACCCCTCATCTTATGCCTGATCTACTACTTTGCAATTCTCTTCTTGTGAAGTCCATAATCAACAATCTTAGATCACCCCAGCATGATCTCTCTAAATGCCTATAATATCATTCTATGGAACAGTCCATAAACATAATAGATTACATGCTTCCTGAGAGATTGAACCACTGAGCATATCAGTATATCAGATAATATGCTAGAGATTATTGAGGCAGGAAGGATTACAGAGACAATATACACAAACATTTCATAATTAGTGAAAAGATATATTCATACAAAACACATAAGTAATGGACATATTGAACAACATAGTAATTAATAACACATTGCTGACTTTTGAGAGGAGGTAATTAATTTGGAAATAGGATGGGATGGAAGGCTCAGATGATTTCTCCAAGGTGATGATATTTGAATTGTCCTCAAAGGATCAATTTACAGTTATTTGGGAATCTGCATGATAAAAAATGTAAAGTAACAGTAGAAAATAGTCTTTTCACCTTGAGAAAGCACTGCATATTCAGCTGGAACCAGTTATTCACTTTGTGGTGAAAATAAGAAACAAATTCTATTCTTCATTAGAAAAGAGAGTACTGAAAACAAATGTAAGCACTGGAGAAAGGGAAAGATGCTTAACAGTGTGAAATTAATTTATCTACATTTTTTTCTTTACGTTACAATATTTGGTTAGGATATGGAAATAGATTAAATAGAAAATGATTGATGTGGACAAACCAACAATTATGATGGTAAAATCATAGCACATTGGCCAATGAGGCAACAAATGAAACTGACACAGTGAAAATGAGTCATTGTAAAAGAGAATTTGAATGAAAAATAAGGAAGAAGAATAACTGCTTTGTTTAGTTTATACTTTCTTAGTAAAGTTAGAGGTTTACTAATTTTCTAAGGGATGTTTGCTTTGGGAATGAGAACATGGAAGTAAAGAGAAAGATTTTGGATAGCAGTTATGGAGAATTAGGAAAATAAAGTATGCGAGGAGGGAGAAAATGGGAAGGGGGCCACAAAAGACTGAGATCATTCACAGGTGATAAGGTGATGGGAGAACCTTGGTGTAGACAGTGATATATATATATATATATATATATATATATATATATATGTGTGTGTGTGTGTGTGTGTGTGTGTGTGTGTGTGTATAGACTGTTATGTATGTGTAATCAAATTTTTTTAAATCAATAAAAAATAAAAAAAGAAGGTATATGATGGAGATGGATGAAGGGAGCTAGTGTGATTGTGTAAAGTGAAAGTCCACGGTATTCAGGTCTAGATCAGGAAGAATACCAAGAGCTTATTAAAGGACTAAAGAAATAAGTGATAGATTTCCTTAGAACAGCATTACATATCATTACTTTCCTTCATAGTACATACCACAATGTTATTTAAGTGAGTCCTCATAAGTACTTATTGCATTAACACTGTAACCCATCTTAGTCTTGTTATTGTTATATTTTCATTTAAACTTGTGATTCTTATGGAAGAAATGAAAAAAGTTCTTGTGTAAAAGAGCCGTGGGATATAGTGACACAGGGTAGATTTATCTTCATTTATAGGTGTTCAATAAGAAGTCAGGGACTGAATTTACTCAAGATAAATATTTTGTAGTTTTCTAATAGGGTTGACTATATATCTTTCTTAGCAATTTTTTTTTTTTGGAAAATGAGCAGAATATATATTTCCACTTATTTTGTGAACAATGATGAGGGGACAATAGAGATATGGGAAAGCATACAGTCTAATTTCAGTGTTAGATAAACAGCCCAAAGGCCTCAATATTTGTCACTATCTGTGAGGCTTCTTTGGTATCACAACATTGCTTCTTATTAGAAAAGATCTAGCATTTATAGAAAGTGCCATTTAAAGCACTCTGTAGCTCAGAGGGGGAAAAAGTAATATTCCGGTAGGCTGCCTCTTGAAGCAGTAAACACCTTTTATGTCATTTAATAATGGCTTGAATAGGTTTGAAGAACTATGTGTCAAGCATTCTGAAAACAAGGAATATAAGTTTGGTGAGCTCTTTCAGTCATTTGAATCTTACATCAACCAGTCACAATGTTTTAAAGCAAATTATTTGATTCATCTAAGTTACTGGTTACAGTAGGGATAAAATTCCCAGTTCTGTTGTTTTATCTGTAGTTGATGTGGAAGATTAATATACTCTGCTGTTTTCTTATTTCTAGGGCATGCATCAAACTATTTTATGTGCTTTTATGAGAGATAAGGCTTATATTCTCCCTGCTTAAAATGGACAAAATAAGAGATTTCTAAATAAAACATAGATCATGATCCCAACTGAGCTCAAGTCCAGAGACTTTCTTTTACAGCACAAATAGTTGAAAAATTTCTAGTTTATGTTAATGTTTTAGGACTTAATCTCAATCTACAAATCTGCTGAGATTGATAGATACTTCTTTCCAAATAAAAAAATTCTCATATTTTATTTAATTCAAAGAATTATTTTTTCTAAAATTTTTCCATATTGAAAGTTAAAAATTACATGTAACTACTCTGTAATCTAGCAGCTTTGGTTAGTGCATAATTAGTAGGTCATATCCTCCTTTACTATTCTCACTTGTTCTTTACTTTATTCAAACTTGTTTATATATTTATGATATAGATTCCCAACCTAGGAAATCCTAGATTTATCAGTCAAGATTCATGAAATGGTTATGTCAGACATCAATCACTTCATAGGCTATATATAGCACTTTTAATATATATTGCATTAAAATTATCAAACTAATTTTAATTAAATTAAAATTTCAGGGTGACCCTGATAGTGGCTACAGGAGGTTTGTATTGTTTCCAGGTTAACTACCAACACCAGCAAAACTGAGATAATGCTTTGCTTATCCCCTCATTGGGTCAAGCAGAACTCCAAAAGACAGTCTTACAGTAGAGAATATGTAGATGGGATTTTGTTTTCTTTAAGAGGATTATGGACATATTTTGAATGTCTTTTTAGCAAAAGGTGTCAAATATTAATACCTCACATCATTCCCTTCATCATAATTCTAATCAGAGAGAAAGAATTTAATATTTAAGTGGATAGAATAAATACTATGTTATACATTGGTCTTGACTTTGATTCTCTTTTTCTTCAGTAAAGGTAACATCCAAGAACTACAAAGTAAAATTTTTGTCTAGTTACAACTGAATTAAGAATGACTGAGTTATAAATGAAACCTCCACATTGGTATATCACCTAAGAAAAATCTAATACTGTGATGACCATTTGACAATGCAGAATGTTTGTATGTCTTTGTTTTTTTCAAGCACAAGTAATTAATAAAATAGAAAATTAATAGAAGTGTACTTCTATATCTGTGTGTTTTCATAAACTAAGAAGAACCTTGAAATATTATCTGATATATTGAAGGATATGACCATGTCTAAACTCTCATACAATGTATTTGATAAAATAGACAAGCTAGAAATTTTTTTCAAACTCAATTTATACATTTTAAGTGCATTTGTACACCTGTATCTGTTTTCATATGGCAATTCAGGGCCTTGAAATATTATCCAATATATTGTTGTGAAGAATATGAATATATCTAAGTACAGTGTCTTGGATGAGTCCAGTAGGTACTAGAATGAAACTTCCTGCATTTGAATATAATTTCTGTCATTTACTAGTTATATATTTGAATAATTATGTGATTGAATATTCCTAAAATTATCTTGACATTTGTGAGAGGGAAATCATGCTAGGGCAGTTTTATGATTATATAAAAAGATCTCTTGAAATTGTCAGCCTCAGTAAGTAACAACCATTATTGTTGTTAAAATAATAACTACTATTATTTTTCTTAAGATAGTTGCTGTTTATCAGGTCATAGCAGATTTACCTAATACCATGTCTAATTTCTCATATCAAATATATTGTGTGTTATAAGCAAAATGATTTTGTATAGTTTAGATCAATAACTTAATGTATAAAAATTAAAACCAGGAAATAATTTTTATTATGTTTTTATTGATAATAAAATGAAGAGCTACCCAGGGCATGTGTGATATAGATTACGTCAAATGGAGGGATGTTTCTCAAGGTTTCTTTGACCCTTGTTGTCTTTAAATCATTTTCATTGATAGTTTCATTGAAGATATCAAGGATATTTCCCCCCAATCACTTTTTGTCTCATCTTTCTATATAAAAGTCTAATCCTTACATTGTAGTTTTTTGTCCTTCATAAACTTGATTTTTGTTGCAAGCTCAGCACTTTAAATTTACTTAACTGAAGCCTTTTGACCTTAAGCAGTAGTAGTGCAGGAAGAGAAACATTCCTTGCTCAGACTTAGTAAGGTAGGTGATATGTACCAACCCACCTGTTAAAAAAAATTAAGAAATGGGTAAAATATTTCAGGATACTTTTGATATCATAGGACCCTAGGAACTGAGAGAATGTCAGAAATTATCAAGCAACAATTTAAAGAGAAATCAGGAACTAAGATAGTAAGTAGAACGATGAAGATGTGCTGAGTCTAAAGAAACTGAACTTAGCTTTTGATTGCCTTGCAGGACAAAGATCAAAGGCATCAAAGCAGAGGATCAAGAAAAGTCTGATAGACAGCACTTCATTCACAAAACTGGAGACTTATACTCTTAAAGTCAAGGAAGAAACAATCCTTACAGAGAAGGAAAATAATATACCCCAGAAATCATAGCCATGAGCCTAGTAATTTAAATATTATGTTAATGTTAATATTGCTTGAATGAATTATTTGTTTTATTCTAAGAATTTAATTTAAATTGATTCTAGATTCACAGTACTCCCAGGTACTGGCAAAAGAATTGATTCTCATAGAAAGATATAGTTCATATGTGGTCATCATATATGTATCTTGTATGAATCAATTCCCAGCAAAGTGTTAGGGACAAAAGAAACCACACATAGTAATAAGATACAGTGTGTTAGAAATCAGAAAAAATAGCAAGCAGACTCAGACTCATTACTCTTAAAGTCCTGAAATAATCAGTAAGATTATGAGCTAACAATAGTTACTATGCTTAGAGATAAAAATCCTATTTAAAAATTAGTATAGATAAAACAATGTAAAATATGATCTGAAAAAAGTAATTGAAGTTAAAATGCAATGCACATGTTTATGGGTATATTGGACATAGACAAAAAGAGAATCAGTGAATTGGAAGATAAATAGAAAGAAAATATTTCAAAAGAAGTACAGGGAATGTGAGAGAATTAAAGGGAATAAGAAAAAAACAGGAGATAAAATGGAAGGTTTTAATCAGTTATAGAAAGAGGACAGTGAAAATATGACAGTAAACAATATCTTATTATGTACTGTCAAACAAGTCCCAGGTTTGATGAAAATAACTCATGAATATATATGAAAGTCTAGAGCATCTCAAATCAGAGAAATAAAAAGAAATTCATACGTTGCTGTGAAACTACAGGTACAGAACAAAACCGGGGTAGGGAAAATTACAAATAGATTTAAAGGCGTAGAAGCTGGTTTCTCAATAATGGTGAAACCTGGAAGACAGTGAGATTACTTCCCCACTGTTCTTATGGAAAATAACTAACAATGTAGCTTTATGTATCCAGCAAAAAATCATAAGAATGAAGGTCTAGTCTTCAGCCACCCCCCACCACCAAGATAAAAATTAGCAGCTATTTTCTTGTTTTTAAAAAATGTTTATTTATACTTTAATGGGTAAATATATTTTTACAATATAGTCTTTAAAATATTCTTAACTTAAATTTTGATATCTCATAATTTCCGAAACTTGTCTTTCATCATAGATATTAGTAGGGTATACTCACAGTTACTATATGTTGACTTTGTTACATTCTTCTAATGATAACACAATTCTATACAAAATTCAAAAGTTTTCCTGTATCTGGGACCTCTGTATCTTCTAGTTGCTTTGGCAAGCTATTTTAGCAATGAGGGCAATGGACTACTCATCCCAGTGTAGAAACCAGGGCTCTTTCATAAGTCACAGACCAAATAATACCCAAAATGTATTGTAAAACTGAGAGCAAGCAGTGAGAGTATACATAAAATGGGGAAAAATCATGTAGTCACCATTGGAAAGTCCATTTTAAAGTCATTATGCTGACAGTAAAGACACATTCATAATTAATTAAAGACAATTGAGTAAAAGCCTGTGCCATAATGTATTTTAGAAGATTTAGAATTTTTTTGTTTGTTTTTCTAATGGAACACTCATGATTTTGGGTCCATTTTTTCTCATTTTTCCCATTTAGCATTCAAAATAGACTATTGTAAATAGAAAATGTTCTATAGTAACTTCACTCAGCATAACATGAGGTATTAATGTATCTCCTAGATTTCGAAAGTGTATCAAATACAGTAATGAGATAAGGGGGAAATCTATGAGTTCAGAGGTTTCCTTTGAGACTTGTAAAATATGCATTAGAAGTGAGCAATTTAAGCACCATAGATTTTATTACCAGCTAAAAGTTATATTGAGCCTTATTTTTAGCTGATTTACATTCATGCTGTCTTTAGGGAACGATAATAAGTTCAGTCTTGCTTATATCTCCATGCAGGTAGTGTGGTGCATGCAAGAAAAGTTGCTTAGTTAATGTAATATGAGCAGACTGCTAAATTATTATTTTATAATTTGCTTTACTTCTAGAGTAAAATATTTGGCTAAATGCAATGCTTTATGAAATTTTCCTAATTTAGTTTGTCCCTGTTAAAATTTTCTTCATCTTGAATTTTGGTTTATAATCCTGAATTTGAATCACAGTTGTCTTTTGTCTTTAACTTTGCCACATCGTCAAAAGATTGAGCATTCGACTTATGCCAGGTCATCATTTTGAAGTCTATCTATCTATCTATCTATCTATCTATCTATCTATCTATCTATCTATCTATCTATCTATCTGTCTGTCTGTCTGTCTGTCTGTCTGTCTGTCTGTCTGTCTGTCTGTCTGTCTGTCTGTCTGTCTGTCTGTCTGTCTACTTATCATCTATCTTTATCTATCATCTGTCATCTATCGAATCTATCTACTTATCTATCTAATCATCTATCTCTCTCTACCGATATCTCCATATCTTAAGAGGTACTTTGAAGTACCATTACTTAAAGAAAAGCATACATCCAAACCTGTCCATAGGCTTACTTTGCAACAAATTTATTTTCTTTGTGATACACACATATATTTTTCACTTATTCATAAGAAGAATATAAAATAAAATATGGTCAATATTGTAAAAAATAAGTTATCTCAATTTTCCAAGCTAGTCTTTATGTCCAATGGCACATATTCCAGTCACATGCAAAACAGAACCAAAGAGCTCTGTAAA
The DNA here is from genome assembly GCA_004024945.1 of Uropsilus gracilis. NCBI lineage: Eukaryota > Metazoa > Chordata > Mammalia > Eulipotyphla > Talpidae > Uropsilus > Uropsilus gracilis. Next base: position 188,287 of record PVHY01000428.1, on the reverse strand, counting down.
GCTGTCTTTCTTTGGAGAATGTAGGTGTTACAGAACACCTCCAAAAGTTTGCAATTTTTAACTGACACTTGCTTTTTTGTTTTGTTTTTTTCTCATTATTTTTTTCAACTTAGTCATTTTTCAGTCTCAGGGACCACAACAAACAACGGTATTATTATTCAAACTTAAACGTGTCTCTCTTTCAGAATCTCACCTAAAATTACTTTTAGTATTTTTTTCTTGGACTTCTATGATTATTCATATACTATTACCTTAAATGCCTAGTGAGTAGGGCATATGATAGACACAGAAACTGCTCAGTTGTTGACCGCAAGGAAGAAATTTTAATAATTCATGATGTAGACTTTATTTTTGCTAGTATATTTATACATTTTGCTATAACATGATTTTAAATTGCATCAGATAATTGAAACAGCACAGAATCAGTGGTTTTAAAATTTAGTCTGACTCCTTATTTTCAATTTGATTTTCATATTTATTTGATAATGTTCTCAAAACCAACATTTATGAGTCTAGCTACAACTTTGTCCAAAGAATGTAAACAATAATTTCATATATACCTATATATATGTGTGTATATTCTTACAGATGTTATAGAAGTGAAGTACAGTGATTTAATGAACCCTCTCCTGTAGCTGATGATCAATATTCAAATGTTCATGTTGAATGTTTACCATATACCACATTTTCTATTGAGTAATTTATATGCATTATCTCTATTAGTATCAAGCATCTCAATAGTGCCATTAATATCTCCTTTGTACTGATGTGGAAAATACTGTTGAAAGTGGTTAAAGAATATTGCACAAGTTTATCACATCAGCTACTTAATGCTGGAAACTGAATTTGAGTTTGTCTGATTTCATAGTTTATGTTATTATCTTTTCTGCCATTCCCCTTCAAGATGTTGTTGTTTGATATCAAATTTGTATATTTGATCTATATAGGACAATGTGCACTTTTAAGGAAAGTTATAGTAAATATCATTGATTTCTTAATATATTTCCTCCCCTTCTCTGAAATGAGAAAGTAGCCACCCTATCTCACATTATGATGCCTTTGAATGGCCTCTTAACAATTGTCAGCATTTTTGCCACATGGTTGGAGACCAGATATCAGTTCATAACCTTATCATGTATTCTCCCTATCTTGTTGGGATCATAGAGCAGGAGCTTGGAAACCCTGCCATCATCCATTCTCCACACATGACTGGTCCATGTTCAGTTGAATTATAGTGACAATTGCTTGAGAACTGCTGTGTGGCTGCACTCTAAGACCTGGCTATAATCTTGCCTACTATTTGATATTCAGCAGTGCACTTAGGTGAACTTGTTAAAAGCCATTCAAGAAATCAGATATGCTCATAACATCTTCACATCTTATCATCTTAAAAATACATAGGATGGCAATACAGTTCTAAAGGTCAATCTTGATATTGAGATTTAAACACAGTTGAAATAACTATTTAATGTTTTTGCACTGTACTTTTTGTTTATATTTTTTGGTGTTTTTCATCTTCTGGGTTAAATTGGGAAATTCCTTCGATTACATTGATAATGAAGGTTTCTGTAAACAAACTTTTGAGACCATCTTTATTAATTCAGAATATTTACATTAAATTCACAGAGGATAGACGTTTTATTTGCATAAGCAAATGTTTTAAGTAAACATGCAGATCTTTTTTATATGGGCCATTCTCACAGGTGTGAAATGGCATCTCATCTCATTGAAATGACATCAAATTTCTCAGGAAATTTGCATTTCCCTGATGATTAATGATGATGAGCATTTTATTTATACAAAGATTGCAAACATTATGACTTTGAGATGTCCTAATCACTCTGGAAAAAAAAAAGCCTGTATAATTTCTTTAAAATATGTGAACATCAAATAAATGATTTGACTGAAGTTATCTATTGCAACTCCCTTGTATCAAATATAGCTCATATGACTATATATTTTAGAAGCTTCCTGCTAGGTGAGATTTTTAGATCAATCGCAAAATTCCAGATATAGGTGAACTTCAATATACTTCATAGGCAAGTGTGCATTGAAAATGAAACATGTTATTTGAGGAAAACAGACATAACATATATAAGAGGGAAGTATATATATTTTTTTGTTTCCAAAGTACAGGTTTGGATTTTCCTGTGTTCATTTATTTCCCAGCAGGTGTCTCTATATAGCAGCTTTACTCAGAAAGAATAGGATGACAAGAATTAATTGTACAAAATAGAAAATAATGAACCAAGTAAAGAAATGAACTGGTTTTAGAGTATCTGTGTTGGCAATATAGTCAAAAATGCCTTAAAGAAACTATACTCTCTTAGGTTCCAAATATCCTTTCATTCTGATGTCAGATTCATCTTATTCTTTCTGAATTAAAAAATAATATGTGTTCACCTGTGAGTGCACTGAAGAGATCTTGTAAGCTGTCACCATACTTTCAGAAAGAGCGAGAAATATTCTCTTTGAAAATTAACAGAAAATATCTTCTGGTTTAATGTGGTGAACTTAAACTCCATTGCTACTATGTTCTTCCAAAGAACATCTTTAGAATGATGAAAGTAAATTATAAAAGTCAACTAGTAATAAGAAATTAAAAAGGGGATAGTGAATTTTCCAGGAAAAGGTAATGAATAGTTGTTTAGTTGTCTTTTTTTTTTTTAATCTATCAGCTGTTTCCCAAGAATACACTTGATTCTGTCAACAGGGAAACTCAAAGTACTAAATCAAGAAATTTTAAAAAATGAGTCATGAAACAACAAAAATTTAGTCTACTGGAGGAGTTTCATATGTCTTGTTTGCTGCTGTAACCCCAGCATCTAAAACTGTATTTGACATAGAAGTTGTTTCAAAACACTCCAGGATTTTACTTCTGGAAGGTAAAGGTGAGCCATTTACATATTCTGGTTATCTTTTTTCTTGTATTGATCGACTTTCAAATGTACAAAGTAATATGAGTTCAACTGTGTTCCATTTTCAGACTCTAACCATCTGGGAATTGGACCAACTGTTCTATTTAGGGTTGATACTTTGACCTTGTGAGAAACTATTGGTAAATTTTAGGAGTTTAAAATAAGTTTTTTTTTAAATGCAGCTATTATTAAAAATTCTATTATGACCACATTAAATACATTATTATAGCTTTATAAGCTACTCTTTATTATTTTAAAGTTATCTGTATTCTATGTGTCAAATAATATTTGCACCATATATTTGTAAATAAATATTATTTGCACCATATAGGCAGATAGAATACAGATAACTTTAAAATAATAAAGAGTGGCTTATAAAGCTACTCATATATATATATATATAGATATAGATATATAGATATATAGATATATAGATATAGTGGTGTGATATTGGACAAATCTTGTTAATTTTATGTTCAGTGCTTGAACTGATCATGGTAAAAATATTTACAATGCAAGATCCATCAAGTGTTTCAAATAAGATTTTCCCATGTGACCTATATAAAACTCACTTTGAAATCAGGTCAAAAGGCAGGCAAAAAGTCTCCAACTTACAAACTACAGAATTGCTTCACCCACACGTAGCAGCTGCCACTTAAAATGCAGTTTAACCACAGGATTTTTTAACAAGGGAGTTCAACAGGGAAAATGAAAAAGTCCTTAAAGTCACAAGTGACCAGTCATTTTACCCTAGTCACCGTTCTCAGTCCCAAAGTTCCCAAAGACACAGTCCAAGACTGTGCCCCTCCAACCTCAGAGGTCGGGACTTTGCAAATGTCTAGTCTTTCTCCGTCATCTTCTCTTTGCTTCCTCTCTCTCTCTCCAGTATTCTGAGCTGCTCTGCTTCTCCAAGGCTTTTCAAACTTCCTCCACAATTGTTGATACAGAAATCAGCTTTCCAAATCCCTGGCCATCTCCAGGTAGCAGCTTTCCATATCACATTGCTGCAATGCCATACTCTCCACCAGCCACTCTTCCGCCGGACACCATGGCTCCTTGTCACCTCCAGCTCACACGTCCATGGGACTTCTGTCCAGCCTGGTCACTTGGGCTATTCTTTACTCACCTGCCATTCTTTTCCCTCCTGTCACAAAAGCTCTCTCTCTCTCTCCTCCCCCCAAAAGTTCTCTCCCCCTCCCTCCCTAGCCTCTGCTCCTTGCCTTTTTATCCCTCCTGCTTCTGGACAAACTACCTCTGTTCCAGCGACCTCTTCTGACTGTTTAACTGCCACACCCCTCAAAGGGGAGGGGCCAACTGCCACAACTCAAGGGTGGGGGAGGGGCAACTAGTTTCAACTTCAAAATAATTGAGATTTATTCTTAGGTTTTGATAAGGGGATAAAAACAATTGTTACTGTGAAAAAAATTATACTTACAGTATGGGGAATGATAGAATAAACCACACACTACCTCAATTCAACTGTTGATACTTTGTCACACTTGTTCCATTTTGCCTTTTTTGCACAAGCATATACATGCTCATTTTCCTTTCCTGTTGAGTTGTATGATATTTTCATTGTTGGATGAGCATGGCTAGTCTCTTTTACAGCCACAAATATCAAGAAATTTAGCATATGTACCCAAGAAACTTCTCATAATCAAGAAGTATCTCTTGCGTGCAGTAGCATTACCTCATATTCATTCCATATCTATAGTCAAAGGATGTCCCACATTCCTTCCAGGGTTCTCATATGGATCCAGTCAAGGTTGACCACTGCTTCTGGTAATCATATATCCTTGATTTTCTTTGATCTAGTTCAGTATGTGTGATTATTGTGATTAAAAATTGTTCATATATTATTGTGATTAAATATTGTTCATAGACATATTTGATCTTTGTCTATGGTCTCTGACTTACAGCTCCCAAAGTCTTGGGTTTTCCTAAGTACTGGGAGTGATAAAAATAGCTCTTGTTTTAAAGCAACTTCAATACAGAATAAATAAATAAAGTTAAATTTAATTATTTAAATTTAATTATTTAAAATATATGGATAGTGTTTTATTAATGAAGGGAAATTTTGGAAAACATCTGAAGATGGGGCTGGTTGCCAGGGAAACTTGCATAAATAGATGGCAGAACTTCCAACTTTTCCCCAGATCTGTTCTGGTAAGAGGAGTGTGGCTGGAATTTGAGTTCAGTAGTCAGTGTCCAATGGTTACCAGTCATACCTATGATATAAAGCCTCCACAGAAAATACAAAGGGAGGGAATTTTGGAGAACCTCCAGATTGGTGAAAATATGGAGATTTGAGGAGATGGAAAACTGGATAGAGCATGATTGTTCTTAACTTTCCCTCATGTTTCTCTTTAGTTTATAGCATTTAGTATCCCTTGTAATTTATTAGTGATAGGGTTACTACGTGGTTTCCAGGAATTCAGTGTGCCACTATTCCAGCAAATTAATTGAAGCTGAGGAGGTCATGATTTATAGCCATCAGTCAGAGCACAATTAATAAGCTGGGCTTGAGATGGTCATCTGAAGTATGAAATTTGAGAAGGTGGTCCAGAAACCCTCCAGTATGTGTCCAGTTCACCACAAACCCAGGTTTTAAGTTTGGGTTTGCTCCTGGCGTTTGAAGTTGAGGGAAATCTTAAACAGAGCCCTTAATATGAGGAATGATATTCTGTCTCCTGGTAGAAAATATCATATCTTAGTCGAGTTTTCAAATGTCCTGTTGGTGTTCAAGAACTGCTGGTAATGTGGAATAGCCTCCATTTATAGGACATTAGCTGCAGGAAAACTACCTAGTATACCTACCTTTTGATATTTTGAATTTTTGCGTGTGTGATATTGACCTTTTTAAAGAGCTTGGGTTTCATGCCATGCTGAATTTCCCACTACCTGTAATTGTTTACTAAGGATTTATTGATGTGGTCTGTTTCACATTGCCTCATATTAGGAGATATATTACAAGAATTTGTCCCACTGCATGCTAAACTTAATTTCTCATTTAAAGCAGCAACCATAATAACTTGAGGCTACCTAATTGCCTTATTCCCTTATAATTGTAACCTAATGATTTTGACATCTATTGATGGTCTTCATCTGAATCATTATTACTGTGAGTTAACTGTGACTACCCATACAATGATGTTTTAAATTCTATTTCATGACTCTGACTTCTTAGAAATATTTGACAAATAAAGCACATGACATAATTATCGTAACAATCAAGAATATTTTATAAATAACAGTGTTAAAATTGGCACAAATAAAAATTGAGATGGATAAGTAAAGAATGATGTCCTAAATTATCTATTTCTTAGAGCACTGAGTCAATTAAAATAAGCTATTCTCAAATTTATTTTAAGTATATTATCTAAAGCCATAAAGATTAATATTAGAGCAAGAGTTCTCAACAGCAGTGCTATTAATTTTTTGGGTGAACTCCGGTTCTTCATGGTGAGGGACTGTCCTGTGCAATATAGAAAGTTTGTTCCAAACAAATATGCATAATTCCTAGGAGCAAAGTTTTTCTTGCTCAAACCTTGTACTTTATAATCTAAATTAACCTGTCAACCCAAAATGGGAAGGGAAAATGAATGATTGAAGGTGTTGTTACTCCTTTATCTGTGCTTTCATCTATTGCAACATGAAATTGTTATATAACTGCTTAATCATAGCAAATTAAGAAAGTTATGAGAATTGATGATGGAGACAAATAAAATTATTAAAATAAAAACTTTTCCCATAACTGCTTCTGGAAAGAGGAAGGGCAAGAGAGGTATATGATTTCCTCTTGTTTCAATTTTTCTGTACTATTTTTCTTCACTTGTGCCTATTTGTAGCTTTTGTAGGAAACACTAGAGTGGGTATTAATATACAAAGAAAATAAAAACTTTCAGAGATAAATAATTCCAAAGCAAATGATGAGGATATTGATTTGATCTCTCTCTTACAAAATGTGAGAGATTCCAAATTACAATGACTCCTCTTTTTTCTTTCCCACTTCTCAGAGCTGGGAGCTCTCAGCTTCCACAGTGCCCAAGAGGCCACTGTTTTGGGGCAGTTCAATGCAATACCTTTTGCAATGTCTGTTGCTATGATGGCATTATTTACTCTGAGCTACATGCCTCTTATCACATTATACCCTCAGTCTCTTTTACTCTACAGCATTGTAAAAAATCATTGTATATGACAGAAAAGGAAGGAGAAGATAAGTTTCTCTTTTTGAGTTTATCAATACTTAGATTTTTTCATGTCTCACTAAATTTCTAATATTTTTAGAAAGCTGAGAACGTATCTCTAAAATAAAGGCGACTAGTTAGATGACTTCCAGTTCTACAATAACTATAAAATTTCAAATTTCTTGGAAAAAGTTAGACCTTCTATAGTTGTAAAAAGCATATCCATTTGAATGACAACAAAAGTACTAATATTGCAGAAAACAAACTTAAACAATAGTTGTACTGCCTTTTTCTTAATTTTTTATTTGGTTATCTTACTGAAATAGTATTTTACATGGGAACTGACATTTATATATTGAAAGATTTTTAAAAATATTTACTGAGTTATATATCCTAGATTTGAATTAGCAAATTGGTGTTTTTCACTTTCTTAAATATACCTGTTCTTCCTTCTTTACATTAAGTCTCATTTCTGACAAGTGCTTGACTGTGTTGACTTGAGACAGGAATATATAACTGCAACATTTCACAGCAATCATCTAAGAAGATGTAAATCTAGCTATTGGTTGGAAAAGTGGATATTTTTTCTTGACACTATGTAAAAATAATTAGATGATTTGGGAAATGAGGATACACTTTTCTCAATGGATGGCATGTAGAAAAGATATTTATATATCAACAGAACAACAGAGGAATATAAACAAAAAATTCAGTATATTTTTATTCATCATAATTTTTTCTGCTTTATGAACACACTATTAAGAAAATGAAAAGATAAACTACAGAGTGAGAAAAAATATTTTAAAAATGTATACTTGACAAAATACCTATATCCATACCCTATAAAGCAATGGAAATGTAGTAATTTGTAATAAGGACACTTAATTGAGAGAAAAATGGGCAAAATTTTAGCAGACATATCATCAAAGAATACATACAGATTACAAGTAAGTCAGTAAAATACTCAAAATCAGTAATTACTGAAGAAATGCAAATTGAAACCACAAGATACATTACACATTTATTAAGATGGCTAAAACAATGCCACATGCATGCAAGGATGCAGGGCTTTTGGAACATTAAAATATTGCTGGTGAGATGAATAATTAAATAATCATATTTTAAAAAGAATAGTTTGGAAATTTCTTATAAAGTTGAAGTTAGACTACTAAATGCCTCAGTCATCCTACTCAAGAGAAATACCCAAGAGAAAATTTAGGATCACTCAACACTTGTCTGAAAATATTTATAATGGCATTATCATTATCAAAAATTTGGAAAACTTAAACAATCTTCTGTTATTGAATGTATAAATTGATATAACTATATAATGTAATATGAATTGGCCATCAAAACACTACCAAATAATGCACGTAATATGGGTGAATCTCAAATATACAGAATCTCGAATAAATGATTGAAGCCAGATTTTAGAAAGTTATATACAGTATGACTCTATATGGCACTTCAGAAAATAAAATTAAAAAACAGAAAACACACCTTAAAAAGGGGGATTTAAATAAACAGACATCTTTTTTTTAGGGTGATGAAACTTTAGTAGTTTGTGATTATAGTTGTCTGACTGTAAACATTTAAGAAAATATATAGTATTGTACATCAAAAAATGAGATTTACTCTACATGAATTTAGAAAGTGAGTAAAATAATAATAATGGCAATGGCAATAATGTAGTTTAGATAAGAAATAATGTAATAAAATGAGTAATACAATGTCAGGAAGTAACATAAAAGTCCAAACTACCTATTAGAAAATCAGATCTCAGTTTCAATGTTACTTCCTTAGAAAAGACCTTACTGACCACTGAATGAAAATTACCTATTGTTATTCTTTATCACAGCATTCTAATTTGATTTAATTTTCTCCTATACTTTTTCTAACAAGTATACTCTCATTTAAGTTTTTCAATATTGTATTATAATATAATCTCCATAACAGTAGGGTCCTCTCTTGTATGATTCACAACTGTGTGACCTAGAATAGCTCTGCCATAAGGGCTCATTCAATATAACATTTGTTAAATGACTTAATGGGAATAAATTCAGTCTTCAAACTGCAAGGTTAGAGTGCAAAATCTTTTAGTGAAATGTCATATAATAAATATTTATTAGAATTGAAATAATAAGTATAAAAGTTCAAGATAGCACATTGCAAGATAGCACATTGTCAATGTGCAATGTGCAAGATAACACATTGTCAATAAATACTCAATTATTAATATTATTTAATTGTGGGGTCATTGATGAGATAAATTTAACTAAAATATTTAAATAGTCTTAACAATAGTTAAAATTGGTGTGAACTCTATTCAAATAAAAATTTCAAAATTAATACAAAAAGATAATTAAAATCATTGATAAGATGGCAGAAATAAAAGGCTATGATTTTAGGCTTTATAGTTTGGTCAGGAACCACATCATACAGTTTGTACATCCTTGGTAGAAAAGCAATTGACTTCAGAATTGTCACCAAGAAAAGACTTCCTACAAGCTAGATTAAATGCAACTTAGAACAGTCTATTTCCCACTTAAAATGAGATATTTTAAAGGAATTGGTGTATATCCCTGATTTTGGCATTGAGAAAAGTGGCAAAAATGAACCCAATTAGGAGTTACTTCTTACTTATTTGTGAGTTTAAGGGTGGTTGAATAACAGATCCTTGGTGTGGGTTCTGTTTAAAGTAGGCAAATCTGAAGTTTACTTGTTTGAAAACATCTCGTGTTCTATGCATGGATATTTTTTTCTTCATGATTTTTTTGTCTGATGGTGAATAAATTGTAGAGATTAGATAGACACAGTTTTGACTCCCTATCTGTCAATATAATTGTAAATCTGGTTCTTTGATGAAAACCCTGGCAATTTGTCTTTACACAGTTCTGATTAGAAAGTGTGGTTGTAGTGATCTTGAAAGAATGTGGTTGTAACTGTAATGCTTCAGCTTTTGTCATCATTGCCCAGAAAAGAATTAGAACAAAGGTTGACAATTATAATTTAACTGAATATGGATTTATTTAAGTGATTTTTATATACTCTAAGATAGAAATGAACCAAAAAAAAAAAAACAATTAAGAATACCCTGTACTGATTTTAAAATATAACATGCTTTTAGTCAACTATAATTAATTTTCTCATCACCTTATCCTTTCATTTATTCAGTTGCATTTATGAAGTATCTGTGATGCAACTTGGATTACTTGTTCTCTGTTTTGAGACTTTTTCTGGCAATTGGTATCTTTGGTATGTGTGCCACCATTTCTACCATTTATCTATTGCAGTTTTCATGTCGTATTTTCATAGACTATGAATATATATATTTTAAACCCCACTAATTTAAAGAGATATATGAGCACTTATATTCACTATACTACTATTTATAATAGCTTAATTATGGAAATAACCTAAGTGCCAAGGATCAATGAGTGAACTGAGATGTGGTTTATATACACAATTAAATACTAACTACTCAGTTATAAAAAAAAAAAGAAAAGAAATCTTGCCATTTCAACAACATGAATGGAATGGAAGGAGATTATGCTAAGTGAAATAACTCAAAAGTAGGAATACAAATATTGGAATATTTTACTCATATGTGGAATATAGAGAGGCAAAACAAACTGATTGGATAAAACTAACAAACAAAAGGCAAACAGTCCCTGAAAATCTTACTGTAGAATTGAGACTATCAGTGGAGGATGTTTGGAGGTAAGGAACAAAAGAGGAAGGGGGCATGATGGACTATGATGAAGGATTAAAAGTACTTTGGTGGTTGGGTATAAAGTGCTCACATATATCTGAAGAGGTGTGAACCTGTACATATGAATCTTGTAGTGTGTTGTGAAACAATGATATATCAATAACAAAAAATTGTTATAAAAATATAGTAATTTTGTAGCAAGAGGAAATCATATGAAATTCTTTACAAAATACTTAAAAATATTTTTCTCTACAAAACAATAGAATAATAGCTTATGCGTGGGACAAAAAGACTTCCCCCCAAAAAGAAGAGATGGTATACTGTTCAGTTGTTTGAAAGGTGAGATCTCACTGACTAAAACTGGAAAGCAAAGGGATACTGTCTAAAAATACATTGGCTTAATTTTAAAGAACAGAGGAAATAGTTTGAGTGTGATGTTTCAAGACTTCAAGCAGCTTACTAGAATCAAAACAAGGCCTGTGGAGAAGTAGGGAGCTTTCTGCTATTTTGATGATATTCTAATAGCCAAAGACACCGATATATCTATCTCTACAGAAGAAAAATCAAGGAAAAGGTCATTAACAATATCTCAAGTAAAATTTGTTTTATGTAAGGATTCTGTTCAAATAAGAACTACAAAAGACAAGGAGAATTTATTTAAACAATGACAAGTCTTATGATACTGATGAAGAATGAGGAAGACATAAAAGCATCCCATTGCTTTGTCACAATATTATTTATGCTCATAATGTCATTTTTTTTTCATTTAATTATTTCTTAAGCAAATATTTCTTGCTTTCTGTCATGTGTAGGCTGGTGTCTGGCACCATGGACACAGTGGAAAACCAGAGCTGAACTCATGTAACTTAGATTTTAATAGGAGACTAAACAGAACAAACAGGCAGACTCTGCCACTGGCAAAACTGGGTTAAGTTTTTGTTTTTCCGCTTACTGTGTATATCAGTCATCTCAGCAATACATGGAAATAGTTTTATGACAAAGAAAAAATATTTTTAACCAATTAACAAGTCAATTGTTCAAAAATTCTAAAAATAAGCAAAAAATAAAATTAGACAAGGAATAATATTCATTACATTCACTCAGGGAAGAAATCAAAACAATGACTCACATTTTGTGAGATAAATATTTAATATTTAAAATAAATAATTAAAATTACTTGGGGAACAATACCTTAAAAAACAATATTCAAGAAATAAACATCACCTAAGAACGTTTTTAATAGGATTTTAATTGTTGAAATTGCACAGAGAAATTAGAGAACTTTGGGCTATTTAATGAGCAGCATATACACATTGTTATAAACACTATGCATAATGTGAGCTAAATTATTCTTCTCTCTTAATGTTATTGACCTCGTTCCATAATATTAGCAATTATTACAATAGCAAGCATTTATGCAGTACTTAATGTGTGTATGTTCTTTATATGAACAGCATACCACATATTCAAATAACAATGCCACCTTGGTAATTATGTGGTTAAAATTGCATGTCATATAAAAATCAGAGAGTTTAGAGTATTAAAAAAATTTATATTTAATCTTATATCTTCATGAATGATTAAAAAGTACATGTGCAATAAAATTAAAGAGAATAAAAAGAATTTTCTTAATATATGTCAAGTATTTACAATGACATCTATATATAAATTCTTATGAAGAAAGTTATTGATCTTTACTTTCCATTTCATTTTCTTCTGTCCTTAAATTTTTCTACACGAAACTATCATTTTATTCTCCATAAAAACGCAGAAAACATATGCATCAACATATCCTACAACTAGTGGATACTAAGAATTAATTTATTGGCACATCTCATGCAAAATTAATAAGAATAGAAGAGAAATACCAGACTTAGTGTATTAAATTTTTCTACTAGACTACTACCTGATTTTTTGTAAGCCTAGTCATATATCTTCTGGGCATAGAGCAGGACATAGGGCATGTTTATGGCTATTAAATATTTATATTTTAAAAAAGAAAAAGTAAGTTCATAAGACCATTGTTAGACATTTTAGAGCCTGGAAGTTGTAAAAAAACAAGCTATATAAAAAACATCTGTTTTTGTTTATGGTGTCTTTCTTTCTAGAAATGAATTACATGAAGTGTGGACCTGTGGAAAGGGCATTGACAGGGGTTTCAGTTGGCTTCAGTAGTTCCAAACACTTGAGTAGTTCTAAACCACTGTTGAGTCTTAGTTCAGCCACTTTGTTTGTCTAAGCCTCAGTTATCTTGCTTTTTATATAAGAAAGGGTTTGTCTATTCTGAGTATCTGAGCTGTTTATTATGAATAGTAATAATAATGTGAGTGGCTAATATGAATGAAGACATTCTGTACATCCCAGATACAATGGTATACTGGGTAAACTAAATGATAAAACTGAATACACAATTCTGTTAAGAGACAGTCAGTTTCCCAGTCCTGGCTAAAGGAGTTGAGATGTCTACTCAGAGAAGTTAGAGCAGCATAATTAAGGGATATATATCATTCTTGTGGTCTAGAAGAGAAGGCAGGAGTCAAGGCCACAGAAGACACCGGAAACATCATTTCTGAAGCGTGAGACAAAAATGTTAACAGGAAATTATTTATAGAGCCATGAGCCAAAAGAAACAGGAAAAGGAAGAAATCTCTCACCTATCAGGATGAATGATTCTAAGGGAAGAATGTTGACAATTAGAGGGCACAATAGGCACTTTATTGTACTTATTTTATGACCATGAGTCTGGTGTCTGATGAAATAAAGGAGCTATACTGTTCTGGGTGAAATTTAAGAGAGAATACCTCTAGATAATAACTTTGATATTAACCCTCATAAAGTTGGTGTCACTTGGTCTTTCACAGCATGAGCAAGAAATATTACAGAGAAATGAAAGACTATACCAGCTTCTGAATAATTAATACTTAGAGCAATATGGCCTTCAAGATCTGTTTTTTGCTTTCATTTTCTTTAAGAAAGTGTGGTTATAAGATTGCCCATAAAGTTAAAAATTATCTATATCTCACAATTATTAAGCTTTATACCTCAATGTTATCAGCCAGTTAATTTAGTCTTATAGTATTATGTAGTTCTTATACAAGAAACCATAAACCAGTGAAAAAATGCAAACTCCTTTATTTTCAACCCCAATAACTATAGACTTAAAGTAGTCAGAAGAGTTTTGTATTATTAAGCAACTGTAAAAAGAAAAAAAAATGTTCATGTAAATAGCTTGTATGCATTAAAAGTATTGGTTGTTACCAATTTGTGAAAACAAAATAAAATAAAAAGATATTAAATGAATTAAAAAGTTACATTCTACCAGGTCTTGAAGACCAGTGCAATAATTCCTGTTATCATGCCTAAAGAATGTTTAGCTATCAGCTGAAATTGTCAAAAAACAAAGCGTAAGACTATACTGATCAATTACTTCAAGTATAACACTGAAAAATTGTGAGAGATGCATAAAATTAAATTTGTATTTTATCCTTTATTTTTTACTTGAAGTATTTGAAAACTGGTAAATTACATATAAAATCAAGGTGGGTCTGTAAGCTATTCATAAATATCTATTTCCGTATGTCCACTTTTTTCTATTCAGAAATTCATTGCTGAATTAACCATATTTTCTTTTGTCAGTGAGGATATCTTGTCTTTTCCATATAAACTGGAATAAAGTATAGCAGTCCAAATAGAGAGGAAATGACTTCATTGCTTTAGTTCCTGATTTTAGTGGTTTGCATTAATTTTCAAAAAAGGAGCAGGTATTTGGGAGTAGGTTAGCCAACATTGTGTGCTGCTGGTATGGTTTCACTATCAGTTTTATAATAGTATTCAAAAGGTCACATAGGTATGTTATTAAGGCTAATGCAAGCATCAAATATAACACTTTATGAAATTTTTATCTATTAATGAAATCCTTGTTTAAGCATGACTCTCTCTTCATTACTGAACAGAGTGAAGTAAATACATAAACAAAATTAGTTTTCCTAAGCTACATTGCAAAAATGCTTCACAAAAGAAAAACACTACTTTTTAAAATTGCCATTATTGTCTAGTTTTACCTTTATCTTAGTCCTAATTTTCTTGCTGATCATGTAAGATAAAGAATAGTATCAGTTCTTGATTAAGTGAACATGTTAAAGCTAATGAAATGTAATCATATTCTGATATTGGTGAATTTTCTAAAAAATGTCCATTAGCTCAAGATTTTTCCTGTTAATGTTCAAAATATTTTTGGCAAAATTTATTTTTTCTATTATTTATTCTTCATTTACTAATGTCATTATTCATTTTAATACTAAGAAAAAAATGAAATAATGTTGTAATATTCAAAATTTGTATTTGAATACATTTTATTGACTTAATCTCTTTCCCACTGTTTTGTACTAAAAGCAAACTTTAACTAAATACATATTTTCATTTTTATGCAGCTTCATTTAAAAGTGTTATTTGAAATTAACAGAGTAAAATTAATTTTTTTATAAAGTTATGTGAGTTTAACACTTGTATGTATATATTTATTTAGCTACCACTACTTTCAGGATATAAAATATTGTCATTCATTCTTTATAGATGTGTACTGAGGAATCTCGTTTCTTTTTTTTTTTTTTTTTTTGAGACTAGGTCTTGCTATTTTTGCCCGTGGAACCCCAGGCTCTCGTTGCCCGACGTACCACAGACTCAAGCAATCCCCAGCCTCAGCTTCCCAGGTAGCTGGGATTATAGGCGCGCACCACCACGCCCAGCTATTTTTTTGGAACAGGTCTCGCTACAGGCCCCAGGTGGGACTCGAACTGCGATCCCTAGCCCCGGACGCTTCATAGGCTGAAGCTTATAGGCATAAGCCACCATGCCCGGTCCCTGATGTTAAACATCTCTTAATAGATTTATTTTTCATCAGTTCATCCTCTGTAGTGGTGTGTAGATTCAAGTCTTTGTCCATTATTAAATTGAATTGTTTTATTAATTTGAGTATAGGGAGATTTTAATATATTCTACATGCTAATTCTTGGTCAGATATGTGCTATACAAATATACTCCCTTACTCTGTTTGTCTTTTAATTCTCTTGATAGTGTCTTACCTGAAACAGAAGCTTTTAATTTTGATGAATTTCAGTGGGCAAGTTATCTTTTTTTTTTTGGAATGTGTTTCTGTATTATCTCTAAGCTCTCTCTGCTTCACCATAGATCATAATGCTTTTTCCAATGCTTTCTTCTGAAAGTTTTATAGTATCACATTTTTTCTTTAAATGTATGATCCATAGATTTAAATCTAAGAGTTAACATGCAACCTATATTCATTTTAGTTACTTTTATTGTGGAAAGAACTTTAGTTTGAGGTTTGCTTTTTTTCATGTTTCTTTTTTTTTGGGGGGGGGGAGGGAGAAAATGTCTCCAATTGTTCAATTGTTCTAAATCTAGTTGTTGACAAAACTCTCCCTTCTTCATTGAATTTCCTTGCACCTCTGTTAGAAATCAATTGGCCATATTTGTATAGGTCTGTTGCTTGATTCTCTTTTTTGTGCCATTGATTTATGTGTCTATCCTTTTGCCAATATCACAATGTCTTGATTACTGTAGCATTATGTTAAGTCTCAAAATCAAATGGTGTCATTCCACTTAGCTCATTCGTCTTTTCCAGCAGTATTTTTATTATTTCATTTGCTGTGCCTTTTCAGAGAAATTTTAAACACAATTTTATAGACAGCGTTTTCTTTTGTACTATTTTCTCCTGTATATTATCTAGGCTGTATATCCGGTGAATTGACTGCAGAATCGAGTAAGCTACACTGAAAACACATCATGCAGTTTCAACAGAGGTACCTGAGATTCTTACTAATGAATTACAAGTTAAGTCATATTAATAGACAACAATATAATGTCAAAAAATATACATCAAAGTGATTTTTTTTTTAAAGACTGCACTTAGGTATTAGGATTTGTCCCCTGAGATGCACTACAAAGCAGTTTCCTGAAACATGAATGCATTGTTTAAAAAAAAAAAAAGAAAAGAAAATTATGAAACACTTGTACATTACAATAAAAAAAATTCTCTGCCAATAACAGAAGATAATGAATATTCTAAATGTGTCTACAAGTTCTGTGAGCCCATAGGGAGCTCATGTGCTATGGGGAGGGGATAAGAACCGAAAAATGGGAGGGGCTTCCAGTAAATTGAAGGAAAAGTACTAGCCATTGAACCTGCCAAATCAAACAGGCATCTGATGTCCAAGAACAGCTTTGGGAATATTATTCCCATTACTACTTTAGAGCCCTTGAATAACTTGTAGAGGGAATAATGTGGTTTCTCTTCATTCTTTTTATCGCCCCCCTGGAGACCTCTAAATGGAACAAGTGCTTTCTTTCAGAAAGAATATAAGGAAAAAGAAGGATATTTAGGAAAATAAAAACACAGAAATAAAAAAAAATGACCAAACCACTTAATATGGTCAAGTGTTTTTTTTACTTTTTAGCTGTCATTGTATTTGACTCATGTACAGTCTACTAAATAGACTATTATATAAAGAACAAAACTATTTAAAGAAGTATTTTGATGAGTCTTCTATGGAGAATAACTAAAAGTAGCCGAAGTAGATTTTATTTTCAAGTGCAATATAAAACCATTTTTATTCCCTCCTAATATTTCAAATTCTTACATAAATAATTCTGAATTTCAGAGTATAAATAGTATATACATCTTTATTATTAGCATTTTTTTAGAAAATATTATTTAGGGAACGAGCAGTTGGCTTCCTTCATTAGTACCACTACATGTACAAACATCTTAAGACAAGAGTAAACTTCATTCCTGTTTCCCTAGCCCTTTCCTCTCTTATTTTTCAGAGTTTAACTGGAAAAAGAGACTATATAGCCACTAGGTTACAGTGGAAGATGCTAGAACTTCTATCAGCTGTACAATTTTTTGATGAAACACATAGAAAATATCAACATAGCAAACTCTGTTACCTGGCACACTTCCACCAAGGAGTTTCTGCCTCCTTTTTTCAAGACTGATTCATCTCTAGCTCACAAACAATGTAGCAGTGAAATATCTGAGGTACACACTCCTGTGAGGTCACTGGAAAGGCAAAGAATGAAAACCACACCATATAAAAGAAAATTGTGTCACCTTCTCAGCAAATAAAAAGTTCAGTCTCAATTTCATTCTGAAGTATGAAGTACAGTCTCTAAAGAGACTGCCAGTTTGGTTTCTTATAGTAGAATTTGTAACTCTGGAGGTGGAAAAGTTTTTCCAATCTGTGAAAGATGCTGTGAAACATTTCCTGTGAAGATGCTGGAATAATACCAACTAGTAGCTATAAAAATAAGAGGGGGAGGCTTAATTTGAGAAGTTTTATACATTTTTTATAAGAATTGCTCCATTATTTTTAATACAGACAAAGGTTGAGTCAAGTTTGTGATGCAGTAAATGAAAAGTTAACAGTTCAGCTCATCACTTCAAGCAAATCCATATAGAGTCACTGCGTTCGTTTCTCTCCCTGTTCTCCTTCGTCCTGCACTTCTTCATTTTGATTAGCTCGTTCCCTTAACTGGTGAAGCAAGCATTTGTCCTTCAAGTCCAATAAGTTCTAACTGTCATT
The DNA here is from genome assembly GCA_004024945.1 of Uropsilus gracilis. Taxonomy (NCBI): domain Eukaryota; kingdom Metazoa; phylum Chordata; class Mammalia; order Eulipotyphla; family Talpidae; genus Uropsilus; species Uropsilus gracilis. The sequence continues at coordinate 169,869 of PVHY01000428.1, read as the reverse complement.
AATCACAAGTTTCTGTAGTAAGTGTTTAAAAAATCTAATCAGGGAAGACAAGCACTAAAGAGAAAATACACGGTCTTTTTCAGTGAAGATTCCAATATAAGGTCAAAAACTAAGATAACTGAGTTTTGAAGTCTGAGATAATTTCAAACAATAATCAAATGATCTTTCTTATAATTATTTTCGCGTACATTTATGCATTTGAAAATAAAATATATCCACTGTTGTGTATTGAATGCTGTATAATGAGTAATTATATAAATTAAATTCTGTTCCTTTTTTTTCATATAAATTGCAAACCAGCCTGAATGATAGCAAAAGATATTTGAGGAACATTACCCAGGCAGTGGTTTTGGAGATGATATTAGGAATCTATTATGCTTAAATCTTAGAGGCTAGAAATTAAGCTCTAAGGGAAGCAAAATATAGTTGAAATCATGAATACTTAGGAGAACCTCTATTTTAGCTAGAAGCTATAACAAAACTACCAATGTCAACTGCTTTCTTTAAATTTTATTTCAACTGTCATTTATCAAGACTCATTATGTAGTAGTGATTATCAGTTTATGTTAATACAAAGAAAAAAAGACTTTTATGGAAATTTAATGGGGGAAAGATATAAAATGAGAGAGGAAGATAAATCAATATTTTTGATTAATTAAAATGCCATCAATGTATTCTACTGCAAGTTATTGTGAAAAATAGAAAATCAAAGAAAGGAGAAGGGGTAGTAGAATTTGGAAGAGGAAATATGTGAGTTGAGTCTTAAAGGAAAAAATGTTGAATACCAGGGGAATAAAAAAATATCTGTTTATGTCTGTTTCAGGTGAAAAGTTTGGACATGAACTAGGTTATAATCACTGAATATGAACTAGGTTATAATCACAATGTGTTCAGTGCTTTCTAAATAGTCATTGCTAACATGCAAAGCACACAGGAGGAGATGAACCTAGGAAAACACATGGAATAATAAGGTCATGCAGGTAGATAGATAGATAGATAGATAGATAGATAGATAGATAGATAGATAGATAGATAGATAGATAGATAGATAGATAGATAGATAGATAGACAGATAGATAGACAGATGATACTTCAAAAAATTTTAAGCAGATGAAATGAGTGATACCATTTCTATGCTTAATCAAATCAATCTGTTGTGTTAATGGCAATGGTTGAAAGGCCTAGATTATAAAATCCATAATATATTTGAATATTCTGGACAAAAGAGTTTGAAGATCCTAAAATAGCAGAGTGGACCTAGAAATAAAGTGGTTGTCTGAATTCAGTACACAGTTACTAGTTTAAGTTATCTGATAGGATTTGTAGATTAGTTAGGTGACTATGGAAAAAAAATGATCCAGGATTTCTGGCGAGGTGTCTGAATTGTAGGTGAAACAACAAGATTGACATATGGAATTTAGGACAGAAAATGAGTTTACAAAGAATATGGGTTCCTTTTTAGACATCTGAACTTTAAAACACCTTTGAGATATTAAAGTTGTGAGTACTGGAAGTTAGGTATAAAATTTAATATTCTTAGGCAAAATCATGTTTAATGGTATACCTTTTGAGATTTTTGAGATCATAAGAGCTTCAAAGGTGGGAGTTAAAGTCACATAAATGGTAGTGATAAATCAAGGAAATATTTATTATAAGAGAATGTCTACAGTAGAGAGGAAAGAATTGAATGTACCAGCACTTATTAAAAAAAATAAAGTGATTTAAACAATATGAAAAACAGCAGAGAAATCAATTCACGAAAATGAAGAGTGAAAATATCTTCAGCATTGAAGGAGTCATTCACGTCTAGACTAGGAATAGTTTTAGTCGAGTCACAAATGAAATTGCAATGGATGAAGGACGAAATGGCTTGAGGAATGGAGATTTTAAAGATGACCAAGTATTTAGGATAGGAAAGATATAAGAAGGACTATCTTGATTGCAAAGTCAATATAATCTATTGGTGAGTTACTTCATTTTCTGCTTCCTAATGTCCAAGTTTTATAATTAAATTTCTGTTATTGGTGTAAGTTTTTTTTTTTGTAAAACAAAACCCTTTTCCATCTAAAATGGAAAATGCAATGAGTTGTTAAGTTATATGCACAATATTTAATAATTATTTTAGATTTTTATGAAAATTAATTTGATCTTTCTGATAGAAAAGATTGGAATGGATTTTATAAATTCTAAATTTCCTCTAGCTTGTATAATATGAAACTTTAAGCTCACTAGGTCTACATTTACTTGTGTTCCTAACCCTTACCCAACATAGTTCCTACCAAACCTTAAATTTAACCTTTATATTCTCCAGTCAGCTTTGTTGGAGTGGCCTGCTGTTACTGTTACTTTATTGCTTCTAGTTGTAATTATTTAAAAGAGTTTGTAATATATAAATTAAAAATGTAATTAAAATTGTCAAAGTTTCTCTGAAAAAATATTTATTCCTAACTTTTGTCTTTAAAGTTTAAAAGGGGAAGAATTTATTATAACTAATGAACAAACTTTTAAAATTCCAAATTGAAATTGTCTTAATCTGAATTTTTGAATGTTTACAATTTATAGATCTGGTTTACAAAACCAATACACTGCTGTGACAATAGTTTACAAAACTGTATATACTTAGTGTGGTATAGGCCCACACCCTTTGAGTGCGTGTTACCACACCACATCCAACACCAGGGCAACAAAAATCCTCCATCAACATCCACTGTGTTCTCCCCTTACTTTGTTCTTTGTCTTTTCTCTCCCAATCTGGTTGCCTCAAAACATACTGATATTTCCAGAGCTTGTTATTGGTTTGATTCTATGAGACCCTTTGTTTTGTTTCTTTATATTCCACATAGAAATGATGCCATCCATATTTGTCTTTTTCCTGATTTATTTCATTTACCATAATTCCCTCACATTCCATACACACTGCCACAAATGACAAGTATTTTTTTTCTCTGTAGTTGAGTAGTATTTCATTGCATTTATATAACATCTCATCCCAATCCATTCATCTGTCTTTGAGCACTTAGATTGTTTCAATTACTTTATTGTTGTAAATGATGCTAGAATGTCTTAGGACTACATGCATCCCTTTGAATTAGTGCTTTAGTTCTTTGTTGTAGACACTCATGAAGGGAATTTCTGGGTCACATGATAAAGTTATTTTTTAATATTTTGAGCAATCTTCATATTATTTTCCATGGGGTTTAAACTAGTCTACTTCCATTTGGGGGTGGGAAATAAAAATGTTTTATGATTCCATGTGGTACTACTATGTACTTGTAAGACTATCGAGAATACCTTAGAAAATGATAAATTTTAGTATATACAACACTAAATCTGAATTCTAAAAATAGCTCTTAATTTCAGAAAAGTAATTTGGATATTGAAAAACATGTGTAAGTCATTGAGAGTAAAATTGTTTACCAAAATACTAGACACATTGTAACACTGCAGTGGAAGTACAAGTGTGCATTATGTATCAATAGAAGTAATAATAGACTAAGTATAAAACTAATTTATAAATATATAAAAATGGTTAAGAATTTAGATTAAAATAAAAATGAAAGCAAATTTGCCAGAATCAATTTGCCTCTGTTAGAATCACAGATCTACAATAGTATGATGTAAATACAATGTGTGATATGACTAGGAGAAAAAATTAAAACTCTCTGAGTGTTATCATTATGTTAAAGCATAATAATTCACACAAGAATCATTAAATGAGGCAATAATACTTGTAAAGCCAAGGTGCATACCGCAGGTCAACTTTATTTTTTTCAAATATATAATTAAAGCATGCTATTCCCTCTGCTCATAAATATGAAGTATCTTACAATAATGTTAGCAGGAAGATGGTGTCACCATTCAAATTACAGGTATTTTTATGTCAGAGTATTGTCTTTGCAAATATCTCAAAAACTTGTCTACAGCTATTATTAGTCAAAAATATTTATTAAACAACTCTCAGTCATGTTACTGAGCTCATCGGTCAAATGTCAAGCTATGTTTGCCCCTAATAGTACATTACTTATCAGGTGACTGAATTAGGTGCTCTCATATCAATGACCAAATTACCTGCAGTGATTCCCAATTCTCTGTCTATGTTTATTAGTGATCAACTCAGGAAGGCTAAATTATTTTTATTGCTTGCCTCTCATTAAATTAAGAAAGCTAATGAGAACTTTCAAACTCTTGCTAGGTAATACACTTTATTTTTTTTTATTGCAAACATTCAATAAGTTACAAAGTTAACTTAGCTTGAATGTATGATATTTCATCATTCCAGCACCTGTTGATCTTTTGTCTTGCACTTGCACATTAGCATTTAATTATTGTTGTTTCAATTTGTGCAGTATTTTTAAATGTTTGTAGAAGGGACTGAAATAATAGCTTAAGAGTGCCATATTGACAAATTTGGAAGAACTTTTCTTCTTTTATAATACCTACATAGTCTTCACTGAAATTCGGGTTTTAAGGATTTTCATTCAGTTAGATGATTTTTAAGCATACAACTGTAGGACTCCCTACCTTCCTTTAAGTCTGTTTATTTTAAGAAACATTTATCTTTCCATTTCCTTCTTTTGGTGTTGAACTAGTACAGTTATGTGCAATTTACCCCTTTGCTTAGGAAAAAAAAATCATGGGAGCAACATTTCATTGTTTCTCTAAATCTTTCTTCTAGAACACTGAAAATTCTAGAATTGCTATTCTTACTTAATTTTTTTTTAATTTAGTCATATTTTTTCTAAGTATTCTTTGTCTAGAAGACTCTTACTCTGATTCTCTGTATCACAAAGTTATACTCTGGGATATTTGTGTATCTGGTAAACTTAACAGGAAACCACTCATCTTACTGATGTTCTCTGAGTTTGAATCTGATAAAGCAAGATTCATTTCTCTGAGCTACCTTTAATTTTATGCCTTAGGGAAACACAGCTTTTGTGAGAATGTTCTGAGTCATCCCTAATCCATGGATCATGAGAAGGTACTTTTTCATTTAATTTTCAGCATTTTTTTTCTTGAAAAATTATGTTTTCTTGTTTCTGCTCTCCTCTGCTGTTTTCATCTAAAATTTTCCAGTCTGTGAATTATAACCTGAAAATATTGTAAATATGTAAATTGGTTTATATACTATCTCAGCATTCTCGGTTGTCAGGAATAAAATATCACTGACAGATTTAGTACTTCACACAGGCAAAGGCATCCTTTAGTACCAAAGAAGGATTTTACGATATGGCACCCTACTAGGTTGTTGAATACAAAAGGTCCTCTAAAGTACCTATTATAATTCATCTACCACTATCAGTGACTGATGTTTTATTCCCTTTTTAATAAGAGATCTAGGTGTTTCTGCTCTATCTTTCTGAAGGCCTGGGTCTCCTAACTTAGAATAAGTTAGGAGTTCTTAACAAGTATCATCACATATCTTTTCTCAAATCCAAAAAAGACAAGAAAATGGGTGTCCCAGACCAATTAAAGGAACATCATGACTAGAGTCGAAAGAAATATGTAAGATGAATGGAGATTGCGCCGGAAGGTTAACAGCCACAAGAAGACAAAAGGTAAAGAGCAAAAAGGTCACTGAACAAATATTTTAATAATGCTTTATTTGAAATTCCATCAGTTACACATTATTACCTTTACCATGCTGCAGAAACCCAGGAGGGGTAACATGAGCAGTATTATTTATAATACAACAAACCTCAGCACCTCTAGGGCACGTAGCAACTACCAAGAACTTTGCCATGTATTGCTATATTTTCTGACTTTAAAATAGTGGTTTTTTTTCTTTCACAGAAGGAAATTATGGGCAAAATTCAACTGAAATGAGTATAACAGAGAGGGTTTCTTACTGTCAGATCACTACAATGCACTTCTTAATAGGGGTATTAACATTTGCTCAGTGACATCTATGCACAGGGACTATATTAAGTAATTTTCTTGTTTTTACTCATCTTGTTTTTACTTCATCTTGACAACCAAACCCTAAGATAAATACCACTCATTTTTCTGTTTTATAGAAGACAAAAAACCTGAAAATAGAGCTTAAATAGAGCAGTATTATGCACGTGGAGCATGTGCTTTGAGATTTAAATTTAGATGCCACTGCTCTGTTTTCCTTAGTTTACTAGTATTTAATTTAATTTCAGTCTTTTGTAGGAAAGAATGCTGAAGTGACACTAACATCATTTCAAAAAGTACAGCAGACAATTAAATGTATGAGACTTATTGAAATAGATGGTTCAGGTTCAGGTTAGCTATTCTCTGTTGGTGAAAAGAGCAGCTAGTTGCAGTGTGAGAAGCTAGGGTTGAAGGATTCTTATGTGATCCTGGCTGCATTACTTATACTTTACCTATCTTCATCTGGAAAATGGGATCTTAGAGTATGTGTCTATTTTCCTGTTTTTCGTTCATCTTTAGCTGATTTCTAGACCTACAGATCTTTATTCTAATCCACCTATTTCCAGAACACCATTTCCCATGTTCCTTATTTGACTCTGCTGCCCAGTAGAGGAAGCCACCGATAAGTGTTGCTAAAAGCTACTCATGTCATATTTGTTTTCTGTAACTCAAATTCAGCTTTACAGGACTGTTCACATGGAGATGCTTTTATATACTTCTTTATAACTCACCACATTTGATTCCTTACTGCAATTCAGGGGTGGAGGGGTGAGTTGGCATAGATGGAGGAAAGTATATCCTCCCCCTTTTCATAATTGAAGTTTTATGTCTTTTGGGACTCAATACAGTTTTAAGTTTTAGCTATAATTTATATTTTCAAATTCTTTAACAGTGGGAATGTAGATAATTGTGGATAAAACTAGGTAATATGATGTTCTTAATGGGAAACTTGTGTTTTTATCAATTTGCTGTCCTCTGAGGATCCCTGCCAGATCTTTTCTGTCATTAGGCTTCAATGGTTATTAGGTGTGAGCTAATGCTTTCTCAGTTCCATGCTGTCAAACAAGTGCTTTTTTTTTTTTCTTCATTTTTGTGCTGTGCATGTGTGTGTGAAAGAATGTGAGGGTTTGAGAGAAAGTGGAACCAGTAACTAAGATATAAGATCCATCATGAAACTTTAGTGATTACATGGAAAAGTGTGAAAAAAATCCAGAACACTGAAATTGTTGATAATTTTAAATGTAATTTGCTCTTTTCTAAATAATGATAATAAAAAAACCCAAACAGCGAGCTGCTCAATAATCTGGAGACAGCAAGAAGGTAAAAGGATTTAACTTTCAATGTGCAGAAAATCCTGACAAAGCTCCCATCCATTTAAATTTCCATAATTTGACTCTTTACATCTTTATCTTTAAGATTCTGAACGAAACCCTCCATTTTCTCACTTGGAGTAATGAACCCAACCAACCAAGCAACTGGTAGGGAAATCTCACCTTGACATTCCCTTCCTCAAAACGGTGATGTTGTCTCTAACCAGTCAGAAAAAAAGACCAAAGTTCTTTCATATTTCACAAAGTATTACTTGCCTGACATTACCAGCTTTTCCTCTTCATCTCTGCTCCAGAGATTGACCTGTTGATTACTTCTCAAATGTTTCAACTTTGAAGATTTTTAAAAAATATTTTATAAAATTGATTGAACATATATATGCATAAATTTTATATCATTGGCTACCCTGAGGTTCTTCCACCACCTTATCACCCATGAACCATAATCTTTATTTCTTGTGTCCATTCCTCCTGCACCTTTCCCCATCCCCTTCTTTTGCTCTATGCTTTTGTTTTGTTAACAATTAGTTTTAAATTTTCCATGTCCTTTTGTTTGTTTATTCTCCCTGTATCCTGCATACAGGTGAGATCATCCAGTATTTCTCTTTCTCTGTCTGGCTCATTTCTGCTAGTATGATGCCTTCTAGCTCCATCCATATTATTGCAAACACATCAAATTTTTCCTTTTTAAAAAAATAATTTAATTTTCATTGATTGAACATAAATGTACACATGCATCTGTGTGTGTGTTAGTGTGTGTGTATCACATTGTTGTCTACCCTGAGGCTCTCCCACCACCCACTTTTACCCCTCTCCTGCTCTATGCCTCAATTCTGTTGGCATGTGTGTGTGAGGGAATGTGAGGGTTTGAGGGAAAGTGGAAGCAGTAGCTAAGATATATGTCCCATCATATATCTTATGTATGATCCATATTTTTCTTGTCTGTCTGTTTGTTTGTCTTCCTTGTAGCCCTCATATAAGTGAGATCATCCTGCATTTCTTTTTTTCTTTCTGGCATATTTCCACTAACATGATTCCTTCTAGCTCTAACCATGTTGCTGTGAATGACATGTTTGTCTTATATGATTGATGAATAATATTCCATTGTGTAGATATATCTTCATCAGTTATTCTTCAGTTTTGGGGCATTTGTGTTTTTTCCATATCCTTGCAACTGTGAAAAGTGCTGTGATAAACATCCAGGTACATGTGTCTTTTTTAATTAGTGTTTTTGTGTCCTTTGAGTAGATTCCCAGTAGTGAGATTGCTGGATCTAATGACAGTTCCACTTTCGGTTGTTTGAGGGTCCTCCACACAGCCTTCTATAGTGACTAGACCAGTTTGTGCTCCCACCAGCAGTGTCAGCCTTGGAGATCTTTGACAAAGTTTTTCCTTTTGTCAGAAATACCTTTCTTTTAGCTACATGCTCTAGAACCCACCTTTATTCAGTTCAGAACAGGGGCAGCTCTCCTTTACTTCCCTTTTTATTTTATTTAAAACATGGTTCCCTGCTTTGTAAAAATACGTATATACATATTTTTATTCTCAAAAAATTTTAAGTAGCTGAATTCATATATCAGTTCCATTTTATAACCTGGTAATTAGGCAGGAAGTAAATTGTCTATATAAAAATATTCCATATGTGATATTAATATATTTTTTATTTCCTTGACACAACTTTATGCATTTTAGGTTCATGCTATGATACACGTTGTATTCCTTTTGTTCCATAAACATTTATTAAGTTTTTATTTTAATATCAATAAAATGGCCACTTTTTAATAAAGTCAAAGTGAACTAAGTTTATGCAAAAAATAAATAGCAACTACCGTTCTTTTCTACTCCCCTTAAGTTTGTTCCCTAGAAGTCATGAATTTATGCCTCTAGTATTATCTTTCACCATTTATCTCCATTGTAAAAACTGTGCAAACATTTCTTGAAGCATTTATTTTATCCACTATTTTTTTATTTTCTTTTATAAACAATCAAGATTTCACTCTTGACAGCCCACTGTCCCCAAATCACCACTCACATTTGAAATGAAATAAAAATTTAATTTCATTCAAATTTTCTGGTTAAATTTACTGTATTTACATTATATTACAATATGAATGTTAACCCTTGCTATGTAAAATGTACATTGTTGTGTAAATTATTTATTTTCTATGAAATTAATATTGGCCTTATTTTTCATTTTACTTACTTCTCTGTGTATCTATTTTCTAGTACACTGGAAATTTTATCATTTCCATTTTTTTTTTCTGATGACATCTTCCATTTGTTTGATGGTATGTTCTCATTTTTGTTCCATTGTCCCTTTGTTCTGTGGATTCTCATTCTCTTTTTCATAGTTTATAATTTTGTTTTCTGGAGCATATCTTCTAGTAACCATAGGAAGGAGAATTATAATGCAATTCTTTTAAATTGTACATGTCCAAGCAAGAATTCATTGTAGCCTCAAAGTCAACTTAAAAATGAGCTTAATACAGAGTTCTACATTGAAAGTCATTGCCTGCAGGACTGATGATCACATTAAATTATAGTTTTCTAGTTCTCGCTACTGAAAATTCTGTGAGATGTGATTTCAATTCCTTGTTATGGAGCTAGTTTTACTCTTGGATGATTTTAGAAACTTGTCTTTAGCCTTGATATGTGAAAATTCAAAGTGGTAAGCTTTGGTGGAAGATTTCATCATTATATTTGTGGCACCCTCTGTCAGCCCTTTTTGTAGGAGCTACATGTCTGTCATTTATAGGAAACTTTGTTATATCTTTTCTTTGATAGTTTTCTTTTACCCATTTTTATTAGTCTCATTTTACTTAATATCTATTACAGACATAATGGATATTTTAAATAGTCTTTTAAAAATTTTAAAAGACCTGTTCTCTTCAAGTTTTAATATCTATCTTTTTGTTCTTGTTTTTCTGGGATTTTCCTGTCTTTAAATTCATCCTCTCCTTTTTATTTAAAAAAAAAAGTTCAGTCTTGAAAATATTTAATCTTCAACATGTAACTCATATAACCAATTGTTCCTTGTTCTACTATTGTTATTTCAGCACTATTTTAGCACTTTTTCTTTTCTTTTCTTTTACTATAGTTTACAATGTCTGAGTTGATATTGGCTTTTTGTATACCTCATTCCTTTCCATACTTCAAATCTTAGTTTAAAAGGTACCTCATTATTTTCCTTTATAGAAGCTTAAATTTGAATTTCATAATTACTCAGTTTTGGTAATTACCTCTTACCTCTGCTAGAATGTTTTTGGTGGTAGAATGATCTTTCACTTATTACTATATACCATTTCATGTTTGGTGCATGATCAAAAACTAGTTAGTGTTGATAAGGAGGAAATTATAATGATTCAGAGTAGGAGAGTGCATCAGGGGAAACCATAACCATATGAAATACTATTGCATTAGTAGAATTTAGATTTTCTAAAGCAGTGGCTATAGGAAAACTTTTTCTAGTCAATAACATTACAGAAAATCAGATGTTCAAAAGCAGAAAAGCTGCAATACTTGACTTAGTAATTCAATGATGATGTGACGCAAATATATAACTAGTATTTGAACAAGTAGACTAGAAGATCTAGTGAAAAGAAATGGAGAATACCATGCAATTCAGAGTTGGCCTGACAAGAAAACTGTCTCCTCATGGTAATGCTATGTGGATGAAAGTGCTTACCTCAAACAAAGTAAATTTTAATAAATTATATAGTACCATGAGTTCCTGTGAGATTCACCTTGGAATAAGTTTCTAGGAAGAAATGATGAACACTTTTTGCAGAACATAGGAAATTACCTTTGTTATCAATAAAAGATATTGCCCTGAACTTGCAACCCCTTGAACTTTCTGGTTTCTGAAGATTTATAGCTAGTGCAGATGCTTTTGTAATCAGTGCAAAGAAACCATTCACTTCACTTCTTTTCTGTGTTTCCATTTTTTTTTAATTGTAAAAAACTCAGCTGAAGGACAAAATGATTCATAAGATTCATTGTTCTGATAGTTTTGTAATAGTTGTTGTAATAGTCTGGAGTAAAAAAAAGTGTAGCAATTTACTGTTACCTCTGTGCTGCTACCATGGACATAAACTTTTAACAAGGAGTTAGAACAGATAGATAAGGGCACATATCAAAAAGATGCATTTAATGAGTTCAAAAAGGTTTGGCAAATGCATTTGTCCAGATGTAAATATGTGACCACGTGAAAACTTTCTGAGTATTGTAACATTTGTGATATGAGCTATAGTGATTGGGAGAAATGTTCTGAGGGACAGTAAAGTAGAATGAATCGCTTCCTAGACAGACTTTAAAAAGGAGTTCTGAATTGGAACTGAGTGGGAAAAGAAGGAAGTGGTAGCATAATTATATTTTGGTTATCACCAAAATCTGAAGCACAGTAAGAAACTCAAGCAACATTTTCGACGTAATAAAATTTAAATGTTAAATCTACAGCAGTGTTAATGACATTTCAACCTAGGCAGGTACTGTCTAGTCTGGGAGATTTCATTATAAGGGAAGTTCAGAGTTATATATAGGCTTGAGAAATTTTTTTAATTATTCATTTTGATTTGTTTATGGTATCTGTACCTCTGCTGGAATGTTTTTGATGATAGAACTATCTTTTGTTTGTTACCGTATACCACCAATAATGCTAGAAGAACAGGAAGTTACTAAGACAAACTTCTGACAGGCATGAAGAAATAGAAAGAAGTTGTATATAGAAAATCAATCAAGTAATAAGTCTAATTAATTCATTAGTTAATATTTACACCACAAATTCATGATTATTTAGACTTTTTTTTAAAGAATTATAGCTTCTAGGGACCTTTTGAAGTTAAAGTTATTTCCTAGGGAACTATTTATTTATTAATGTTGTTGTTTATATATGGAAGGGTAGGCTTATTATAAAAAGGGGGGGAGAGGAAAGGATGCTTACACAGACACAAGTGGGCAAAAAGAGATCCCTCCAAAGGTGTTTATTATGATTATCTGTTAAGAAGTCATGATTGAACTGGGGGAGATGTGCAGAACTATTTATTTAAGAAGTGATATATTTCATCTTTTCAGAGGGCCATTGGCAGACACATCCAATTAAAGCATTTGTTCTGAGAGAGCATTGCTTTATTCTTATTCATTTTATTGACTATTTATCTCTTAGGGGGCTTGTTTAAATATTTAAGACTTCTTCATATTTATTATGCAGCAGACCAAGGACTGCTAACTTTCCAAAGAAACTATAGCAACTCACACATTAATAGTCTGCAAATTTGTTTTTATATTCAGAAATTCTTCCTACTCATCTGAAAACTCATCTATGTTTTATTATTTTTGATCAGAATAAGGAAAAAACTCTAAAGCAGAAGTTGTGAGCTCTTAATCAAGACTATTTTTGACAACTATTATCAACTAGTTCTTAAGAAAAAAAAATTTCTTCTGACTTCCAAAGGTTCATCTGGTTTCTAAAACTCTTGAAAACTGCCTAAACTTCCTCATAGCCTACTTCAGGCTGGAAACTGTTATCAGATATAGTACTCATTTGAAAACCTGGTGAATGTTAACATTTTCTAACTAGATAGTGTTTTCCTTTGTTTTGAATAGGAACCACCTTTTTTAACCTTTTTACACTATTCCTCAAAAATTCTAAGAAAGTAAATTATCAGTCTTAGAATTTAATCAATACTAAAACTAAGTTTATTCACCCATTTTCAAGTCTAAAATAGGAAAAACTGAAAACTCAAATTACAAAATACTTTTAAAAAAATCCCCATTTTAAACCATCCAGTACTCTATTTAAAGGAGCCAACATTTCCAATTTCAAAAAAGGAGAATATATCTGCCCATTCGGTAACAATATCTTTTTTTCTGAAAAGGTGGGATATGCTTATGGGAAAAAGAAACCAAAATTCATGGGATTTGAGAACATGGGAACAAAGCAGTACAAGAGTATAGTTTCTATTCTGCAACAAACAACATTATCACAGATCAGTCCACAACCTGATCCTTCTGTTCTTGATGTTTCTTTTCCCAGTCTTTGTTTTCAGCATAAGTCACTGCATTTTACTAGTCTTCCTCTCTTATCTCAGTCATTAGCCATTCTAGTAGCTTAGAATTTTTTTTATTTGTCCTTCTTTTTGAAAATCTGAATTCCTGTCTTAAAATTCTGCCATGTTTGTTCATTATGCATATTTTCAGTTAGCTATTTTTTGGTGTTATCATAAAAAATTGAATTTCAATGAGAGTTCAACATTAAACTATGAATCTGAGACTTCTCAGCTGTTTGAATTTAGGCAAGGTTCTTAACCTTACTGAACTTGATTTTTTCATCCATACACTTGAAAAATCAATATTTATCTCATAATATTGTTTGTGTATCAATGGAAATAATCTATATAGAGGTATAAGGATAAAAATGACAATGTGAAGACTAACAATGCCCCCCTCCTTCTTTTTCAACTAGTTTCCATTTCTCAACTACACGGGTTTCATTTTTTAGCCTGTGCATAATTTGTCATATGTTTAACTGTGCAGCCTGTTTTATTTTTCCTTGTGGTCAATATGTTAAATAATATAAAATACTTCAAATTCTGTAGATGAGTTTACTTATAAAGAGGACTCCTATTTCAATTGGTTTATTCATTTTTGGTCATCATTTTAAGTTTCCTTATATTTGATATTATTTGCCCACAAGTAGCATCAACTAGTAAAAGAAAGCCATTGCAAGGAAAACGAGTATTCAAAGACTGTTATTATGTTGAGGTAAAAATAAATAAAAATGTATGTATACAGATGTACATACGTTGAAAGTGGAGAACAAAGTTCCCTTGAAAGGACAAAACAACAAGTAATGGGCTCACCATTATCTAATTAGAAAGTATCCTTTTTATTTTTTACCTTCTTTCCTTGGTAAATATAAATAATTTTTCACTCCAGATTATCAAGAGACTGTAAGTACACAGAATGGACAGTATGGGGTAGGGATACTGATATGTACATAACAGATTGAAGGGAATAATAATGACAGAAAAAAGCTCCTGCCTCCTATCTATTGCCACAGAGACATCGTAATAGAGGTGAAAGAAATACTTTTCTTTTTTAAAAGCCATTTTAGGAAATGGTTATAGACCTCCAGGGCAGAGTAGGGAGGCAGATCAGGAAATATTTATGCAGAGGAGGGATGCCTATAAAAACTGTAGAACATTGATCACAAGGGACTGCGGAATTACTCTGACACCAACTCAAATTTGAGCAGGACAATTGCTGCCAACTGTGTTTTTTCAATACAACACGGCATTAACTGATAAAGCAATTTTTGGGACAGAAAATGGTATTTGTTTTAAGAATTTGGTAATGTAATCATGCAAACTTTGTTTTTAAATAGTAATGTGAGTGCTAAGGAGCTGTAAGAGTCATAACGTGATTCTTTCCTGGCTTAAATCCCTCCCTGCAAGTAAGTCAGTATATAGAAACCCATTCACTCTTGGAGGCTAGAAGGACACCGAAGCAGTATTATACTGTTTCCCCCAGTGCAATGACAGCTTGATTGTGCTTCCTTGAGTGTAAAATGATACCGGCAAAGTCTTTGATGCTAAGAGGATGAAAATCCCATTGAAGACATGCATGTTTTCTTTTTCTCAGCTTTACATTAACAACATCGGATCGTCAAAGTTACAAAGCTTAACTTAAACAACTCTGATGTCTACTCAATCTGATACCCGATTTACTGAGGGCAGTAGCTCAACATTGCTTCATCCTTTGCCATCCAGACAAATTTTGAACAGGTTGTTGTATTTAAGGGGAGCAGATAAAAGAAACCAATTCACGTTAAGTATTTAGTGAAATATCTATTTGATTTATTCATACCTGAAAGGGAAATTTGAAGCATTAAGAAAGGCTACTGGAAAAAACAATGGAGAAACCCTGAATCACCGTGCACAAGAATCTGCCTAGAGTTTTGTCAGGTGGTTAACTATTACAGTCACTTGTCATAACAATATATTGTTGATACCAGTAAGGAAGTACTTCACAAGCAGTGAATTCAAATTTGAATTTGACTTCATGTCCTGTAAAGAAAGTTCTACATGGAATGTAAAATAGCAGTGAGGTAACTCTCCTCATAACGTATGCCAATAATACATTTATTCAACCTATATCATCAAGCAAAAGTTAGTTAATATTAATTGCAGAACTCCTGTTTTTTATTTTATAATCAAATGGAAAGGAGGAAGTTTGAACAACTCTTGATAAAGTGAATATGGTTTAATTAATCAAGAGAAGTGTCTTCAATTCAGGCAAATATTGCAGTAACATTGAAGCATATATTCTTGAGCTCTCTCTCTCTCTCTTTCCTCTATTATGTGAGAACCTATATTTGTGCTTCTGTGTGGTTCAGAAACATAATGAGACCATGGCAAAATAGGCTTCAAGTTCCTTAAATGGAAGCAACTCTGGAGATAGATATTACTCTAAAAACCCACTACGTGAGCACATGCAAAAGTTTTTAAAACACACACACACACACACTAAAAGAATGATCATTTATAAGAATATCCTGTTGTGGTTAACTAGTGCTGCATGACACACTACCTTGTGACTTAAATCTGAAGCATTTGCTTAATTTGTGAATCTGTAATTTGGGCAGGGTTTAGGGGGGATTGCTCCTCTATATCCCCATATGTCTGTGCAATCCACTTTCAATAGAGTTCACTCATAGCTGACAAATTGATGCTGTCTGTTGTTTGGGAGCTCACATGGGAGCTAAGGGTCATTGACCTCAGTTTGACTTCATTTACTTCTCTCTGTGGATTGTTTGGCATATTCTTGTCTTGGTTGCTGGGTTCAACAAGCTCAGGAAAAGGATGTGGCCAGCATACTAAGATCCGAGTTCAGAATCAGATGTAATGTTACTTTCCTCCATATTTTATTAGCAAATTAGCCACAAGGCCCAGGTTGAAAACAAAAAATACATGCCTCTGCTTCTTGATGGAGAGAGAGTCAAAAACTTGGAGTTCATATTTTAAATACCACATAGTACTTTTAAAATCTCCTTTGGTGTAAAAAGAGGACTCGGTGTACCACAGCTTTTTTTTTTACAAACTGTCTGTAGTTAAAAAGCTATTATGACTCTTTTAGAAAATATTCATATTATTGTTTATTTCTCATTTATAATATATTATTCCTAACACCATCTGAATCATCGTGGTTATTTCTACATAATATATCAAAACAAAGCTTAATTCATTATAATGTGATAAATCACACACTCTGGGAAATGTTTTAATAAAATTTCATGCTCTTTTGCAATAATCTGAAAGAGTTAACACAACCCCCTGAAAGGCTAGCAAAAACAAAAGCCATCAGGACAAGACTTAGGTGCTTAAAGAACGAGGTTCATTATGTAAAATGGTGCAGGAACACTCTCTGCCTAACCCTGGGAGGAGTTTTTGAGCAAATGGAAATTTTGTGCTTGCATTAAATCTACCATACATATTACTGCAATGAATTTAAAATCTTGGCCAAGTGACTTAAAAAAATAAAGGGAAAAAACACACACAGATGCCCCAAATTTGAACATACAACATAAGCATATCTATTTTTTTATCCCATTTATAGGTTTTTCCAATAATTTGAAAATAAACAAAACCTTCTGGCTTTGCATGTCTGTGGGGAGTTTGGGACTTTAGGTACACATATTTGAGAATCTTTTGCATAAATCTGCATATGTTTACATGCAATGACAGACATACTGCCGCTTCCCAAATGTGGCTAGGATAATTTAATCTTCTGCAACATTTTGCATAGCATATGTAGGTGTAATATGCTCAGAAACATTACCTGAATATATGCAAAGTACCTGTAGCTCATGCTTACGTAGTTCTCACATGAGAAGATGTAGTTAGAACTGAGATAACATTTTACAGCTTTCCTCTGTACACTTAAAGAACTCAAATTAAACCAAATTATCTATAAAATGAGTTTTCTAAAATTTAAATTAAAAATACTTCTAAATTTGCATATTGTACATTCTTTAGGAAAATTTGTTTTTCTTTAGCTATCTTGATTTTTCTTACAATTACTACATTTGTTTTTTAAAGTTATTCAATAGAGTGAGTTGGGCATCCTTGAGTTTAACAGGCATTTACTCCAAAACAGTAAAACAGTGAGAGAAAAATGATAACATTGGCCCCAGCATAAGTTATATATATATATATATATATATATATATATATAAGTTCTATACATTACTTAAAACAACAAAATTTTAAAATTTATTGAAATCTATGGATATTGTGTTTTTTCTTCTTATTAGAAACTTACTGTCTCTTTTTTACTGTCACTCTGATTTCAAAGTTTGGCCTTTACTTCAAAGTACTTAATTTTAATGAATATTTAATGGTAGTATTGTAATTATTTCACCAAATAACATATGTTAAATATTTTTCATATCATATAAGGGACTGTATAGTTTCTAATTACCACCATTTGGAAACAACTTTTTGAATCCTATTTTCTGTGTACTACCTTTAGTTAAAGAAGATGCTCAAATGTGTATCTTTTTGAATATTAAACAAAATTTATTTTTTAAGAAAATAGTTGAAAAGTAGTTCTTCCTGTTCACCAGTTCTTTCCTTCTATCCATCCTCTCCTCCTGCAAGTTGGAGTTTCTATCCATTCATGTAATTAGTGTTCATTTATCTAATTACCGTTCCAAATAGTACAACCACGAGAACATTATTTTTCCTACATTCACAAATACAGAGCTGCATATATTAGCTATTTAAATATTGAGTATCAGACTCATATGTGAAAATAAAATTTTTAGCAATCCTATTATTCTGTTCTGTATCCCATATCCTAAACTCCCAAATAATTAATACACATTTTATTCCAGGAGAGTCTGCTTTTGTGCTAGCAGTGCTTTAAACACCTAAACAGGATCTGTTACTTCTGTAACTAAAGTTAAAATCCTGAGTACTGCAGCTAATTTCTCTGTTACTGTGTTCCTGCCTCACTTTCTAGCTTCTTGTTTTAACTTTTATAACCCACAATTTCTCCACTCATGTTGAACCAGTCAAGGTAGATGGGTTACTCTTTCTGCTCAGAACATCTTTCCTTCTATTTCACTGATTTTTGTCTTCTCTTTCCTCAACATTTAACTTTGGCTTACATAGTCAATATTGACCTCCCTATTCTGAGTTGGGTTCCCTTGCTCTGTGAACTACAATACTGTATTTTAAGATGCCATTTGTTCCTGTAGTAGTGAGCTCCTTGAGGAAAGAAATGAAGAAAAGACATTGGTATGCTTGTGCCTTTGAAAATATTATCTTTAGACATATTGTTATGTGGGTAGCCTTGCAGATGGCCTTTTTGGGGCTGGCTCTCATTGATTCTTTCCAAAAAAAGAAAAAAAGTACATGTGCAAATCTATTCTCTTTCTAAATATTGGAGAGCATATGTATGTCAGTGCCCAGAGTATGTTCTGCTGCTGGCCATAGTCTATCCTTGTGTAACAATGTAGACTGTGCTATATATAGAGTCATATCTCTCCATCAAGTTTATATAGCAAAGAATGTATTGTGATGCTTGTTTGTGTCATCTTTTTATTCATTACTTAGTTGCCATCTATATCAAAACTACCAAGAATTGTCCTTTCTTATGCAGGGCTAGTAACATGCTCTATTTTAGCTTTAGCTTTCTGAGGTATGCTAAAGTTGCTTTATACCTATCACAACCAACCTGTCATTGTTTCTTAGCTTATGATAATTTTAAAAAAGGGGGACATGCCACATGCCATCACAAACCAGTCTGGCATTCACACGGAGACATAGGCAAACCTTATCTCCTATTACCTGTCCCAAAAACTAAAAACAAAATAATGTGCATAAATGTTGCTGAAGGAGTGATAAGCATTGCAAGCCCCCTCAAAAGTTTACCTAAAGCCTCATTCCCTTAAAAGATAGTCTATTTGTAAGCATCCCCCACTTACCTCACAAAAACCAATGTTTCCCTTAAATGATAACCCATTTGTAAGCTGCCCCCAATTATCTCATAAAAACAATATGGTTTTTATTATCTCTTCACCATTTGCCTTACTTTAAAATGCATTCTAAATTGTCCCTGCCTAAGTCACTTTTTTCCTTTGTCTAAAACCATTTATAAAAACTTGTAAAGTCATTAAAATTTGTTAAATAATGCATACTTTCATTCAGCCCCAGCCTCTATGTTGTGTCAATCTCTCTCATCTGTCTTCTCTTGTACCCTACATTCAACTCTCAACAGTATGGCTTTTCCCAAACATATTCATTCCTTTGTTTAGTATCCTTAATACTGTGCTATTAAGTAAATAGTGAGATCCTGGAAGCTATGAACTATAATAAAAAGCATGATTCCTGCCCTTGAGGTGGTTTCAAAATAAGTGAGTGGTGGGAGTTCAAGAGGATATTGTATAAAATGGCACACAAGAGACATATAAACATTTTAGAGATTCCAGCAATAAAAGCAATAATGTCAATTAATATTTAATACTTACCTCATAGTGTTGTATTAAGCAAGTTAATATATGTAAAGTACTTGGACAGCGCTTGGAAGTATCAAATCCTAAGTGTTTGCTATTATTACTATTTACTTAATTATATGCTAGATGCTCTTGTAAGCATTTTCAATATATTAGTTTTATATAATTCCTATTCAAATTCATACATTGCCCTATGAAACTATTGTATCACTCACATCCCCATTTCATAAATAAGGAACTTGATGTGTAGAGATGTAACTAAGTTAGCATATTATATAGAATTCAGATCCCCTCTGTCTCAATCTACTTCTCTTTCCACTGCAGAAAACTGCTTCAAATTTATCTAGCAGTTAGAATCCCTTTGATTCTGCTACTCTAAAGTTAGCCTTAAACTGATTCTACTTCATATTTGTTGGAAGTACTAAGTGCCTCTTGGTAGTAGATGAATAAAGGGCAATGGTGTCAGTGAGATGGAAGAAAAATGCTAAAACATTTTCTTTTTAATTTTCTACTCATTTACTTTTTTATCATCATATGGCTATAGTAAAGGTCACTTAGAGTTCACTGTTCAAGGGAATGGTTATTTTAAAATACTCAAGTCTCCTCTAACTCAACATACAATTAATTTTAGATTTTGTATTGATAATTTTCGTCAGCAAAGATAAATTAACTCTTTAAATCAAAGCTGTAGAAGTTGAGTATTGACTATAGTGAATAATAAGGCCTCTTTAATTTCTCCTAGCTGTATCTAAAGGGTTGTAAATTTTTTAAATCTATGCTGCTGCTGGTGGGGAGCTTTGTTATTTTTAACCCTAAACTACAAATCTGTAGCTAGCTATTAAAGACAAATTTTAAAATAATGTTACTATTGTCAGTAGTTTTCTGGTACCATTTGCCTATTGGAAAAATACCATGAGAGCCAGTTTAAGTCCCATTTATGTTTTCACTGATACATTGCTTTGAGACTCTCTGACAAAGACTACTTACAGTTTTGTTCTCTCCAAATTCTAAACCCATTGAAAAATGAATTTAAATGTCAAAGAGAGACAGAGCTATCACTACTAATGGTAAAATTTGTATGTGACATTTAGCTTGGATTTCAAGCTAAATCAAATATGTACAACTGGTATAAACTGATTAAGAAGAGAGGGTACATTACTTCCATGTAGGCAAGCTACAAAAAAGACTGAGCTATGCATGCTCAAGATTCTGCCCAAAGCCACAAATCAGATCATCTCATTGCTTCTATATGAGAGCTGGTGGGGGAGTTGAGTAAGTGATAGGCTTAGGAGGTTGGTGAAAGAAAAGTGCCTACATTGTCTCCAAGTATTTCTTAGGAACTCCTATTTCATCATCTGTGGTAAAAACATTGACAAATGATAGATCAGCTTCCATTATCTATTTATATACTCTTAACCCTTAAAAGATCTAAAAATTATAAAGCAAAACATGATATAATGTGGTAATAATTACCCCCTAAGAAAGACAAGCTTTTAAGTTTTAAATAAAACTATGAGAATAAAGCATAAATGTAGTGAAATAAACACAGGATACTATGAGAAATGGTGGAAAGGCCTTCACTAATCAGCTGAGAGGGATGAAAAAGCTTGAGGAGGTTTCCCAGAAACCTGAACTGCATGCAGAAGATCACCACCATATACCGAAGAACTGTTCTATTGTGTTCTATTGTGCTATATTGTGTTAAGGAGCACTTTTTTTTTTTTGGACATATAAAGAGAATTCATTGCTACCTTTACTGATGGGAGTGGAAAAGTCATACCTGAGATCTCTTGTATCTATAAAAAAAATAGATTGCAGCACTCTAGTCTGGGAACAGGGCAAGTTATGGCAATTTATGAACATAGATAAGAACTAATGAAGGTGGAGACAGAGCATGTTTTGAGAACTACTAAGAAAGTACAATTTATGAGTTAAGTTGAAAGGTATTAAGAAAGATAAGATAGGTTATTGAATGTGGCTTCAGGCAGGGAGAGATAATTATTCACCAAAATTTTGTGATATTTTGTTCTTAATTCTAACATATCAATTAATATATTCAATGCAATTGTTTGTTTCTTATGTGTTTAATTTCTGTACTCTCTTAAGCATGACATCGGCAATATTTTTTTGGGGTTAGAAAGAACTAGGATTTTAATGGTAAAACAGTAAAATTTATTAATTGAATAGTCTCTCTGGATCTATTTTGCAAATGTGAAAGTGGGTGAGTAAGAGAAAGTATAGAAAGATCCATTTTGTGTAGCCTCAAAATTCTAAAACTGTATGTGATAGATAAACTCTTAGCATATGGTCAAGTTTAACCATTAAGAGAGGTATTTTTTGATAGCAATGACATTTATTATTTATACTATTTATGTTGCATACAACCTAACAATATCCCTTTTTCTTCTAAGATTACATTCTATGAGAATTTGCTGAATTTAAACTTTGTGTATCTGTATATTTATGACTGTGTGTGTGTGAATATTTTCTCTCTTCAGTATGTAAATATATGCACAATATATAAATATATATATATAAACATTAAAAATACTTTCTCTTACTCTGGCGATTGGGACATTTTGATACATTTTTATTATTGACTTTGTTCCACATTGAAAAGGAAAAAGAAAAAAGAAAACAAACACAAACAGAACACATTGTCAGATTACCTTTGTGCAGAAAGGTATCTACCTACCACTTTTACTTTCTTGCTTTGCCAAAGTCCTCATATTCTTCCATATTCCTGTTCTAGGAACTTCCTCAGACCTTCATTGACATGATACAATAAAATAAAGATGGACAGGATACCACCTTAAACAGTGGCAGATTATTCAGACCAGGGAGTAGCAGACGCAGGAAAGTTTCTCAGAAGAGTGTGGTGTAATGTCTGAATAGTGAAGGTCAGTGCAAGAGAACACCATGTAATAAATGAAATGTTGTGAAGGTGACAGTGATCCCCATGAACCTGCACCAAGATTTAAATGATTCTCCAAACGTATGCTCATAATGAGCTTAATAGACTTCTTCCTTGAGAACGTGTGATTCAGAATAACAGATTGCCATCTCTTTTTGAATACTCTGTTGTGCAGAGAACTGGGGACGTAGGAGCTGTTTTTAGTGAACATTTCATTCCAGGTAGCCCGGAATTAGAAAATCTGTGCAAAGTCATTGATATAGTACCTCACAGCTATGGAGTGAACCAGAGATTAACAGTGGTGAGAGTGTTTTTCTTGTGTTCTCTACAGCACCCCACGCCTTATTTTAGACCATTTTAAAGGTTTCACTGCATGCTTAACATGGACTTTCATAAGACACTAAATATCCTCAGAATAGCATTCAGTGTAGCACAATATGTTTTCTATTACTCCTAAATGAAGTGTTCTGTATAGCACAGATATAACAGAGGATTTTTTTCTCTGTTATTGATTGGACTGCCAGAAAAAAACTGGGGAAAAAAAAGTACAACAAAACACATTTTATGATAATGTGATATGTCTTCTTTAAACTTGTCCCTTCTTCCCTACATTTTTTTTATTTGAAAATACTTTCCCTGAAGTGCTATAATTTCTAAGCTATAGCACTAGTCAAAGAGAAAAAAGGATTCAATGATTATGCCAAAAATACAGTCAGCACTTTTAGATGCATTAGGAATAGAATATCAGCATAATCGCTATGAATCTAACTAGTTCAACAAATGTGTGATCACTCAAACAAAGTAAAAATTACAAGAATGAGAGATAAATTTACCAGGGTGAATGAAGGAACGATAGGAAATACACTGTTGTCTGGGTCGTTCTGTAAGTTTTATGGAAATAAAGCAAAAAGACTACTCTGCCTTGGTTAGATGTAGAGAAGACAAAGTATGGGGAGAAACATGAACAGTTTTGGGAGGTAGGTGTTAAGAATAAGCTCTCTCCAGTTGAAATATACATAATTTTCCTCAAATTTTAGTATTTAAGGTAATAGTGATAGATTCATCAACTAATTGCTATCCATAAGGATCAAATGCCACAGGTAACTGGGATAATTTCAAAGTAATATTAGTGACCACAGTTATTTGGACCCAGAGTCATCATTAAAGCGGTTAGAATTTCACATGCCATAGAAACTAGTGAGTGGATTTTATGGGATGTCATACACCATGCCAGATATCCAGTGAGGTTTTTGAGCTTAGGAACAGGATTATGATTTGATATCTTTGTAACCCTGGATACTAGTTTGGCATCTGATTCAGAGTAGGCATTTTTACTATGTATTAAGCAAATGAACAAATGTAGACACTCACCTCATCCTCCTTTACAGAGTAATATGTCAGTCAGATGCTTATTGCAAACAGCAGAATTGCATTCTATCCAATTTTGGCTGAAGAGGAATTTATTACATCCCCTTTGGGTTACTCAAAGTATTGTTTATAAGACTGGAAAACCAATTCTGAGATGACAGGATCAGGAATGAAGGCAAAAATAACAAAGCAGAAATGGTCCTATGAGAACACTGTGTCACCAGCCTTGAGCTTTATTCATTGCAGCTTACCCCTCAACACTTCTGATCAAAGAAATTGGATGCCACTTTTTACAACCATCTGCTCCTGTTGCCCAGAGACATGTGCAAAGAGCATGGGGGCCAAGCAGATTCCTAAGCTCACACCTAAAGTCTGGAGCAGATGTATATGATTGGAGTAGCCAGACACTCTCCCTAGGCATAAGAGAGGCTGTGAATATATAAAAAAACCTACCACAAACAGATTTTTGGGTAAAAGATGGACTATGCCACCCACCAGGAATCCTATCATGGGAGGTGACCCAATATAGAAAGATTTAGAGCAGGCATAACAAAAATAAAACAAACAAAGAAACAAGGAGGCTACTTCAAATATTCCCTAGAGATGGATTTGGAGGCTTAGTGTATAGAAGATTTGGTCATGCCTCAGTTCATATTTCTGCTTCTGTAGCCTACACAGAATAAATTGAGTTTATCTTTACAAGCTCATTTGCCATTCTCCACATTGCACCATGACTATCCAGCTAGCCATCATACGTACTTCCTCCTCCTAACTCCACTCTCCTGCCACAAACAGGACTTTTCAAACATTTTTTGACTTGCAAACACTTGACAGGCAGACATATATGATTCTTGTGTTTCTATAAAAACTTAAATCATTCTTCATAAATAAGATATTGCTAACTAGAATTTCATCCAGTAAGAATTACATTATTTTAAGTACAAAAATTAAGGGAGAAAAAAGTTTCAAGGAAATGGCAATGATGCCATAGAAAAAATAAATGGTTGGAAGGAGTTAAGATAAAGTATCAGAGTGATTTGATTTTTAATTCCAGTTTGATCACTTAAAAGTGTGTGACTTTGGGTAACTTAACCTCTTCTCACTTCAGTTACTTCACTGTTACCTAACTCAAAGGGATGTTATGCAGGCTAAATTAATTTTAACTTCCTCAACTGATAAGAATCAGTTGTAGAATGTAAAGAGGGGAAATTAAAACTTATTTTTACTCTATATGTGCAAATAAAATTTGAAATGACATGAAACTCTGCCAGCAATAATTGCTGTGAAGATGATGGGAATAACTGGGTAGAAGGGATATGACAGTGCATGTTATTATATTTTTTTATGTTTAAAGTATGTTTGTGTATCATCAAGTCATTAGTTGTATACTGAATTAAAAATTAAAATAAACAGAAAATAAAATTATACAAAGTTAAAATGATACCTATAAAATTTTTGAAAAGGAGTATGAGAGTAAATCTAACAGACATTCAAGCATGAAACATTGAAAACTAGAATAGTGTGGTATTGTTACAATAGATATATCAAAGAAAAAGATTAAATTCCAGAAACACAAATATTTTTGAGGAAAAAGTATATGTTAAAGACGGTATAACAAATCAACTGGAGAAAATGCAGTCTATTTGTGAGTGGCACCAGGGCCACAGGAAACGCACCTGTAAATCATAAATTTGGACCAATACCACAACGGACATTATTACTATATATATATATATATATATATATAAAACACAGGATATTGGGAAATGCTATGAGAAAACATGAAGTGATTCATGTATGAATTTACAGTAAAAAGAATTTGTGTCTGAAGGACATAGAGGACATTGTTGTTAAATAGAAGAGACACGGCAGAGACAGACATACTGACTGATAAAGACAGAAAGGAAACTAGCATTAATTAAGTTAAAATAATTTCACAGGCAAATTTTTCAAAGTTAGCCATGTAAGAAGATTGTGGGACAATAGGCTCTTACATGGTTCATTTAAAGAGAGAATCATAAATCTGTATGATTTTAATGAAGGGTAAATTGACAAATATATGAAAATAGATATTAAAATTACATACCCTTTGATTGAGTATTTTCATTTCTGGGACTTTATATATAACCAATTTTATTTACTTCTATAAAAATTGCACATATGTGTATAAGTTAATTTATCTCAACACAGTTTATAATAATTTGAGCTACACAAAATTGACATGTGTATCAAAATGGTAGAATGTTGTCAATTTCATATGCTTTAATCTGCATGGAAAATGATTGAAGAACATTCATCCATTCATAAACAAAATGTGATTCAACAAACTCCGTCATATTAAGGTGAAGTAATAGCATGAAAATAATGAAGATAATCTGTTCATGCTGCTGTGGAAAGGTTGCCAATACATGTTGTTATGTGGGAGGGGAATCAAGATTTTTAACAGTGATACCATATATTGGAATTTGTGAAAAAATGATGGAAATTAATAGTATTTGTTATATTTAATTGCACAAACAGAAAAAAAAAGCCTTAAAATTTACAACAGTGGTTTTAGAAGTTGATGAATCAGAGCTTCTGGATTTGGAGACATTTAGAGATGAGAATCACACAGAACTGGGAAATATACTTTCTGGGTGGGAAGGAGCACCTATATGGACCAGGCCATAGGTGCCTCCAAGAGAGACTTTGCTTTGGATAATTTTAATATTTTTGTCATTTGGATCATATGCACAAATTAAACATATTCATTATTCTGGTTTAAAAAAGGAATTTTCTAGTGATCACCATGTACTAGGTGATTTTTCATTATTCATGTAAGATTATCATGTCATAATCTAATTAATAAAGTATTCTGGTATACAGCATTACCTTATAGGCATGTTCAATCTCTGGGAACTTTGGGAAATTTTCAAACACTAGGTTTGGTGCTGAGGCATAGCTGTGGAATCTTAGGATGTAGAGTCTTAATTCTGCCATATAGGCACTTGTTTTGTTTTTAAGTCCATATAGATTAGAATAATCATGGAGCTGTTCTTTAAACATTAAGGACAACCCCCACCCCCCTCCTGGAATTAGCAGTTTACCATTTTTCTTGTTGATTGGAATTAAATTTATGTCCACACTCAATGACTAACTGAGGTGTAAAAACTTCTATAAACAGACAGTTTCCTCTAAATTATGTACTAAAGAGGATATACTAATTTTGGTTGGTAGAACAATATGCTAATGTCATATGGCCCAGATTAAAGTTTCTGAAATGGATATCAATATATCATTCCACAATAAAGTAAGCCTGCAAACAAAAGTCAGGCCATTCTGAAAGGAAAGTCATCAAGAAAATAAGATTTATTTCCTTTGAGATCAGAAGAAAACTAAAGATGTGTATCTTCTTTAAGCAAATTTTATTGAAGGCCAGAGATGAGGGTACTGACCCAATATCAACAAATTTGTTTTTAAGAGAGCTGGAACGCAAAGGCTAATTCCCTGTCCTGCTCATCTTTCTATTACATGCATTCTATCATCTTTCTTAATTCTTTGCCTCTAGACAGTTTATCAAATTTTGTTCTGTAAACTCACTTCAGGGTTATATTATGTCAAGTTGAGTTGCTATCATTTTCTTTCTCTGCTTATCTTGGTTATTAAAAGAAAATAAAAACAAAACCGTGTTCATTTAGCACATACTTTGGCTCCGTCAGTATTTGAGACTAGAGTAGGTACATAAGGTATCATCATACCCACAGATTTATCCAATAGTAGCACTTACACAAGTCAAATAGTTTGACCTGAATATTCAAGAATTATTTTTAATTAGGAGGTAATTCCAGTATTAAATTAATTCTGTTAAATTTTTAATTAGGAGGTAATTCCAGTATTAAATCAACACAAATAATGTCTTAAAACTTAGATTTTGGTTTATATATCCAATTGTATAATCTTTTCCTCTATTTGTATTAATAAGTATTACATTAACATGCCCAATGCTCAGATCTTCATCAACTTACCATTTTTTAATATCCTTTACTTTAACAAATTATACTACACTTCATTTTGCTCAGAACAAAATCTCTGTGTGTGTGTCCTTACCCTGAGAACCAAAATCTAAGAAACCTTCTGAATCTTTTATCTTCATACTTCACTTAAAAAATATCTTTATTCACTCTAACCTCAAAATGGTTCAGAATCTTTTCATTATCATTTCATACATACTACTACATACTTTTACCTGGCCTCTATTTTACTCTTCTGCTATCATAAACTATTCTTCACAGAACATCTATAATGAACCTTTATAAACCAAATTTGGATTATTTTCTTTTCTCTCAGATAGCATCCTAGCATGCTCAGAAGACACTAAATTTTACCTTTAGTGTATAAGTGTGATTTATAACATCCCTCATAATCTCAATCCTTGCATCTGTTTTCATGTCATTTCCTACTTGCTCATTTACTTCTAGTTAAACTGGTATTCTGACTGGTTTTACAATGTGCCAAGAAAACAAACAACTGAAAGCATTTGCCGTTGATATTCTCTTTGCTTGAAGATTATATTTGCCCAAATATTTGCAACTTTTTCCTTTAATTCATCTTGTTTTGTGTTCAAACATTTATTATTTAGAAATAATTTTTCTGATCCACTTTACCTGATATCACATTTTCTATATTCACAAGTGATTAATACTGTCCTATTTTTCTTTTATATCTTAATACTTCTTAACAGTATGATATATTTAATGTGTTTAATGTGTTTTATATGTGGTTATTATCAACCTTCCTCACTTGAATGTTAACTCCACAATTGCAGTTGTTTATGGTTCTATTTTTATGCTCAGTATAGTACATGCCTTATAAATGACACCTCATAAGTATCAATTATTTAAGTAATTTATGCAATTAAGTAATTTAAGTAATTAAGTATTTGCAAATGTGAACAAAAGTAGACCCATACAAATATCAAACTGTAGTTTTAAGTTCTAGAGAGAATATTTGACTGAGTCAAGGACATTAAAAAAGGTTACCAGAAGAGGAACATCTCTGAGCTTAAATCTAAAGAGGGCAAAACAATTAACTAGGAGAAAAGAGGAATAAAAGTCTACTGAGTAGTGCATGGGCAAGTATGAGAATTTAAAGCAAAAAGGCCACGTAAATGGAGCAGATAGAATAAGAGTGAGCATGGACAAGAAGTGGTGCCTCAAGGAGACATGCAGAGGTGGCGAGAGCTGGATCATGCAAGGCTTTATTATTTATGTTAATCATCTGCTCTTTTTATTTTAACAATATTACAAAGTCTTTTGGTATTTTGGAAGGACTTGTATCATTATCAGAAATATAATTTCAAAAAGTGGTGTAACTACACTATGGAGTCTAAAGTAGGAAGAGTGGTGAATGAAATAGCCAAGAAAAGAGATTATCGTTAATTCACCCAGAAGACAGCAGTGAAAACTATTTTCTTAGGTCTAAGTAATAAAAGAAAATGTCACCTGTAGAGAAAATTAAAAGAATAAGGTATTGAACTAAATGTTAGGCATTTTAAAAATGATCATTTTATGCAAATGATATAAAATTTTTGGTGATTAAAGTAGTCTCTCAATTGGTATACTGCTGGAAATGATAGCTAGTAGCTTAGACCAGAGATAAGCAATTTACTCATTCTAAATATTTTTTTGGTACTATCTACATATCAGGCATTGCCAAAGACATGGGGATACATCAGTGAACAAAAAGATAAAAATTCCAAACCACCTACGTTCTTGCATGGGGAGATTGATAATATTAAATATACACTCAACATCTTAGGTAGTGATAAGTCTTCTTGCTAAGCTCAAGAGGAAATGTTAATTAAGCAGTTGGCACTGAGCAGTCAACAGCTCAAAGGAAATAACTGACTGAAGATATAATTTTGAAGGTCATCTGTTGCAGGTAGCTTATGTTAATCATGATTATAAAGAGAAGAATGTTAGGGATTATAAAGTGAGGAATAGAACCACTTTAAATCCTATCATGGAAATACCCCAACATTTAATAACTAGATAGATAAAGACAATCCTGTAAATGACCCAGAAAGTGCAGTTACATAGAGATAAGACCAATGGCTGAAAGTTTTCCATAGGTACCTGGGCTTTAAGGACATGCTGTTTCTTATTTTAAAAAATTTGAAATTTCCTGCATTTAATATTCAGTTTTCCTATCAGAATAGTGAACAATACTCTGGGGTAACTAATTTACCCAGCACAGCATTTTTTTTTTTTTTTTGAGACTAGGTCTTGCTATTTTTTGCCGTGGAACCGCAGGTTCATGTTGCCTGGGGTACCACAGACTCAAGCAATCCCCAGCCTCAGCTTCCCAGATAGCTGGGATTACAGGTGTGCACCACCACGCCCAGTTATTTTATTTTTGTTTTTTTGGAACTAGGTACGGGCCCCAAGAGAGACTCGAACCCCGATTCCTAGCCCCAGCCGCTTCATAGGCTGAAGCTTACAGACTTGAGCCACGGTGCCCCGCCTATCCAGTGCAGTTTTACGTTAAGTGTATGAGTACACTTATGTCACCTTATTGCTAGCTCAACCTTCAGTTCCTTCTGTCTTCTGAACCAGAGTAGAAAGATCAAATAATTGACATTTAAGAGACTCCCTGCTATGGTCTTAACTTTTCAACTGTGACCTCTGCTGCTCTCCAAAATGAACCTTCTGCTCGAGAACATTTATCCATTTAAGTGCCCCTTCAGCACACATTTCATTTTTCTGGAATACCCTCCTCATACAACCAAGGCCAGACTAAGTCTTGTTATTTCTCTTCTGCAAAGTCTTCTCATCTTTACCCTAGAAATTATGGTAATAATTTGTCAATACTCCAATATGCTCAAGGATGGAGACTGTTTATTATGTGTATGCACTCTCACAACCTGGAGCTCACATCTCTACTTGTTCAATATTAAATAGATATTTATTGAATGGCTACTATGAGCCAGACACTGGAAAGAGCCAAAAAGATTGCTGTAGAACAACTGTAGTTGTAGCTTTTTACGTGTGAGCCCGTTTGACAGGGCTAAGAGCTCTGTTGCTCAAGGTGATGTTACCTACGATGGTACCTAAATTTCTATGGTTAATGTCATGGGTTTGGTTTTGTTTTACTACTCCCTAGCTCATGGTATCACTATTTAAAAGAAAAGAGCAATTCCTTCATTTCCTTTGAAAATAATGAAACCTTAATATTTAAAAGCCTCTCTGTGCAAGCTGTTGGTATGAAATATCACAACATCACGTCTGATCGTTCAATTTAAATATTAATGAATACCTTAAGCTTGATCTGGAATAGTTAATTTGAAATTTCAATTCATATTCACATCCTCCTGCAAAAAGGAGAGAGAAGAAAGGGGGAGCCTGTGTGTTTTAAAGGATTTGAGAATAAGATTCCCCAGCAGAGACACTGTTTGCAGACAAAGCAGCACAGATGTTACTTGTCTGTCACAAGGAATGCCAGCGTGTAATGAGGCTCACTTGACTCGGTATGCATGTGTGTGTGCATGAACATGTGCATGACAAAGCTAATTCACTGCGAAATCCAACAGCCAGTGCCAGCCAATCTGCAGTATATACATATTGTGTTCTGTAGGACAACACAGGTAACAGAGAAAGTAAAAAAATGATGTTCACGTCTGTAATCCAGTTTAAAATGGGGCAACATACGTGCATTTAAAAATCTAGAATCTGTAAATCTATTTTCAAATTGCTACATGATATTGAACCTTATATGACATAAAATAGTCAACATTCACAAAGTATAATTTGATATAATGTCTAAAAAATATCTCAGTTGAATGATTGATAGGAAAATATATGTCTGTGTCCCTATAGATTCAGGAGCTAGAACAACCTGCTGCTTTTCAGTCTTTTCATGAATACCCCCAATAAAATATTCTTGAATTTGCTTCATTGTGTTGTAGGGATGGTGATTGATCTTGTCAGGAGAAAGTCAACCACACTTAGCCCCTTGCAAGGCAAACAGCACTGCCGATACCTTAGTCAAGTTCTCTTTGCTGCTGCTTCAGCTGTCAAAGTCACTGGTGCAATGCAGCATTCAAGGTAATTTCCATTTAGTGGTGAAAGCTGTTTTCTTCAATTTCTTGGCTTCTTTGTGTTTTAACTTGCCCCCAGATTCCATCTAATACCATGCCCGTGTCATTGGCACACTTACGTTTGTCTCACCTTGCTGATTTCTCCCCACCTGCGTGGCAGCCCAGCACCCCAACACCTCTGCAGCATTATCCATCCTGGCCTTTGTTGTGTGGTGACATTCCAGAGCAGAGCTCAGCCTGAAGGCATCTGCCAGTGCATAGGAATGCTCGCTCCTCTCCGGCAATTATTCAGTTTGATTACACACGATGATAAGCTATTAAGAGGCACTCATGCACAGTCCTTTATTTACCAACAGTTGAAATCTCCCCCGTTTACTTCCACTGTGTAAGAAACTAATTGTAGTGAAGTAAACAAAAGGGAAGGGCAGTCACCTGTGGTGGGAACAGAGCTACAAGGTATGAGCCTAAGTCTCTCAAACAAAAATTATGTTGATGGGGGTGACAGATCCTTTCCTGAACAAAGATGTACCTGGCACAGCTGGAGAGGAATTACATCGAATGGAGAGGACTGCATAATCTAGTTTCCAGGACCCTTCTTCTGACTTTTAATCATTTACATGAATATTCTCTGAGGAAAGAAGGGTTGATCTTATATACAGTCCTTCCTCATCAATAAAATGCACATCAAAATTTTGAAGAATGACTGAAGGCTGTACAAAGTTCTTTTTAACAGAAAGCATAACAGCAGTTATCCAAAATTCCATGTTTTATTCCCCATCTGTGGATTAAATATATTTTGTGTGTTAATACTCATAGGAAATAATGCACTGCATGGAAGTTCCTGCTATCATTCTCTAACCTAAAAAGTGGTCTATGGCAGACTACCAGTTGTTCGTGAGTTTCTTTATTAGATTTCAAACAAGCAGTTTTAAAGCAGTGTTCTTTTATTCTGAAACGAAGGCTATCTGTAACAAGTGCCCTTAATTCACTCAAACACAGTCACCTTAGATAATTACAAACATTCAGCAGAGAAAACTCTATCTCATCCCTAAAGTCCTTTTTTCTCTTTTTCACAATCTCTTTGCCGTCAGCCCCAATGTAAGAGTTCTGGAGCCTTGAGAAAGAAAGAGGAAATTAATTTGTTTATCAGGCTGTGTTGGGAGTAAATGGCTTTCCTTTGAGGGTTTCTTTCCTTCTTTTCACCACACTGAATTGAGAGCCCTTCCTTCCCTACTTTTTTCCTACTTGCTAATGCACTGCCTCCTCCCAGGGCAGCATCAATAAAGAGACCTGGTGATCCTGTTCTGAGTTTGTTTACTCTCAGCCACAACTGGGAATATGATTTCTAGCTGCATACAATGAAATCTTGCTGTTGCAGAGGGGGAAAAAGAGATGAAAACTGTAATGCCCCATGGAGTTCATGGCAGTAAAAACGGAGTGCACCCATGTAATTATGCTACACCTATTTATGTATTTATAAACTATTCTCTATATGTCCATATGGGAGTTAGTTCAAATCCATGACTGTGTTTCAGGATAATTGTAGGGACAACAATTCTAATATATTTCTATACACACAACTGCACATAGGTAATAAGTTGGCAAGTTTACTTTCTTTTATGCATGTTTGCCAGAAATTCATTCTCAGAAAGTCAGCAAAAAAGATCAGTGTCTTAGAAATAAGTACAACTCACTCCTAGAAACCCAGTTAGCTCTCTGGGAAACAAACAAACAAATAAACCTCTAAGCAGACTGAGTATCTTTGAAGTAAATTCACCAAATCACAACTGTTTTGAGGTGAGTACAGAAAGCCATGAGACCTAATTAGTATGTACAGAATGTCTGAAGGCATCTTCTGATGTTTATATTCTGTATTAGCTAACACCACAATCAGATACCCTGAATATATAAACACTTCTCAGAGAATTGTAGCCTAAATTGATATTACCTTGGAAATACAAACATTATCAAATTAGCAAGTTTTTTTTTTCTGGAGATCTATAAACAGTATTAAATACCAATATTACAATATTTAATGCTTGGAAGTCTTTCAGAAATTTGAGAAATAGCCAAAAACAACCTGTAGGTTTCAAATTTCTATGATATTTTGGCAATATTACTTTTTTTTAAATCCTTCTTAACTAACATAAAGAAGATATATATATATATATATATATATATATATATTTGCCAAATTTCTTCTTTCTCAATGTGGTGTCATGTGTTCATAAGCATTCTTTACAAAAAGCAAAAATTCTTTTCTAAATAATTTTTTACTAAAAATAACCTCATATTCATTTTAAATGGTCTTTATAACTAAATACTAATAACATAGTTTTCAAATTAACAGCTTTGCTTATATCTTATAAAGTTTATAAGTTCACAGATTTCATGTTAAATAAAATTCACAAAAGCAAATCATTCTTAAGGTTTCTAGACATTCTTCACATATTTTAGAACAAATGACATTATTTAGAGATATATGCCTATGTATAGAACATAAAATGGTGCTTTTGTACTGGATTTATGAGAACTCCAATTTTCCCCCTTTTTGACCAAGAAACTTTTCTAAATTTTTTTCTAAATAGAAATTTCCCTTGATAGTGGCATTTAACAAAAGCCAACTGACATCCCTCAACCTAATGGGACACTGCCTTATAATTTCTGAGTCCTACAACATAGGTAGTCTTTCCATATTTCATATTGTACTGGAAATTTTAAGTTTGTTTTTTCTTTTCTAGCCCATTACTGTGTTTTCAGATCTGTAGTCAGGGAGAATATTCTCTTACAGCGTTGTGCATATATTACTTCAGCAGTGCAGTTGTAAAACCAGAGGATGTAGTAAGTTCAACATTGTCAAAAACAATTGGTATTGGTATTAGCCTGCTTATAACAGCTAATTTTATTCTACAGTAAAAAAAAAAATAACTCTGAGATAAATATAGGATCACTGTCAGTTATAAAATATGCAGAAGAAATAAAATTGGAAAGAATTCTTTCCAATATATCCTTTAGTATATTCCTTTGTATCAGTTTTGTTAATTTTTTAAAAAGCGTTAAATGATGACCATATTTTATTTATAATATATCCTGCATAGAGTGTCTGCCATTTTCCATGAAGTTTTTTATTTTACTAACTCTATTTTCCTAACAGTCCAGTTGACAAAGGCTATTTATTCTTCAAAAGGAAGAAAAAGACAAAGCTCTTTGAGGTCGATTGTGTAAACTCATTGTCTCTCTACACCAGTTAGCCTTCTTCCTCATAAACGCTTCCACAGAACTTGTCTACAGTTCTGGTAGCGCCCTGCCAATTGTAAAAGAATCCTTTTTCTTCTGCACTGTTTCTGACTGGAATATGTGCTTTGTGAGGGCAGGGGTTATGTTTTCTTAATATACTGCTTACAACCAGATCTGACATATGATAACCTGTTCCAGGAAGATAAAGTAAAGTGCTAGTGAAGCCTTATATGCTCATGTTTTGAAAATGTTTCCAGTGTGTATTTGTGTGCATGTGTGTGTGGGGGGATGGTGTTGAAGTAAATTGAAAACATCTTTAGGGAAGGGTATTTGCCTTATTTATCTCTTTTCAGAGTCCCCAATATAAGTGCTCTCTGTGGTAAGCAGTCAGTGTGCCACTTGTCTCTAGATCATGGACTCAAAAATGACTTAAACTTGTCAAATATATGTTGCAATAAATACACTCTTTGTAAATAAACTCACTGACTGTTGGAAAAATAATTAAACATTATTAAATGTCCTTTTCCTATAATCCACAAAGCAAATTGATATGCTGACAAAACAAAGGCATACATCTCTTTATTGTCAAGACATTTATTCATTTATATGTACATTCAAGTGCTTTCACATTCATTCAATCATTATTTGTATATAATGGCTCTTATTTGTACACAGTACTAGTTTTCAGTGAATGGATAAAGATAGGCATTAAAGAGAAATTGCAAAAACAATGATAAAATATGCAACTATAAAATGACTACTAGAGAAAATGTACAGGGATCCTGTTAGGGCTGAGTAAGGACGAGGGGGTGGAGTAGATCAGACAGAAGTCCTCAAGGGAATGCCATTTAACTTGTGTGCAGAAGCAGGGCAAGAGTTTGTCAATCAAAGTGTTGAAAAGAGGAAAAACGAAGGAGTGAAATTGTAAGGCAGGGGGAATGGTGAACTAAGTCCTAAAGCAAGAAGTTACATTTCATCTAAGGCAAAAATCAGATGAAGTTTTTAACAAGAAGAGACTCAAGAAATACATATTAAGCACTACAGGAAAATAAATGGCTTTATGAGATTGTTAGTTCTTTAAATCAGCTTTATAGTTTAGTAGTCTAACATGTTTCTGACATTGCAAAAAATTTCTGGCATCGACCCTAAATACTTTCAATTCTTTGTAATTATTCTATCATTTATTTATATGGATCTCTAATAACTTATGTTTAAAGTATTAGGAACTGGAAAATTCAGGAGACCATTATATAAGGTTATGATTATTTGAGTAGGCCAGGCTCTGATTGGGGAGAAGGGTAATATGAAAGTTTAAGGAGTTGAAGTCAGACCTAAATAGTGGCATTCCTCAAATACACTCATTTTTCCACATAAATACCATGTCTTACATCTTTCTGATTCAAAAAGAGATAGATAGATAGATAGATAGATAGATAGATAGATAGATAGATAGATAGATAGATAGATAGATACCTCATCAAGCTCTGGGCAAATAAATAGTGATAAGGACCCTGATCTGACTTGAAGGATCATGGGGTTCACAAAAAAGGAGCTCTTAAGTATAAACTCCTGTGCCTAGCAATTTTATAAATTATATAGGTGACAGGCTGCTGTCTTTTGCTGTAGTGAAATGCATAGCCATTGCATATCAACACAGGCTAAAACAAGATATATTACCATGGCAACCATAATTGCAATCTTGAACCAGAAAATGGACATACTATGATGTGCAGAATTGATCAAGGTAGCAGTCTAGCACAGTTCCCAGGGGGCTGGTACCAGAGATGGGGTAGGAGTAAGTAAGTAGTCATACACCATTTATCATACTTTTATGTTGGTTAGCAGTTAGCATCTCTACACAACTCATTTCCTCTACTTTATCATGCCATTATTCAGAGATGGATGCCTGTTTGAAAAGTATAGCTTTTGCTTTGTGCAGAGGAGACAGGCTACTGACAATGTTTCCTTGAGGTTTTGACTTGTTACGTTCTTAGAAATTGTAGGTGGCCTTGCACAAACTTCTGGGCATTATGTTTTTTTAACTGTATTCTTGGAAAACATTAGATAAGAAATAAATACCAAATTTTCATCTATTTTTGCCTACATATTTGTTTCTAAATAATACACAATGGGAGATTTAAAGTAGCTAAAAGCTAGTTGTGGCATAAATTCCATGCCATGCAATGCATTTGCTCTATTTGATGGATTAATACAGAAATGATCAAATATAGAATGAATATTTGTGAATGATAAGTTTCTTGAATTATAGATAAAGGACTAAATGAGTAAGGAGCTATGCTTCTAAATTATATAGTTTTCTGAAGAATTATTCTACATCTTTTATGGCATTGAAACAAAATTTTGTGAAAAAGAAAATTCAGTTTATATTAAAGATTTGCTTCTTTTAAGACTTAAAACTAGAAAATCATGGTTATT
The DNA here is from genome assembly GCA_004024945.1 of Uropsilus gracilis. Taxonomy (NCBI): domain Eukaryota; kingdom Metazoa; phylum Chordata; class Mammalia; order Eulipotyphla; family Talpidae; genus Uropsilus; species Uropsilus gracilis. Next base: position 132,103 of record PVHY01000428.1, on the reverse strand, counting down.
GTAAATGGTAATATATATTAATAGCAACATTTTAAATGTTTTTTAAAGGAAATCTTTAGGTTATTTTTTAAAAAAAGAGATTTTAGTATTCATGAAAGCCAATGATTCATTATTCAAAATCTGGATTTGTTGGTCAAGCCTTTGAAGCAGTAAGTGAGAGTTTAACCACTGCTGTATTCACAACAATGTAAATCTACACAACCATCATTTTCTTTTTATATACACATAGACATACAGTAACTTTAGTATCAAAGATTATTTTCTCAACAACGCTGTTGAGAAAAGCTGGGAGAAAGGAAGGTGACATGAAAGAAATGTTGGGAGAAAGGAAGATGACAGGAGCTAGTGAATTCCTATGGAAAAATGGAGAGAAAGAAATCTCTTTCAAATATTTTACATGACTAAAAGGCCCTCCTTTTGTTTACATTCAGTTCACACTTGACTCTTCATTAACATATGCCCTTATTCATCTTTTCATAGTAGAGATTCACAGCAACCCAGAAAAGACAGACAGACTTTGTAAGCTTTCTTGCACAATAGGTTGGAGGACAAAGTTGTCTTGTTTGTATGACTTTAGCCTTTTTGATATTACGGGAGTGCAATAGAGCACCCTCACAGAGAGCAGCCCTGAATTATAGGCGTTGGGAAGATGAATGAGCAATTCATCCAAAGCTTCCTCTGGGTAGGCAAACAGTCTTAGACCTGTGTGTGAACTACTCTCCAGGCAGCTGGGGAATAGGTCAAGTCAATGTCATTCTTTCCCTCAAAGTACTTTCTGTTCTAGGCATGGGGTCCTTTCAAGGCAGCAAGAAGTATCACACAGATGACTCAGCGTCATGCACAGGTGCTGGTTGGATCCAGTCCTTGGACCTGGGATGGTAACTGTTCAGATCATCAGTGCGAGGTTAAAGATTTCCAGTTCAGAAAGAAGAATACTTGCATTGTTTTTGATCCTGAACTGGAATTCTTTAAATTTGCACTGATGATCTGAATTATTAGAGTTGATTTTTTTTTAGGTCTAAATTTCCTATTTCCCTAAATTCATAATCAAATTACTTAGCCTTAGATCCTGACTTATTAATGGTTTCATTTTTTTTTCTTTGTGACATTACTCAGCTTTCTTGTCTTAGCTTTACTGTCTTCATCTACAATAATGGTAACAAAATAACCTAACTTGTAGTGGTATTTCCAGGATTAAAGAGATAACACAGAAAAAACTATTGCAAAATCTTGGCACATAGCAAGTCAGTTCTTTTCCAAACACATAAATCAGAGATTTAGTTCTCCTGAGTATTTTGTTCACATTCTTCAGCTGTTTCTGATAAACTATTGATAAGAATATAAAACTTCAACAATTAATAAGTCTACATGAAATCCTAAAGCTCCATTGAGTTTTAGACCAGGGATTTTAGGATGTATCCCAAATATCTTAGTTCTTTTTATGATCCTGTGTTAGATTTTTCAAGGAAGTACATCTTCACAGAGTGCAACAGAAATTGGAAAAGTTAAAGGCAAAGAAAACTAACATCAGCTGATTTATCTGTTGAAGAGATTGTCCTGATTTTCTTAGAGAAATATTCCTAAGAAAAACACTAATTGGAAATTGAAATGTACTTTCAAATTTCTTCATAGTAATGGGTAATCATTTATAGGTGGGGCCAAGTGTTTTTCCACTTGGAAGCTTATAGCCTGTTAAAAAACTAAGCAGAAAAATATGTAAAACAAATGCTCTGAATAGATAAAAAGCTTAATGTATTTGATATCTAAGAGAATCATTTTCCTTTTCTTTTTTTTTTTCATAATTAGATCTTTTAAGACAAACTTTATGACACAAGGTAGCCTGTATTCTAAAATCTCTATCTTAAACACTCTCTTTAAAAAAAATATAGACAGAAATTTTGAGGTAAGAATTGTCCTTTGACTTTATTATAAAATAAGTTTAATGCTTCTTAAAGTTCTATGAAAATAAAAAATGCAGAATAACTTAATTTCCTCTTAAAAGTTACTAAGAGTCTGGTACAGCTTAGTGAACTTTCATCTAGAAATAGCTTATTAAAATAACAACTGTAGCAACATAATTTTAGTCATGATCATTTTAAAACCTGGTTTAAATTTATACTATTTGAAGAAATCAGCAATGAACATTATAAGCTACCACAGACTTATACTTAAGGGACTGTAGAACAAATTTTATATCCATATCCTATTAACTAGTGCAGTTCAAAAGAATTTGAATCAGCTTTTTTTCTTTTTCTAATTTTGTGTTTAATCTGAAAACCATTATTCTTATTAGTTGTTATTTTACTGCCAAGTTTCACTATGATTGTGAAACTATAAAACATGGGGAAAATATTCTGTATGTTACCAAACATTACAATGAAGAAACTCATCTTAATAAGTTGTTGTAATTCATCATTCATTTTTATGTTCTCTTTTATGATTTTAAGGTCCGAATTACTACATCTTAGAGTGGCATAACTTTAGGTTTGTATACTCTCAGATATACTTTGGAGTTGGTTTAGGGGTAGGTTCGAATTTAACCTTTTACTTTCTCAACAAATGCAAAGGCCTTGAAAGCATGGGATAACTGAGACAAAAAAAAAAGCTCAAAAAAATTCTGAAAGTGAATTTTTACTTGGTGATATCTTAAATTGCTGAAATTTCAGTTGTGAAGTTATCTAACCAATGAAATAAACATTGGCTGGATTTTTCACTGATGTACAGGTTAATGTCTTAGTGACATGTTTATTATTCATTCAACAAACATTCACAGATTATAAGATGGATAGCATCTTATTGTATGTTGAAACATTCAAAGTAACTTTTAATTTTACAAAGGGAGATAACTTCAAATTAAAGCTCTGATAAAAATGTATGCAAACTAATCTATAACATCTGATAATCAAAACTCTTGGTAATGATATAGAAGTTCAGAAAAAAGTGAAAGAAATTGATGAAGAAAGGAAAGCAATTAACATGTCATAAGGATTGAGGAGAATGGGAATATTTGTACAAACAAAAAAGAGAAAGAAGGAAAAGAACATTCTGAAATAAAGAATGACGTAACAGAAAACTAAGATGAAGAAAGAGTATGTTCTACTTAACTGAGGGTCAGGAAATATAATGGTCTCAATGGGGTATTAATAATAGTGTGAAATGAGGTTAGATAGAGTTTTGAAAGTCAAGCTGAGGTTTTAGAATTTATACAATGAGCACTAAGAAATTATGAGACATATACCATACTGATGCGAGTGCAATTTGGTTTAATATTTCTGAAAATTCTGTAAATTTTGACTCAAATTACAACTTCTAGAAATATATTTTCAGGGGAGAGGGTAACAGGCTCTATTAGAAATGATTTAATAATGAATGCTCTATGGTGGTATAAATAATATTGAGAAACTGAGTTTTGCCTAACATGTCCATGTCCAACAATGGGAATACAATTGATGAATTAGGATTCCCTTTAGAAGATGAAATGCTCATAAAATTCCATGGTTGAGAAGTATATCTATGACACAAAAATGTAACACTGCTCAGTAAATGCTCTGGGTAACTGCTTTTTCTTGACTTACGTACTTTGTACAAGGTACATGTATTATTTTGTTGTATAATACAAATACATTTAAAGATCATCAAATATAATTATAAACTATTAAAATTGATATGCTAGAAAATGAAAAGAACAGGATAATAATTAATATTCAGAAATGCAGAAAGATTAAAAGAGTAAATAATTTGAAGAAAAGTGACCAGTTAGCAGAAAGTTGGAGAAATGATTAATCCACAATGTCACTAGAAAAGAAAAGAGGGAGTATTTCAATGTGACAGCTGTTAATCATGTCAAATATTACAGCATTATGGAAAACGTGTTGCATAAAAATTAGTGAGAACTTTCAAGAGGGGATGGACATGGGGAGGGGTTTGTGTAGTTCCTTAATAACTACAGACTTCAAATTGGTTTAAAAAAAAAAACAACTACTATTGCTATTTATTATCTGGAGTGGCATGGAGAAGATGCTAGTATTTGAAAAATGTCTTTGCTACCTTTCTGTTGTCTACATGCACAATGACATCCATGTATATGATCTACATGTTTACATTTCATGTGTCCATTTCCCAAACCTCCAGTTTCATAGGATAGTACCAATGTGAGTTACACAAATAAATTGTTCTGGAGTAAGATGATTTAGGGAAACACTAAGCAGTACAAAGTTAAAAAGGCTTTTTAAAGAAATACTTCATGTAGCATTTACTATTGTTAGAGGCACTGTGGGACTTTAAAAGGGGGGTGTTGGTACCAAATGACTTGCAAATTAACTGAAATAGAACTCATTTCTCAGGGGGTACCACTAGTTTTCTGAGGACCTCATAGTGAGAGACTTCTTCCCTTTTCATTCAATGATCTTTCTACAACCTCAGTTTTGATACCTGGAAATTAACAACAGAGATGCTATTTTACCTTGCATTTATAGGAAATTCTTTTTTTTTTTCTTTTAATATTTTTACTTTTGGAATAACAGTAAAAATCTTTTTCAGTGAATAAATGATGTTAATTAAAGATCAAATATATGCCACTTAAAATGTAACTTTTGATCCTTGCTTATATTTAGCATTTTGGTGCTTTCCTTTAAGAAAAAGTGTCACTTTGTTATGGTAAATATGGCAATAATTTAAAGAAAATTTATTTCAACACTAAATCATTAACCTTAGATTCAGCATTTCTTTTTCATCATCCCACAACTATGGGTTGTTTTTCAGTTATATACGGAACTATATTAATCTTCTCTTTTTTCCAGTTGCTGACTTTTGTTCCTTAAGTATAATTTCATCAAAAAGGTTTCCCATAGTCCTCTGATGGAAACTTCCATCAGAACACTTACATTCTGTGCTTGAGTGTTCACTTTCTGGTCTTTCTCTGCACTGCCTGTGTTTTGAGCCACTATATGCATAAATTATGTGTTCTCTTTACTGCTTAAGAAATGTGTGAATTATTGGAGAAATGTGTGAATTATGGGAGAAAAGTGTGAATTAATGAATGAGTCTTATGCATTCACAAATTAGGAAAGTTCTTATGAAGTATTTCATTTTGAGGCTATATAAAGTAGAAATGATTCATAAACACTTGTATCTTTTTACTTCTTGAGCCGTTTCCTCTGATATTTCTTCTTCCCTAATAAGTGTTCCAGAATTGCAGGATTTTCATTTGAAGCGATAATTAACAAATATGAAACAAGGAATATTCCCAATAACTAATCTGTTTTCCTCTTCTTGTTCCTAATCTCCTCCCTTTCTTTCATCCTTTAAAATGAACAGATGGGCTATTGCAAAGTTTTTGCAAATCTACTTGCTGAACATTCTTACAGACTAAGCAACAATTGAAAATTAAATCCAACAGTTGTTTTACTGCTCTCCCATCAACTACAACAATAAAATGATTCCACTGGAGCATTCCTGCCACTAGAAAATGTGATAGTGCTGTTTGCCATTTCCTTATACTTTCCTAAGTGACAATAGATGATTTTTTTTTGTTTTGTAGTTTTTTTTTTTTGTCTTCTGCATATGTCAATGATTTCAAATTCTTTTAGCTGCAAAAACTTTCTTTACAAAATGTCCGATGTGTCCTTCTAGTTACAGAAAATTGGAACTTCTCTGGTTGGATTAGAGAAATGTAGTGACAGGTGAACTATTATCTTTTTTGCACAACTAGTAGCTGAAAATTTAGCTTTTCATTGAAGAATGCAGGTCTCTGCATTTAACTTTTTAATCTACAGTCTACCCTTCAACTACAGAACTTGACCACATATGTGGCCAGTCCTCAATACTAATAGTACAATGATGTAATTTTTTAAGTCACTTGATAAACTGGAAATCAGCATCACAGGCTTGTTTGCTCATCTCATGAAGGATCTGTAAGTTACATTTTTGTCTGAAAAAAACATACAGATTTAGAAGAGGAAATAACTGGGGTCTAGATAGTGTAGAGCATTAATACAAATGAAGCAGAATCAAACAAACCTTTAGACTAGTAATCGGAATCTTTCAGAACAGTAACAGCTAAAAATTGTCAACTTGTGACAGCTGTTTGATAGTTGATAGGAAATGTGGTAGGACTCTCCAGCTAGTGCACATTATGCAGGTGTCCACATTAAAAAAAAATCATAATTGGCACTAATTAAGACCATTGTTGGCAGCTTCAGCAGAAAGGCCAGCATGGCGTGTGCAGGAAGATCTGTCTGGCCTCCTAGCCTCAGACTTGTTGGCAGGTCACCGCTGAATTGCATTAACAAAACTAAGACATTCCTTCTTATTTTATTTTGGAGAAAGAGGAGCTCAACTTGCTATTGCTAAAGAAATAAACTATTTCAAAACACTTATCACTATATGTTTATTATGCATGTTGGAATACCCACACTATGGATCATCTTTGATAAAAGAATGAGTGCCAATATCAGACACCTTGTTTGCTCTGAGCAGGCAATAGAGCCAGTTGCTGGCACCAGTTTGGCACAATTAACATCAGCATGATTGGCAAGAGAGGTAATTCATATTAAGTACGTGATGTACCAGTGTCAGCTGATACCATGATCTTTGCTTTTAGGACTTGCTAAACATACCTTTGTTGTGGCCTTTGTGTTTTAATATGATGTTACTTGTCCCTCTCTCATTTTAATCTTTTATTTGCACAAGAAAATAAAGTTGTCAATTAAACTTAATATCTTGGGATTCCAATTCTAAAGAGCATTTTGTATATTTTTAGTGATGAGACTGTAAGCTTAGAACTTTCCTTGGTTGATGAAGAATACACGAGTGAATCTATGTAGGACAGTCATGAAAGGGAGTTAGGAGTTTGAGGATGTTTTTCAGGACTGTGTTTACAAATTATTTAGTTTTACAGATACACATTCAGTTTTACATTTAGCTGCAGGCCTGAGTTGGGGGTAGGGGGCAAACGAAGCTCTGAAGTGGGGTACCTAATCATATGAAGGTTTGCAATTTTGTGAGGAATAATAGAGAAGCAATATTGAGAGAGCTGTGGGGTTAATGAACACGGATGTGGCTTTCATGTGCAAATTTCTTTTGATTAGATGAAACAACAATTCCCAGAGTTGGGACTGGTGTCCACACAAGCAGGCCTGCATCTGCATGTAAATGGCTTCATTAGAGGCCAGATCTGTGTGCACTGATGAACTGTACAAGGCACTTACAGAGTCTCCGCTTCATGGACTGCTTTCTTGCTGTGTCTGTTTCCTGTTCTGAAAAGAAGTGGTGTATTTTGCTTTTATGCCAAGCTATTGAAAAAAAAAAAGTGGGGGGAGGGGCAGGATAGTTTTATAATACAAAAGAGTAAGAGTAGTAGATGGTTAACATATTTGCCCTCTTTTTTTTGTTCTTACAAACTGTAGATTGGAAACTCATCCTTTTATGTTTTCAAGAATAATTAAACATCCTCAAATTATCCATGTTAGTGTTTCTGTTGTTTGCCACTTATTAAATGCTGACAGGAAAAGTGGCTCTTGTGTCCAACAAGGAATATACAAAGAGCTTGGCTGTCTGTTCATTCTACCTGGTCAAACAGGACCTCTAAAACTGTCTGGGATTTCACTTCATGATTCAGGTCTTATTGCTCAGGAAAATAGTCACTTTTGTGAGAGAAATTGATGCAAGATGTTCTCAACATTTGATTAATGAGATCCTGAAGCATCATTCATTTGGAATATTTCTAGGGAATTTTCATCCACAATCAGCTAATGTATTAATTGAACTGGTCTTCTCTCAGCTGTCCTCCACTTATTGTAGATGATGTTCACAGTACCTGGTTTGGATAGTGCTGACTTTCTGGGCTATTAGGTACTAAAACCAGTATTATATAATGGAAATACTTGTCATGTTATTTGGGCTTTCATGTTGTGGAGAATCAGCTTCAATAAACTTTAATAAGGTTACATCTAAAACCATAAAATATACAGGCTTTAAATAGAGTGAAGATTTTTTTTTTTTGAAATATGAACATAAGAATCAAGATACCGAGCATCTTAATCAGAGGTTTTACTTTGTCCCATCCAGTCAGCATTCCTTTAACCAGGTATCTGATTTCCATCAATCAACTGCATTTGTCTTCTCTGGAGTTGTAAGGAAATGGTATGACAGGCTTTATTTTATTTCTTACATTGTTCTTAACACAATGTTTTAAGTATTCATTTGCATCAATATATGAATGAATAGTTTGTACTACAATTGGTTTTTCCATTGACCTAATGATAATCCTTTGGAGCTATTTCCATTTTCTGTCTATAATTGAACGAAGCTGCTGTAAACATTGTGTTTTATTTATTTTAGTAAATATCTGAAGGTGTAATAACTAGTTTATAGGGTAAGGTTAACCTGAACTTTATTGGAAACTTTCAAACTGATATTTCATGTAGCTAATGCATTCCCACTAGCAGTGTATGAAAGTCTCATGTGTTCCACATCTGAGCTGATAACTGATATGCTCTTTTAATTTTAGCCCTCCAAGAGATAACATATTTCACTTTAATTTAAATTTTCATTTCACTGGGGGGTTAATATTGGCTATATTGTTTATATTGGCTATTCCATATATCTTCTTTTGTGCAATATTTTAACTATTTAATATTTTTGAATTTTATTGATGCGTCAGGGTTCTTGAAATATTCTGGATGCACTTATTTTGAGAAATATGTATTGCAGATATACTCTCTTAGTGTCATAATTTTTAATTTTCCTAATCATGTCTTTCAAAGAGAATTTTAAAAAGATATATGAAGTTCAAGTTATTATCTCTGTCATGTTATTGCTTTCTGTGAACAAAGATTTTCTTCCCCAATCTCATGAAAATTTTTCTCTGAAATTCTTTTAAACTTGTATATGTAGGTGTAGATCTATTTCATGTGAACTGTTTGTTGTGTGAAGTAAGGTTTGATTGTTTATTATCCCCTATCAGATATTTAATTATCCTTTCTCTATTTTATGGAAATGTTGTCATTTTCTCATTGAATTATCTTAGTGATTCATCAAAAATCAAATAAATATCCATTGGTTTATTTCTGAAGTTTTGTTGCATTGATCTATATCTGTGTTTAAGCCAATACCACCTTGTCTTGATTATAGGAACATTAGAAAATGTCTTGAAATCAAATAATTTATTTTTTAAACATTTGTTCTTTATCAAAATTGTCTTTCTCAAAATTCCTTCACTTTTGCTCTTTAATTTTTAGATAGCTTGTGAATTTTCATCAAAAATGCTCATACTTTGCTCTGAATTTAGTAGAATCTAGAATTCAATTTTTAAAGAAGTGATATTTTAACAATATGAATATGCTAGTATATCAACATTGCATATATCTCCTTATTCTTTTTTTTTTCTCAGTAATCTTTTAAATTTTTCAGCATACAGCTCTTAGAAAAAGTTTTTAAATTCTTCCATAAATATTTTATGACTTTGGAAGTTATTATCAATAGTGTTTTTATTCTGATATATTTTTGATAGGACATAGAAATATAAATAACTTCTGTAGTGGTGTATTTATTAGAGTTTTAAATTGAAGGTATTTTACTTTTTAAATTTTGTCTCTCAGGCCCTGCACCTGATTCAGCATTTTCAATGATTCTTGAGACAGGTTTTGTTATTTTCTGATAGCATTATGGAGGCACAATTGGTGTACAAAGAGCTGCATTATTGAATGTTTATAGTTTAGTTAACTTTGACATCTGGAAGCACGATAGCATTGCCACAATCAAGATAGCAGAAATCTAGCATCGCCCAGAATTTTCTTGTAGCTCACCCTTGGGAGAGGGGAATAAGAACAAGATACTTGTTAAATGTGAAAGCTACACATTTAACAAATTTTGAAGTGTACATTAACGTATCATTAACTATAGGCATTACTTTGATTCAGCAGATCTCTAAAACTTACTCAGTTAGCATAGCTAAAACTTTAGACCCAATGACTAAAACTTTCCCATTTTCCCCACTCAGGCCCTGGCAACAACTATTGTATTCTTTCACTATTGTAAGTTTCACTATTTTAGATGCCTCATGTAAGTGAACTCATACCCTGTTTGTCCATCTGAGACTGGTTAATATAACATAAGAAGTGTTTATGAGATTGTAGAGAAAATGGAATTTTTGTATATTTTAAGTAGGAGTGTAACATAGTGCCAAGAAGGTAAAACAATGTAAAGGTTCTTCAGAAAACTAAAATTGGAGTTGTCCTATGATCTCATCATCTCACTTTTGGGTATATAGCTAAATAATTGAAATCATCCTGAAGTAATATCTATACTATCCTGTTCATTGTATTCTTCTTCAGAACTGCCAAATATGGGAACCTATATGCATTAATGGAGAAACAGATAAAATGTGATATATACATGCAATGGAATATGATTCATTGTTTTAAAAGAAATACTGTCACAACATCACCTTATTAATTCTTGAGTAATACTTTATTTTTTTTCTTGAAATTAATCTCATAATGTAGCATATTTTTTGATACATTTCTGGCTTCTTTTGTTAATATTTTGTGAAAAATTTTGTATCTATCAGCATGAAGGTATTCTTAGAAAATCATTATATTATATCTTTGATTTGGATATCAGGGTGTTGCTTTCCTTAAGAAATTCACTGAAGAGTTTTCCTTTTCAATTGCCTATTATAGTTTGTGGAATAGTTGCATTTTACTTAAATACTTGATAAAACTGGTTAATATTAGCATCTGGGCCTTCCTTGTATTTGTAAAACACAAAGTTTTTGTAAGACTTGTGTTTTTAACTTTCGTTAATAGGTATACAAATGTTCATATTTCTGAGTTATCCCATTAACATGCCTTTTATGAAATTAGGAACTCCTCTTTTTCATGTTTATGTATTCTCAGAGTATAGTACAGGGCTAGGGCAGGTACATCTGGAGTTCTAAGAAATAAATTGAGTCAAAAGACGAATAAACGAGACAAAATTAGGTTAAAATAACTCAGAAAAACAACAAAGAGTTAGAATACACTATTAAGTTGTCCAGTGTGTCTTTGTTACGTCTTTTCAGACATGCTGATCAGATTTATTGTAATTTTATTTTTGTTTCAAAATATTTTATGAAGAGGGAGTCTAAATTTGTTGGGTAAAGGGTTTGAATATTTTTTCATAAAAAAAATCAGATATATGCCTTTGAACTGGGATTATTTATTCTTTGGAGTTGCTGGAAGGCATCATGAGTCAGAGAAATTTTTGGAAGACATGATAAATAAGAATGATATCTCTTCCCTTTCGTGCTCTTTTTCTGAGGCCTATGGAAAACCATGCCTAGTGGAGGACAAGGTTTTTAAGGAGGTAGAAGAAATCTTAGAGACAAAATTGTGAATTCAAATATTCTGAAGAAAATTATCTTTTAGTGTGTTTACCCATTTTTAAACTATTGTGATTTTTTTCAAAATTAGATACTGATTTCATTCAATTTTCTAAAATCTGCTTTGCAATTTTGATTGGTATCTTAATCTACTATTAAGCTTTTTACTCTTTGGGGAAGGCAATTGTAAGAAACATATCTAAGATTTATTTTGACTAATTTTCACAAATTATAATTAGTTAAGATTATTTTCAAGTGCTATGATTATGAGTTTCTTCTGTTGTTAGAACAGGTAATATGATATTCATTATATGACATATTAAATGATTTTTTAAAATGTAGCTCTTCCATGTTATAGAAATCAAAATATCTGTATTCCCCTAATTTTTTAAGGAGATAGCATCATACACATTTTGGCTTTTAATTAAAAAAGTTTACTTAAATTGTGGGTTTTTTTTCAATTTTAAAACTGAATTATTAAAAACATTCTTTTTAACAAAGAAATAAATGTAACTCTTACAAATATTTTTTTTCAATGTCTCATTGATGGCTATATTCATTACCATACTTTAGAATTTTACTTGCTTCAGAGGAGTTCTTTTGATAAAATAGACCAAGTCAGAGGAATTTTCACCCTCTTTCTACCTATAAGCTCTTAGCATCCTTTCTGACTCTGAATCTCAGTGAATCAGCATATGAGAAGTAGGTAAACATTAGAATTTTGTCAAAGCATTGCATTTCCTTTGAAGGACTTATCAGAAATTTAAATTTTTATTGTTTGTATGTTACTTCCTAAATTTTTTTGATACATTCATTGTATTGAAAACTATCATGAAAGAGGTCATCAAGGATAAAGGATGAAACAGACATGGTTCCTTTCTACGGAGATGCTAGAAACTGAATAATTGTGCCTCTCCCCCACCTTCAACATTGAAACAATCATTTCTAATACAAGGGATTTGAAAATAAGAAATACTAAGAAACTCCCCTACCCTTTCAGTCACATGAAGACATGAAGAGAAAGTAGCTGTCCACAAGGAAGTGAATCCTCACCATACACCTGTTCTCACCACCCTTAGCTTTTGATTTCAATATTCCAAAACTGTGAGAATTCAGCCTTTGCTTTATAAGTCAACTAGTCTGTGGTATTAGACTGAACTAAGGCAGAAATTAAGACACAAATATAAAGAAGGTGATTTTCATACGCAATTTGGAGACAGAGAGGTAAGACCTTTTTGATGGGAATTTTAGCAGAATTTCATTGATAATTAAGCTTTGATCAACAAAAGCTTTTGAAGAATAGTTATAAATGATGAAATTATGAATACAAGCATGCTGGTAGAAATACAGCTCATATTCTAACCATGACTAGTAGTTTTGATCATGTTAGTAATACTGGATATATAAAGTAGAGAAGAAGGAGTTAAGGCTGAAAAGGCATATTCAGAAGGCAGCCACAAGGTTAGGTAGTCTAATCTAATTTTTAAAGGAGGAAAATGATGAATATATAGTTTAGTATTCGGTGGAAGTCTCAATTTTTATTGAATTCTATTTTGCCCTTTCAGAATGTGATATCTTTATGTCAGACTTCAGAGAACCCTAATAATTTCGTATGCTTTCATCTTTGATTTGTTAGAAGAATAAATGGTCATTGCTGAAGTTATTTGAAGTGTGAAGTAACATGATCAGAGTCATGCCAAGACAAAGTCCTCTGACAGCAATTAGGGGAAAATAGCTGGAAAAGGGGATGTTAGTTAGGTGCTGATTTAACAGCCCAGGAGAGGAATAAATGTCTGCACTGTAATGATGACAAGGATAATTAGAAAGGAGAGATGGGGAGATGTACGAGTAAATATATACAATTGTCTATTTGTGTATGTAAACACATGCATGTGACGTGTATACATATTATACGCATATTTTGCTTAGTTATATGGACTGAATGCATGTGTCCCACTGAAATCCATATCTTGAAGTCCTCATTCCAAGTGGTGGGATCTCTGGGAGATAGATAGGTCATGAGAGAAACTCTCATGAATGAAATTAGTCATCTTATGAGCAGAGACATGAGAGAGTTGACACTTTCCACCATGTGAGCATTCAGCCAAAAGGCAGCTGTAAGTCAGGAAGAAGCACCTCACTAGGTATCAGATATACAGTGATCTTGATCTTCTGAGGACTCTCCAGTCGCTGTAACTGTAAAGGATATGTGTTTTGGGGGATATGTGTACTAGAACTTTTGTGTAAAAGCAACACGTATTTTTATTTAGGAGACCTCATCAGTGGCAGTTTGATTACAACATTTTGGGTAGAAGTAGCAGCGTCATTTATTATCTGAGTATGTGGCACCAAATAAAGAACCAGTGAATGATGACTTAGAAAGCTGGCACATGGTGAAGTAGAGTAAGGTAGCATTGCGAATGTAACAGGTCATTCTGCTGACCTAATGAGAATGATGTGCTTGAAGCCACGTGTGTGTGTGTGTGTGTGTGTGTGTGATGCACACACACTCAATAAATCCTTTCACATGTTTTATTTCTGTTATGGGAAAAGCACCTCTCAAAAAAATGTATCAGCTAGACACACTAGACATTGGGATGTGGTAACCATTCCTCTTGAGCCATCACCCCGAAGGGCCAACTATGTAGTGGAGCTGTACAAGACAGTTAACAGCCCTTTGGAAGTTGAAAGTCAGCCTCTCCCACAGAGAACAGCATATTAAAAAAAAGGAGTGAAAAAGGATAGTAGGGTATATTCAAATAGCTGTAATATTTTAAAAATTGGCATTGAAAGAGATCCAGTTACCTAACTTCATATCTTATATAATGAGAAGTAATATGAACGAGTCTATCTCTGTTTCTATCTATAGGTTCTATGAAATATCTGAATTTGACTGTTGATCTTGAGAACGGAAACAATCTTACTCTAGTACACATGTCTGCTGAATTTCACTTCATTTCCCTTTTAATATTGCTGCTTTTTCAATTTTGACTAGTAACACACCAAAAACAAAATTGTAAAGGAAAAACCTTTGGCATTCTTAAAACACATGAAAGGCCTAGGGCAAGACTGAGGAATTACGTTAGCTCCTTGTATATTAATTTTTCAAGCTACATAGTGAGACATGTAAATCTCACTCCCACCCTTTTCTGTGGTTCAAGCCATTTTCACTTACTCATTAGAGTAGCTTCTAACTATTTTTGCTTCCTATTCTCCTAATTGAATGGGGTGAAAATAGGGCATTGAAATAATAAAAGCAGCTTATGCCTTCTCCCCATATCCCTGCCTGGAAAGCTCTATGCACAAAAACCTGTTTTACAGTGAGTCTTCTCACTTTCTAGTTGTATGACCTTGATGTTGACAAGCACTTGACCCTCTCTATTATCTTCATCTATAAAACTGATATGGTAGTAAAGGATTGATTTAAGAACGAGATGAGTAATACATGTAAAGTACATAGAGGAATACTTGCCATAGAGTGAGTCTTCATTATTTTCCTCAAAGTTAGCAAATGTTCTGACTTGAGTGCAGTAGGCTTTCCCCCCATAGTTAATTATGATCTATTTATTTATGGATTTATGTATTATGTAGTATTTTCATGAAACCATTTTGACATTTTTGATGCTTTCGCCTTGATCTTTTTCTTGGTTTTAGGGAAGACCTTGTGATAAAAACACATATAAAACCACATTTGCCATGATTTACATATGACCCCTTTTAAAATTATGTATATGATTGAGTAGGGAAGGCAGAGTAAATTCAATGGAACCCAAATGAATATTGCTGCATATTTGATTGTTGGTCTATATTGGTCACTATAAATAAGACATATTTTCATAATTCTCTTTCTCTTTTTTCAGACTTCTGGGCCCAGCTTCTTGAGAAGGTGGGGAATACTCATGATTACAAACTATAATGAGTTGGGTATCTGATGTAATTGTATAAAGAACTGGAGAGCGAGGCATGTCCTGTAATTCATAATGTAAGCTCAACATTGAACCAGGACTGATGCTTCTTGTGTCACTTCCAAGTATTTATTCAATATCTACTGAATGAGGACTTGCCAGGATAGAAGAAATAAAGAATGACACTTCCATTGAAGAAAGCAGCAGTGCTTTCTATCCAGTCTATGTGATGTTGTATATCCAGCTAAGATTAGATTTGATTTAAATCTAATTCAATCTTTCTAAAACAAAAATCTAGAAAACAAGATTAAGGTAGTTTCATGGTAAGCTAAATGCCTCAGGAAAGGAAATTTTGCCCTTTTGTGTTCTTGTGTGCTTTTGGAAAGAACTGGAGAAAATAATTACCATACAAGCCTTGAGTTCCCTAGGAGTACATCCATATAGTTAAAAAAAATATATATGCTGATAAAAAATAACTGAAAATAACTTTAAAAAAACACCCAAAAATTTAGAAAAGTGAAATTTCTGGCTCTGGATTTGGACTTTAGAAGCATAGGAACAGGTGGGTTATGCTTTTTGATTTTTCACACACACACACACACACACAATCATTGTTTTGAAAAAGACAGATTGTTTAAGAGAAAAAAATGGTATTTGAGAAAAATGAATGTACAGAAAAAACTTCATTTTTGTAGAACAGAGTCTGAAATTGCACCTTTGTAGGTAAACTTGGATAGAACTAGGATTTTTTTGTGTATTTTGTACTTGTACACACACAACGCACAGACCTCAAAAATTCTTTCAATAAACAACCCAAACAAATTTGTTAGAAAGTACCTGCTTTCTCTCTTTTGTACTCTTTGGTAAGCCTTTTCGATTCCTCTTTTCCTTCCATTAAAAAAATTCATATTTAGTCTCAAAGGAAACTACTCTTCACAGAAAAACCTGCGCTACTGTTATACCACATGCTTGGACTCAGTTCATTAGTTTAACACCATCTGCTGCCCTCTTGTGGCCATATAATCCACCTACCTATGCCCCAACAGAGCTCTTTATGGTTTATGTTAGTTAGGAGGTGTTTTCACTCAGATGAAACTTGTTTCAAGCTAGAGGTTTCTTTTTACTGTCCTGTGTTACACTATTGTCTTCTAATGCGGCTTGACTCTAAATTTTAAGAATTATACAGCGTTAGTTGTCATTTTAAAAACAATATAACTCTATATGCATCATGGCATGACTATTAGATCTGGAAAAATTTGGAAGTAATGTCTGTCACTTTCTCATGTGGAATCTCGTATATTGGCAGGCAATATTTAAGTATGATACTAAAATGTATAAAGTTGTAAAAATACTCTAAGAAAGCCATGATGCAAATTCTTGATGAAAGTGATAAGATTAAAGTGTATTTTATATAATGCTTAAAATAATAGTGGTAAAAGGCAATTGTTTCAGGAAGACTTATTATCTTTTTATGGCTTTTAGCAATTTGTTTTTCTAAATTTCAATGCCAAGTAATATATGAACCAATAAATGCATTTCTAAAGTCATTAAACTTCATTTTATAACATTGTCTTTTATATCAAGTTCCAGTGTTCTTTTTTGGTCAAAAGAATAAAGCTACAGCTAATGCAAGGATAAAGAATTCTTTTATTAAATTTGACGTTCATGTCCCTGATATTTTATTGCATTGCCTTTTATTTTCAACTTCTCATTACCATTTTAAATTAGGAGCATAGATGTTTAACTTATTCAATATAATGCTTTAATGAAAACTAAAGAGCTAATTCAGAGTAGCACCATCTACTTAGCTAGTCTGAGTGCTCAGCAAAACTGACAATTCTATTTAAGGGGAACATTTTTTTTCTCTATTTGGGCTGTTGTTTAAAGACTATACTAGATGATTCAAATGTTTCTATTAAAATGATTCCTAATTAAAATATTAAAGAAAGTGGGACCAAAGGAAATAGAGATTAAATGTTGGTTAAAGTCTTGCTACTGCTGTGTTTTTGTTTGAGATGTCACTGTAACTTCAGAGGAAGATCAAGTCTGTGTATAGTCCAGGAAACCAGAACACCAGGTCTTTTTTTGAATGTAATTGTATACTACTTTCATATAAATATGTGTAATTTTTATTTAAAAATCAAAGTTGATTTGGGGAAAATAGAAACTTGTTGCAATTCCTAACATTTAGCTGATGGTTTGGTACTAGTCATGACTTGAATGTATGTGTGTGGGAGTTATCTTTGCACTATTTAAGGTATCTCCTCTTAAACCGTGGTTAGCGCTATCATGCCATATGATTAAAATAATTCTTCAGAGATGGAGAATGTATAATGATGGCTGCAATTGCAGATTATGAATTATAATAAACACTTCTAAGCTGATGACTATAATGTTCACATAGACATGAATTAGTGATCATTGATTTCTATATTCAATTATTAATCAAAATCAAATGTTCATTTTTTTTTGGGTTTTACTATAAGAAGGATAACTGTGATAATATCTGAAAGCATGTTTTTTTTTTTCATATATATGAATAGAACTAATGGTTTCTCTCAGAATTGGCTGAAGAGTGAAGACATTTCTCACCTGGATTAGTTACTCGACTAACCAAGTTTTGATTTAAGTTTTATTATGACCTCACTTTATCATAACATAGTCTCACTTGGATAGAATCAAAAGAGTTGACTTAAAGAAGAGAGAAACTTTCTTAATTGCATACTTTAAACACAGAGCATCCTCTTCATTACATAAGTGCATTAATTCCTCCTGATCTATGCAAACACTAAATTTTTCCCATCTGAAAGAGGGCTATTGTTGTGTACTGAGTATAGAAAATCTGTTCTGAATGTTTAAACAAAAGAAACCTACTTCTTTCTAGAAAATCATTTTCACTTTACTTTTTAAGTATTCATTTCTACTAACTGAATCTTAATTCATCACCAAACTTGAAGAAAATATTTTTCTTTGCAAAGTATTTTTCTTAAAGAAATAAACAAGCAAACTAAAAGAGACTAAACAAGCAAACTTTAGATGTAAGCTTCAATCTCCCCTCAATAGACACCTCTAGTTCAAACATGCGTGTGAGCTGTAAGTACATTATTTCTTCTTATATTTTCTCAGGACCAGACAAAAAGACAAGGAATTAAAAACTATTCCACATGAAAGGGGTCAGTTAGATGAGTTACTTTAAAGCCTGGAAATAAGATCAGTAATTAGTATGTTGTTGCATTGTAAAATTAGAACTTCCTAACCTGTCATGTGCCTTGTTGTTTAAATTCATGAGATAAGAAAGGTGGCTTACCTTTATGATAGATTCAATATAACAATTTGGAAATAGCATTTTTATTAAACATCATATGAAATATTTTAGATGAAAATATTTCAAAATTTTGATATTGGGGGCACTTTATGAAGCAAGTCAGAAAGTATTTCAACAGCCAAAATTTTAAAAAGCAGCTAATTTGGATAAAATAGAAATGCAGGGCAGTGAAAATATTGGACACATGTTTATTATTCAGTACGTATTAGAAATCAGTGATTTTTAAATATTTATTAACCTTGTATTTATTAAATATTTTCATTTATTGATATAATTTTTGAATGAACTGAGATTTGTTATCTAGAAGATTTTGCTGCAACTGCACCATTTTCAGAAAATAAACAAGATCAACTCTCTGTGTTCTTCCATTCCACCTTCCTCCCTCCTTATTTCCCCTTCTTCTTATCCCTTTTCCCTTCTTTTTCTCTCTCATCCCATTTCTCTTTCTTTTCATTTCTTTTCTTTATCCTCTGAAATACCCTGTGGACGAGCATGATGGATGCTTCGTCCTGTGAATAAACCGGCTGCGTTGATCTACAGCTGTATGCAGACCACATCTTTCTCCTAAAGCTGCAAGGCATGGATTTAAACTCAAATCTCAGAGATTGCAGCACCTAGATTGCAGTACAAATTGGTATGACCAACCAGACCCAGCAACCATCTATCTTCATTCTTCCTGCCACCCTGTAAACTGAAACCTTTTGTAGCAAGAGGTAACTAAAATTCTGAAGTCGACTTGCAATAAAGGGAAGCAACAACTCTAAGATTGGACTGAAATATCTGACAGCTTTCTGAAACAAAACAAAAACAAAATGTACCCAGGTTTCAGTTACGCTCTATTTGGTTTCTTTTCTTGTTAAATAAGCCCTGGCATATAAGTCATTAGACACCTTGTGGGCAGCCCCACAAAGATGTGGGCAGTTCAATTTAGAGTAAGTGGGAGGTGTATAATTCAGCATTTATCCTTCTGGATAAATCAGGCTTCAGCATATGAAATTTTTGCTATATACTTCAAATATTATTTCCCTAGCTGCTGGCTCAAATTTGAATTTAAACAGGTATATAAACAATGCATGTGGAAAAAAATCAAGTTTTTCTATAACAATTTCCATTAATAATGAAACCTTGTTTGAGGCAATAAACGGAGAGAAGCCATTTCTCTAATTTATTCCTTTGGTTTGAATGTGGACAGGAAAGGCTGACACCAGAAGATTATCTGTTTAGTCCATTCCTAAGTAGTTCTAAAATATTTCTCTGTACCCTTGGAATCATTAACTGTTGGCCACAGGATGAATTTTTAATAGATGACTACTAGTGCAGATTCCCTCTGCTGGGTATCTTCTCATTTCTGTCGTGTGTATGATCTTTCCTATTGCAGACATCTTGCCCAAACAGAACATCTCCAAGAATTCATTTTAATCTGTTAAATGGGCAGATGGGATTCGTGATGACTGTGTACTTTTCTTTTATTCAGATAAACAAAAACAAGCAAAAGCTGAGTGTCTCTTGCTTGAGAACAGTCCCTTTTCCCCCAAAGACGATTAGACTGTTATGAAAGGTGCTTTCCACATTTATCAAAATGAAGTTCACTAATCAACCACAGAAAAAGTAAAACAGCAGAATGCTTCTTGCCAACCAAGTTGCTAAAGATTCACAAATGAGTAATTAATTTGCTCACTGGCTCTAATAACAAGATGGTGCTAGCATTGCTGCTTGTGGTAGTTTGTTGGCAAAAACAATAGAAATTTCTCTGCATGCATACCTTAACCATGTAACTTTACGCATCTTCTCATCAAGAAAAACTTTCTGAATCTGAGTCTGGCCTTGTGATTTATTTTGACCAATAGAAAATTGTAAAAGTAAGATTTGTGCCAAATATAAATACATGTTTATTCCTGCACAGAAAATCCTGGAAACCTGTGTCTTTCCCCTTCCACTCTTGACTATGGCAGGAATCACTATTCTTTCACATTGCTAGGCATTACCTTACCAAGCAAGAGAGTCTGTTATTTAACCCATTCACATCAGAAGATTCAGGTTAAAATTTCTGATTTCTACTTTCACCCTCAGAGAGACTGATTTATATCACTTAATTCCATATATAACTTATTTTTCAGAAAAAGATTTTGACCAAAATCTGCATAATTTGTACAAGGCTTGACTAGAATGGGGATAAGTGAGGGTAAATGAAGCACTTATCTCAAGTGCAAAATCTAACGAGACATATTTTCCAAGAGAAATATAAGTTTAATGTACTATTTAAAGAGAGGAAAGTGATAGAAAAATAGTTGTTTTAAATAAACACTAAATGCATATGACTCCACATAAAGCATGAGCTTAGTAATCTAAATTCCATATTTTCATTTTGCCACTTTTATTTTTGAGGCCTCAGAAAGTGTACTCATCCTCTCCAAGTTATTCTCTAACCTATTCATTGGGACTCCCATTTTCATCAGATTACTTAAAATATGAAAAAGATGAGGTGTCAATTTGCTTAACTTCTTGCTACACGTAGACTCAATAAGTGGTAGTGATTTCTTGTCATGCTTTCTATGAATTATTTTCCCTTTTGAAATTTATCATTCACTTAGCAAATATTTTTTGAGTTCCTATCAGTGTTCTAAGGTTTGTTCATAGTAATGCTTTGAAATTGTGACTATAATGGTGAGCAAAACAGGCATAGACATTGACATCAAGGATCTTACATTTACATAGAGAAGATAGACATTAGTCTAGCAATCAAAAGATAACATTTAAAGACACAATGTGTTCAGTATATAATAGAAGGATTATACTAAGCAGCCAATGCTTCCCTGTGTAATGTGAAATGTGGTTTCCCCATTTGTCAAATGGAATAAAAGTATCATTCCTAGAGAATGGTTCTTTGCAAATGTTCGAATAAAAGAATATTTGAAGACATTGGGAAAGGTCAAGAATGCCAGTTGCTCCAAGACTATCCATTGGATTTCATGACCAAGGAAAATAATGAGTACAGGTATAAAGTAGCAGTACTTCTACTATCCAGAGCATTTTTTTTTCTTGAGTTACTGGAGACAAGATAGGTTGATTTAGAATTAACAATGTTTAGAAGAAATATTTTTGACCAATTTGTTGTAATTTGTACAGGACCAGATTGTGAAGGGATAAGTAAAGTAAGCAAACAGAAATAAGTCCTTTCTTTTTGAATTTTCATTGATGGTAGAGGCATTTGATTTAAAAACTACAGCATTCCAGAGGGAGGTATTCAATACACAATAAAGAGGAAAAGCATGAATTTCAAATCATCATCTATAGGTGGAATGGCAGTAGATCTCCAATTACGATGTAGAGAAGGATGGCATGTGTACAAACAGAGATGATTTATGTGTTTGGCAGTGTGTGGAGATGAGAGAAAATTTCTATCATAAAATCAGAGGCGTCTTCCTCATTTTCACGCTCCTGTTATTGTAGTGAGTGAACTCAGTTTCACTCCCAAATACCACTATGAGTTCTTCTGTATACAATCCTGCTAAGTGATGAGTGATTTCCTTAGTTCTTATAAATTGTCTTTGGTAAAGCTGAGGAAAAAGATTCTAATGAAGAAGTAATGATAGCAAAGGAAATTCCTGATGTTTTTATTAGTCAGTTTTCTATTGTGACTGTAATAATTCACTATAAGT
Organism: Uropsilus gracilis; assembly: GCA_004024945.1. Taxonomy (NCBI): domain Eukaryota; kingdom Metazoa; phylum Chordata; class Mammalia; order Eulipotyphla; family Talpidae; genus Uropsilus; species Uropsilus gracilis. The sequence continues at coordinate 109,852 of PVHY01000428.1, read as the reverse complement.
TTAATGACACAAACAATACAAATTTATAATCTTACAGTTCTGTATGCTGGAAAGCAAACATATTTCATGGACTAAGATCAAGGTATTATTGTGTTGCATTCCTTTCAGAGGCTCTAGGGAAGAATCTATTTCCTTACCTGCCCCAGCTTCTAGAGGCTGCCTGATTTCCTTGATTTATGTTTCTCCTTCTCTGCAAAACCAGTAATCTTGACCTGAGCCCTCATTATATGTGCTGATGCAATAATATTGATTGATTAGGAGATAGATATAATTGAAATAATGACTTCTGCTGACATTTTAAAATGAAAGCCACCACTTGTTTATGAGGACACTGATAAACAGATGCAGATGCAAGGTAAGGATAGAAAAAAGTCATAGAGATCAAGCATACATCCTCTGATAATACAATTCTGAAGCAGTATAGGTATAGCAACTGAAAGATGCAATTTGAGTATTTGGATTTCAAAACTTTGGAGACTGCCTTTCCAGATTTTGGCATCTTGCATTAAATGGGATACAAGTAGACATAGCATTCCTTCTCCCCAAAGAGCTGATGGCAGGTAGGAAGTTCTGGACCCTAACATTGAGAATTTCCTGAACCTCATCTTCGTGACACAACTCCCACCCCCTTTTACTGCTAATCTAATTGTATGTTCATGTTAATGTAACATGATGTTCTCCCAATAGTCAGTTGCAGTTATATGTGACTGAGTGGGTTCTAAGTGAAATCTTTCTACCCAAGTGGAAGTAACTGGGTTGCAATCTGAACCTCATAGTGAATTCTTTCTAATGCTATCATCTTTTTGTCTCTTTCTTTGAACTGGTCTCACCCACTTTTAATCACCTTTGTGATTGCATTGAGTTCACCTGAGTAATTCGGTATAAAAATTAATAAGAATTAAGTAGATATAATTCTTAATGGAATATTATTTATCCTTTTCCACATAGCTTAATTTATTAGGTTCTAGGGATTAGTATTTGAATACCTGGTGTGGGGGATGAGAATTAGTCTATGTGCTGTTGTAAACAGTGGTAGATTTTCTTTGACTTTGGGTTCAATCCGTGCAATGTTCCCTTAGTGAGATCTCTTGACACAGATATTCTGAAGAAAGATTGATCGCTCTCCCAAAATCTGATCCAATATTGCTGGACATTTAAATAGTACTAATTGCATGTTCATTTGGAATACATATCTTGTCCTTATGAATATTAACTCTCAATCCACTCTCTTAACTTGAAATCTTAGTTTTCTCTCCACAACTTTGATAACTTCTAGCTTCTCTTTTATACCACAAGAATGATTGCCTTATCTGACAGTCTCTATACATTTTGAATCAGATTAAAGGATACTTAAATGAATAGAAGAACTGTGAGAGGGCTATGTCTTTTGAAACAGAATGATGTGGGTGTCCACAACCTGTAAAGAAATAATAGACATAAGATATTGACATTCTGATTTTATCCTGGGGAATTCATCATCCCTCACCTTCATACCCAGATTGGAATGAATAGATTATACAGGACGACTTCTTCTGAAATAACAAAAACAAACAAACAAAACCTAAATACAGTGTGATTGTTGATTGTTTTTCCCCTCTTAAAAGGCATTCTTCAGTATATTATATACATTTTTTGAGGAGATAAAAAAATATTAGGGGCCACTCAAAGTCATACTCAAGAAGAAATGCTCTCTCTCTCTTTTTAATGTCAGAGTAATTTTAAGTAACTGATGCAGTACTGTGTTCTAAAACTTACACTTCTCTTCCAGAAAAAAAATACTGGGAAATATTCCAATCTCTTTTGGAGTATTAAACTAAATTATCCTTAGAAATCACTAATACAGTATATTGAGGGAGAATGGATATTAGCTCACCTACCTATTAAGCTGCAAACCTTACAACAATGTCCCTAGCACCCTGTGATGCAGGACAGAGGACTGGAATATGATTGACTTTGAACTAAAATGATCCCTTCAAAAGGAAATATAATGGAAAACGGGAAGGACTGAGAATTGTCATTAAGATGAGTTTTTGGCTTCTGGAAGCCACATCTGGAAATTATAGTGCTCACCATTTTGTGTACATTCCTGTTTAGAGTCTGAGAAATGAACATAGTCAAGAAAAGTCTCTGGTGGAATTGCTGTCCAGGACAGGACTGAAATATAAAGTTTAATCATAGCTTTAATATATTGAAAATTAATTTCTGATATCAAAGAAATAATTACTCAGAAAACATGTTTTAGGTTCCTGATTCAAGCTTTGTGGCAAGTGACTAGAGACACACAATAAAAGACTAATACATGTCCCTGAAGGTTAACAGCCTGGGAGGATAAATTTGGGAATATAAAACATTGTAGAGAACTGGATTTTGATTAATTTTAATACAGGAGGAAACATTTGCCACATAGATAAATGGTGATGGAGGTGATCCATTTACTCATGATTGGAGTGTTTAATTCCAAACAGAATGACTGATATTGGGAAAGGCAAGAGAGGATGTGTGCTAGGAATTATAACAGTATCTGGTGCATAAGGTTCAAGAAGAGGTAGGAACAGTGAGAACTGAAGTTGTAAAAATAGCTGGATATAAAGGATATTTTAAGATTGTGACAGAGTTTTAAAATCAGTTATTTGTATGTCAATTTTATGACGACCTTATTTGCACAGTTTGTGGACTGTTTGCTTTAGTACTTTCTTTAAGCAACCCAATTTTTAATTACATGAACTTATTTTATTTTTTTTATTATTATAAAGTTTATTCTGGTTGATAATTTAGGCCTGAACTTATTTTAAAAATCTTTTGTTAATCCTATAAGTAGAAAATGAGTACATCATGTTATAAATTATAAATGAAAAATAATGTCTTAAAACTATAAAGGATAATCAAATACAGTTATTTATGAATTAGAATCTTAAGACTGTGGGTGCCGTTCACTGAATTAACTGGGGCTGCTTAAAAAATGCCCCAGTATTGTGAAGAAGGCCATGATGTGATCTTGCAGACTGATGCCTTTGAAAGACCAGTGTCTGGGCACTCAGGCAAACATTAGAATCAAAGACAGTTCTACATATATAGCTCAGGGTCACATCAACTTACAGATGGGAGTTGACACTTCAATAATGAAGGACTCAAAGGCTGGTAAGACTCTAATTAACTAATGAGTGAGTTCACCGCAGATTCATCTAGGTACTCTGTATGACATAGATTGAAAAAAAGGATAAATATACTAGCTTTTACATTGTTTGCTTTCTTTCTCTGCCCATGCTTCACATACTACAATTCAGTAGTAACCCAATTTGGCTTTTGTTATACAAGGGCAGAATTCAGAAAGACTTATTTTTTTTCCCTGTTTGGTTTATGCCCTCTTAATGTTGAACCTCTACCTCAAGGTGATGAATTTCTTTCCTCATTTCCTTTCCTCTTTGATGCCCCAGTGTCCATGACTGGATTCTGGCCCAAGACATCCATACTCTTGTAGAATTCCCCTGCATGTAGAGTTCATACCCTCATTGATTTCTTAAGGAATTCTTGATATTATCTTTGAAATAACATTAACTTGTATTACATTTCCTTAAATCCCCATTCCCTCTGATTAAAAAATTGATGATAGGTGGAATAAATATTAAGTAACTGTGGCAATATATCAGTGTAAAAGGTATATCTTAGATCAGCAAAAGCAGGGATATTTTAACAATTACTTTTTGGAGGCAGTGTCTTTACTCGTCTCAACTAACCTGTCATTGTCACTAAATGCCAGTGAATTTCAGAACAAATGTGAGTGAGGTCATATTCTGCTCTTTTAGTCCATTGTGGTGATAATTTCAACTACAATTTTCTATATATATACATTTTTTTTCTATAAAATGCCCTGCTTTTTCTCTAGCTCATAAACAGAATTTATACTAAGGGATGAGTGGTAAAGTACACAAGGTGCAGCTAAATTGACCAGTATGTAGAAGCTCCTCCATGCTGTTCCCTCAGAGCTGTTCCCTGAAGTTATCTGGTCAGTTTTCCTTGATTTTCAGAGTCCTGTATGCCTCTGGATTCCAAAATTCTTTCCAAGACCCCATGAGCACTGGATTCATGGTCACTGGCCCAAATCTGAGGCCTCAACTTCTGAGATGATGGTTCCCCTCTGATGTGTTTGAACCGATGGACTAGTGAACCCTACTTATAATATCTTATCAAACAAATAAACTACCATTAACCAAAGACATCATTCCAGACCACAAAGTGTGAAATCCCAATTAGTAATTGTCTTAATTTCTTGGTGAAGGAAGTTTAGGAACCGTGAATGCCAAACTGTAGCCTGACCCCGACTGAACTGTGATAATATCCCTTTGGCCCTGCCAGAAGAGCCTGCTCCTTTGAAACTTTCCCTTAAGTGCTCTTAAGAGTCCAGTCAAATTCTCCTTCCTAGCACTGCTTTTGCTCATGCCTGAAGCATTAATATAAATTTTTGCTTGGTTTACCCAAAATTCTCTGGTGAATTATTTCTCATTGAGGTTCTCCAGTTCCACATATTCTGGGGATCAGTAACAGGATTAGTACAGATAAGTATGCAATAGTACATAAACTCTCCAATATGTGATGTAGCTGTTTTAATGCTGTATTTGATTTACCCTCATTTGTTCTTGTTTGGGATTCCAGATCTCTTACTTCTGAGTGAACAATTTGAAAATGTTTGTAGAGCTCCAAAAGATTTAATGAGCCCCAGGCATTTTTTGAGGCAAGTAACCATTAATTTGAAATATTTTTAGCTATAAAATTCCCTCTTCGTATTTAGATTTTATCATTTTATCACCTCTAGCTGTGGCTTGTGATATTCTAGCCTACTAAATTATGTTTGAAGCAAACATGATAGAAAAACACAATTTGTAAACTACATCAAAGTAGTGAAACTCGGGGGTGGAAGACTTTCTCTCCATTGGCTTGGTAATACCTTTCAAAATTCCTCCTGTATTACTCCTGAAGAAATCTACAATATTGTCAACTACAATTTAAATATAGACTACCTGCAGCAGTAGTACTTTAACACTGTGGGGAAAAGGACTAGATTAGTTAGTTGTAATAGGTGAAGACATGTTGCTCCAAATCCATTGTTTTCATATTTTGATGACATCTATTCTTCTTTTCCTGACTTTTAAGGTAGTCCTTGCTCTCCTTGAGCTAACTGAATTTCCTGATACTTTTCAGTATGATTCTGAAATAGACTGATTTTCTCTATCAAGAGAATGATTCTGATTCTTACCATGATACATCTGGTCTGATGAAATGTTATCTCCTTGCTCTCTGTTATCATGTTTAGGATTAAGTATCAGTCTCTTCTTGATTGAATTCTTCCAACCATACTTTTTAAAAATATTAAATATAAAACAAATATTTTGTTTTAATAAAACTTAAATTCACTTCATAGTGATAACTATTTCAGTTGGCAAGACATTAATATTATTTTTAACAATGAGGGCCCCCCTTTCCTTTTGTCCACAGAACCATGAAACCAACCATTATCACATCATAAAAAAATTAGCAGTGATTTTTTTTTTACTATAACCCGAGACACAAGCAGAAATAATTCAGAAAGAAGAGAAATACGGGGTGGTCTCATTTATATGAGGAGTACAAGGAAAACAAACAAATGGACAATAAAAATTTAAACCTGCCAAGAGAACAGAAACAGAGCAATAGAGGGAAGAAGGAGAGTAAAATCAGGGGCGGGGGAGGGCACAAGAGATAAAAATGGTTACAGGAGAACTTCAGGGTAGACAATGACTTTATATATGTATATATGTATATATAATATATGTTATATATAACATATATAGTTATTTCATTATATATATATATAAAATGAAACAACTGCACTATATTGCTTTTTTAAAGTCTTAGTGAATTGTACATTGTTATACCTTACAGGCTGTTATATTTTAAAAGCATGTTGACTCTCAAGTTATTTTGTTGATGACTATATATCATCAACATGAGGAAAACACTTAATCTGTTCTATCATTCTAAGTAAATGTGTCTCCATAATCAAAACCTGTTAGAGCTGCCAGAATTAACATAGTGCTCAAGGCTCCATTTTGAATGGCAACATTCTTTAAAGGTTTTCCAATTGGCATAAAATCATGAAAACTATGACATGATCTAGAAATATCTGCTTTAGTGCCACTCACATTAGTCTTTGTCTTTAATGTCATATTCCTTACTTTTTTTTTTTTTTTTTGGACTATAGGCCAAGTAATCAAACCGTGGTTCTATAGGGATATTCCAATTTTCCACACTTCGCACACATTGTACCCAATTTTAGACAAAAATATGGGTTTGCACATAATGTTTTCAAGGGGCACAAATTTAATTAAAGATAGTGCCTACAACCAGAAGAATTAGGTTTGATGACTGGATACTAAGAAATGAGATTCTAGGTGATTATTAGTGCTCTGAAGTAAGAAAAATCAAGAAAATATCATATTGGGAAAATATTTACCTAAAAATTTAGAGGAGACAGTTGAGACATTGAGACTAGTAAGCTAGCAAAGGAAAGGCACATGCTCAGATCTCTAAACACTAACAAGGTTTAAACTGCTGAAAAAGCCCCTAGGTCCAAGCCAGTAATGGGCAGGGATTCACCTAATTGGACTAAGGAAAGAAAACAGAGGTATAAAAGGAACCATAAATCTAGAGACAAAAAGAAATCTAGGATTCAGATCCAAGACCTTCAATTCTGAGTTTATAGTGAAGAAAGTTTATCGTAAATAGAATAGCTACTTTAAATTACTAGGAAAAATATTTTTATAATTTAGTTCCTGCATAGTAATAGGAGCTTCTCTGAACATGTAGTAAGCACATGGTGATTGACATGTGCTTGCATTTTTAGAAACTTGAACTGAATTAGCCAAAATTATTTTTAATTTATGTATTTTTTATTTTTTATCTTTTGATAGTATATTTGTATGATCTTCTTAAGCTTAGAAAATAGAATCATTGTTTTATGTTTTCACAAAGCAAAACTTTTTCATGCTCTGCATCTAGCAGAAATTTTAGTAATTTCAGCACACTTTTTATTCATGAAAATCTATATATGAATATAATAGAGCAAAATTTTATAAGCAATAAAGTGAATAGATTGTTTAAATGCAAATATCATTGGCACTAAGATGATAAACATTTCAGAAATAGGTGTGTCACTTATCTAAAAGTATTGCTAAATAAATCAGATAGTTAAAGGGATAATGACTCAACTACAATTTAAGTAGTAATATATTAATATCCAGGTGTCATGTTCAATTGAGAAATGTATGATTTATTATTGAAAGCAAATCTTGTGTAGGGAATAATGAAGTGATATTTTTAAAAATAACTGTTGCTTCTACAATCATTTAAGGTTATTATGGTAGAATCATCACTAACATATCTGTTGCCAATAGTGTCAATACTAAAGCAATTTCATATAGAAGACTCAAGTATGTGTTCTATACATATGTTTTCCATACCACTGAGAGATGTTCTGAATTCTGGTTGACAATATAAGAGTAATTGCACTGGCATAACTGGGAGGAAATAACAGAAATAACTGTGTTTATATGATACTTTAAAGTATACAAGGTACTTACATATTATGTTTTTGCATCTGAACCTCATAAAAATCTGACATCATGAATTATCACACGTATTACAGTAATACAGAAACTGAAGTTCAACAATTGATTTAATTGATTTGTATCGAAGCACCCTGAATTGCAGAAACTAGAGTCAAATTATGGTTTTCAATTCCCAAGAATTATTATCCTTCCCTCTTGATAATCTGTGTTTGAACAGAAGGTTGCAAGATATAATCAGGTTAAATCTTGTGGCATGGAAAGAGTGGCAACAATTTTCTGAGATTTAAATAATTTCTCTGGCCTGTACCATTGTTTTGGGCTTATTATTTGCATTTACGCTGTAGCTGTTATAGCCTTAGTGGCCCATGTTTCATGGGGAAATTATATTCTTCCTGTCTATGTGATTACATAGGTGTTTTTAGTTTGTGAAGATCCATTAAAATGTACTCTTATATGTGCATTTTCTCTTTGTATATCATGCTTTAATAAAATTTTAAGTCATTCAATTTATTATGCTTTAAAGGAAATGACTTTTATAAACATTGTATTATGCAAATTATAAGTCTTGGAATTATATAAGATATTAGAATAGAAACCCCATTTGCTGCTTTTTATTTAATCCTTGAATATATTTGAAATAACTGTGTTCTTTACATACTCATAAAAGTAATAAAGATTTTATATGCAATATCAAAAAAGTTTTAGAATTGTTCTTAGGAAAGCACATATATATGCCCACGAAATAATAAAAAATCTAAATGCTAAGAAAATTAACATTAGTTAGAAAATTTCCAAATTCAAGAAACATGTTAGATTCCTAACCTGAAGCATGGGATGAAACATTCTGAATAAATACCTGGAATGTTATAACAAATAGTCACTCTATACCTTCAAGAATATTCTATACTTTTAAATCTATGGTTTAAAATACACACATTTTTCTGAGATGTTATCTAATGGTACATAAGAAAAATTATACCAAAACAACTTTACCTACCAAAAAGTACCATTTGGGACAAATTGATACCAATGTAGAATTTCAGGGTTTCAAGAAGACTTAGGTCAGTAATGAGATTGTTTGATTAAAAAAAAGATATAAAAGAAACTACCTAAGGGTTTGAAGGCTGATGCCACTCAGAAATATCTATCTATCTATCTATCTATCTATCTATCTATCTATCTATCTATCTATCTATCTATCTATCTATCTATCTATCTATCTATCTATCTATCTATCTATATCTATATCTATATCTATCTATATATATATGGGCAAAACTTAATTGCAACACTGAGCTGAAATTTGACATTATAGTTTTAATATCAACATATTGGCAGTGAAAGTTACTTTTCTTATATATTGAGGTTTGACATAAAGTGATACTTAAGTGGAATTTATGATAAAGCATAGTATTTCATTTTACATAAACATCATTTAAAGAGAAAACAAATTTTGTGCATTTACAAAATGTGTGATGGTGTTTTGGTAATTTTAACCTCAGTTAGAACCATCAGAGAGAAACCCGGGGGATAGGAACAAGAGCTGAACAAAGAAAGATTATAAAAATATGAAGACCTAAGAACTTATTGTTGCTATTTGCGGTTTTTGGTCCACTTGAGGGGGGGTGTCTTTTTTGAATTGATTGTATGAATAAATTCTGGAAGGGAAATATAAAGACCTTATTTCAACTCTTGGGACCTTTTTGGCTCATTTCATGCGAAGAGTAACACATCATAAGCTTGTCTTATTCTACCTAAAAAATGAGAGACTGAAAAAGAAAAATCATTTAAAATATATTCAAAAGGAAACCCATAAAGGATTGCAATGGTCTTGTTGCACTTCTTTATCCAATTATTAACTTCTTCTAAGAAACACATGATAGTGTTAATGCTAAGATATGATTATTGCTGTTGATTTTTAGATGGGGCAATGTGGGTGAATTGTCTCTCTCTCCAAACAACAGCACCCAGGGTCACAAAATGAAATTACTTTTAGTTCCTTATCATCACCAGGAAGCTAATGGTACTTGGATCTTGCTTCAGCTTTTGTACTTTTTGGTGGATACTTATTACTAGTGATGCTTGTTACCCATATGAAATGTCAAAAATAGGGCCAAAGTAGATGAGAAGACTCATATATTTTGTACATATATTTTTTAAATAAAGTCAACTATAAAAATGTGACTGTAAAGCACATCTAAAAAACTGATATGTAAAATATATTGAGAAGGATAAAACTCAAGAAAAATATTTATCAAAGTGAACTTGTAGAGATGTTTATTGAATGAGACATGTTGTATAGTGTTTTAAAATAAAGTTTAATACAAAAAAACTCAAGAAAAATAAGTAAGCAAATAAAGCAATTAAAAACTTAGCTAAAGATCTGAACAGATACCTCAGAGGTGACAAGTATATGAAAATTTGCTCATCAAAACCTCTCCAGGGAACTGAAAATTAAAACAACAACAATATGGTGCTACACATTTATTAGATGGCTAAAATTAAAAAAAAAAAACTGACAATACAAATGCTAACAAGGATGCAGAGCAACAGGCTCTCTCTTTCATTATTAATGAGAATTCAAAATAGTACTACTTGGTATTTACCCAAATGAGTTCGAAACTTATATCCACACAAAATCCAGCACACAAATATTTATAGCAGTTATGTTCATACTTGCCAAAATTTGAAAACATTCAACAGATGTGACGGCTAGTTAATACATCCATGCAATGAAATATTAAAAAAAAATAAATTAACTACTAGTGGAGCTGCCATGTACCCACCCCATGGTCCTCAGAGGACATGGGGACAAGCACTGCAGTACTGAACTATGCCCCCCCCCAAACCCTCCCACCTGCCCCTGGACATCATCTGGACAGGATTTTGGGTGCATCTGCCTCTGACACTCTGAACCTGAGCATGTAGGCATCTGGGAGTGGTGCAGAACAATCTTTTTATTTGGGGGGGGGGGGGCAATGGAGGGAGGGCACTTTTAAAAGAGAGGAAGTCTCTTGGATTGGTTCTTTTTCATTGGACTTACTGCAGAAGGAACTTAAAGGGACTCTTCCTTTTATGTGACTTTTAAACTCATTAAATCCAGGAAAACATAATTTAGTGTAGATGCAGTTTTTAATGCCTACAGGCTTTTAAATTGTGCTAATTGTATAAAGGTGTGGAGACCTCTGTTTTTTATCTAAAATTCATATATTATGCATTATTGGTATTTTTATGTTTAGCTATATTGAAGAAACCATTTGTATATACCATTTGTATAACTGTATTCCAATCCAGTTATAATCTTGAGGCTACAAATAAACATAAGTCTCTAACATCTTCATTCCAACAATACACTTAAATTAGAAATTTCATACATGAGTATGAATGTTAACAGTACACTGTGTAATAGGCTACAAAAAGATTATTTCAACATGAGCATGTTTTACAGTTACAAGAACATGTAGGAACAACCAAGTGACAAATGTAAAGGAGCATCGGCAGTTATATCTTTGAATTCACAATTTACTCTCTTGGAAATGTTCAAGAGCTTGATTATGTGACATAGAAAATAAGAATTTTAGGAATTTAAAATAATGAATATTCATTGAAACTTATGATTTTTCAGCATAGAGCAGAAAGGAAGCAACTTTGGAGAAGGGGCCTGACATAAAATAATGATACAAAATAAGGATGAAGCAAAAAAGCAATCATGGTACTGGCAATTACCGTTCTTCACTTTTCAGGGGCTGAGAACTTTATATGCATTATCTTTTTGAATCCTTATACAGCCCTATAAAGTAGGCAACAGTTGCCTTGTTTTACAGGTAAGCACATGTGCAATGTTAAGCTTCAGGACAGACAAGAAGCTGTTTGCTCAAAGGCCCTTCACTACTAAGTTGACAATCACAGAGACATTATCCCAGTGGTTCCTAATTGTTATAATGTCAGAGGGGAGATAGGGTCATTCAAGAGAAAGGTCATATAGGAAAGATATTGCTGTTTCAGTTAAGTAAATACATAAACTGAATAGTTTGAGAGTAGACATACTTGTTTTGAAGGAAAATATTTGAAAGTTCTACTTCCACATTCCTCTTAACCTGGTTAGCATGTGTGTTATATTTTCTTGTTCTTCCAAACTGTCTAAATCTACATTCAAAGACATCAATTCTTGTTTCACTGGATGACATCATGTCTTCTGATAGTTTTTGAATGATTCTGGAAGCTCACCCATGCTCAAAGTACAAGTGCATTAGAGTCACACAGTGATAAGTTAACAGAATTTGCTATCACTTCTAAGAGTTATTCACATGAATAATCTCAATTCTCTTATTTCCTATCATCTCATTTATATTTGAAGTAAATGAGGCACAGTGGGGCAAATCTCCTGCTGAAGTCACAGCAGCTGGTAAATAAAATTAGGGTTCAAACTTGGGTAGTTTAACTCAAAAGTTTTATGCACTTAACCAGTAAATGAAATACCCTACTCTAACACTGTCTGTTGTTTGTCTTGTTTCATTTTTTTCTTCTTCTATTCAACTTGTCTGCAAAAGCTTGCTCAATTATGCCTGTAAGGGGTGAATCAGTTAATCTAGTTTTATCAAGTCTCCTAACTATGAATGTTGAAGAAAAATCTTAGGAGAGAGCCTGCATTAGTTTTATTGATCTGCTTTTGCAGAATTGAAAACAAAAAGCCATCTTGAAGCACATCAATAGAGTTATGGTTTCCCCTGTGAGAATTTACTGCATTGGCATTCTGATTTGTTCTCGTCTAAAGAAGGAGCACAGAAAAAATTATTAGGTGCTAAAATAGGTTGGTCCTGATGAATTACTGACAGCTCCACATATCTTTCTAGTGTTTTGTTTTCCTCTACTTTCGCTAACATTACTCATGCTATACTTCAACAAATTATGAGGGTTTATTCAGATTTTTTTTAATTTAAAGATTGAGAATCTAAGACAACAAGAAAGCATACAAGTCACCAAGTGAGACTCTAGAATGAATATATATTTTACAATAAATACATGCTTTGCCATCTAGTTTTTCTTTTGTCTCCTCTACCTTTAATACATCTCTGTTCATGAGGACATTGGCAATGGCGATTGCATATCCTAGTTATGCATAAATGACAATGGCAAAATGTTGAATTTCTGGGATATAACACTACATATATACATCAGCACAATGCAGTATATACATGACTTACACATAATGTACATGTGCATATATAATCACACACATACATGAGAGGGAAACTTCATAATCCGATGCACTTGCTACAAGTCAGATCTTTATGCAAATCAGTTTTGGTCATTTTCTACCGAGAGACCAATATTAGGAAAGGGAACAATTCAGACCCCCACTTGTTGAAAACAATACAATACATTACAATCATCTGTGAAATGCACTTTTCTTGAAAAGATTCAAATAAGAAATAATCCTTATATTAAAAGCAAACAAATGAAAGATTTATATGCTTAGGTTGTGTCTGTCACAGTCATCTCTATCATGGGTACTTTAGCTTTCTGGAAGAAAAATACGGGACGCAAGTATGCAGTTTGCTACCACTTCAGTCACTTAGCTTTAATGATCTTACACAGCTTGTTCACCTCTGACTTTTGCCTTGGGACAATATTTTCCTAGCCAGATTCTAGATGCCATTTTTTTTCCTTGGGAACAAAACTAGGCTGAGGGTTAATGCATCCACTGACTGAAGACCGCAGATTCAAGCCAAATAGCCTTTCTGTTCCCGATCACTGGAATATAATATGTAAAGAGAGGTGGAAGATGCTTCATTTCTTCCTTGTAAATTAATAAGACTTGAGATTTGGGGAGTTTAGCAACTCTGGATTTTTTTTTTTTAAGTCTTGAATTTTTATTTGAGATATCTTTAATCTTTGATGTCAAGTCAAGGTCTCAATTTTAAGCATCAGAATAAAATTAGAACTCTTCCCTATCTTAATATTTTTCTCTTTTCAAAGAACCTTACTGACTAGAGTCAGAGAGTACTTTTGAGAAAAGACTGTGAAATGACAAGTCCTTTTGAGTTGACCTTTTTGGTGAAGCAGTGATCTGATGCCACTGGGTGAGAGTAAAACGGTTTATGCTTTGTGCTTTTAAAATGGGTTATAAACGACATGAGGTTGACTTTATTAAATTACCTTTTCTTTTTTAACAAACACCATCTGTTTGGGCTTGGCAAGTCTCCCACAGGAAAAAGAAAAAAAATAATGATATCCTGAAATAGAATAGAGAGTATTAACTTTTTCCTTCATAATTGACCCTGGTAATTTACTGTTTTTAGGTTATGCTGGTTCAGAAATCCAGCATGTAAGTTTGCAGAACGAATTTAGTTCCTTAGTGCCAAAATTGGCACAGATATTTTAAATTTTTGAAGAACAGTTTCATGTCCATTATCTTGTTCATTTTTCCCAGTAGAAATGAAAGACTCATCACTTTAACATTCTGTTGTCCCACTTCAGAGATTAGGAAGCAAAGGCTTCCTAAGATAATATTATCCAAGATAATATTATCAGGAAATGGTAGAGTTGAGTCTCAAATTTAAATTTTTGAATTTCTAATTCATACTGTTTCCATACTGTTTCCATTCATACTGTGTCCATTCATACTGTTATTCCACTGTAGCATCTAGGCAAGTAGAAATAGTGTGAGCTTTACAGGGTACCAAAAAAATGACTATTGATTCCCTGGAGTGCAGAGTTGCAGTAAGAAGCCTCAGTGGCTCTGTGCTATGCAGTACTTTTCACGCTTTGCTAGGGTACAGGTAGGAATGATAAGGGGATAAAAGCTAAGCAACCTGCTTCCAAATAGAAATTTGCTGAGGCTACTTAATGGAAATAGCTTCATTTTCGAATATTTGACCAGTCGCCTGGATAATGACAGACATGAGAGAATCAGCAAATGTAAAAACCACAGCTGCTAGAATTGTGGTGAGATGCTTTCTTTCAGCATCATCAGCTATTGGGAATTATCAGATTTCAATTCTGAAAAAAATAACCCTAACATCAAATGAAAATAAGAGCAGGTAAAAGAGCAGTTCAGATGAAAGACTAATCCACGGTGTTATCATGAGCTTGATGACTGTTTCCCAGATGCACTTTCTTTGAACTTTTTTACAAAATAGATGGTATTTATTGATGGTTCTCCTGAAGTACTTATGGCAGCTGTTATCTCTGACCAGATATCAGTATTTTTATGAAGTTTCTGTCTGCGAATCAACAAAACCTGATGGAGGTACAGGGAAGGCTGCCTCATGTTGTGGATTCTGTGCCTTGGAGGGCTATGACTAAAACTGTGCTTTGCCTTGGGGTTAGGGCTAGAGGATTTCTATATTCATTCTTACCTAAACTGACACTGTGCTGATTCCTAGTAAATTCTCTCTAAATTAAAACTGTGGCAATATTTGAAATTAAATTTGCCATTTGCCTTCCTGCGTGCTACTCTTGAAGAATTCGAATAGGACAAAGATTGAAGCCAGGTGACCAGAGCATGGAACAATCATTGAGAAGCTATAGTTTGTCTCAGTCTGCTGAACATCTTCAGCTGTTATGACTCTAATTTTTTAGAATAGCCATAGACTAATCTTTCTTTAAGTCCTTTGCTCTTCTTTCTAAATTCCTTAATGAGCAAAACAGAGTTCTAGAATAGTGCCCAAAATAGCTTAGGAGAAAGTAAAATATTTTATATAAGTACAATTGCAACTTCAAGAACAAAGTATATTAATTAATAGAGACACATTTCAAAGTTCACTTCTAAACCTTGCCATTTCATTACTGTCTTGGCCAAGGTACAAAATGATGATGGCATTATTATTTAACTCCAATGGAGCGGCCATAAAGTGTTACTGATATTTTTATTCAGAAAAAAGTTAGACTCTCCTGTACTTTTAAAAACCACCTCCTTGAAAGCAACAGTGCTGCCTGTCTTTCCTGCTACTATCCTTGTTTCCTTCTATCTGTATTCTCTCTCCTTTTACTTCTTCCCTCTATCCATTTAGCTCCATCATTCTTTTTTTCTTTTCCTTTGATCTTCTGTTTCTTCTTTCCTTGTGTGATATTCAGTGTTTTACTATTTAAGGTAAAAGGGAGAAAAAGTTACATGTTTAAGTAATTACATTATAGACTTGAGAATAGAAAACCACAAAAGAAAAGTCCCTACAATGTAGTATACAATAAGAAGAGACACAGCAAGTCCATTTAATTGGGTAGTGAATTTAAAAAAATCAGTAAAATTTGAGATGGAAGTTCTGAGTTGAATCTTAAAGCACAGACAGAATTTAGCCATGACATTTCAAAGAAAGTACACAAGGAATGGTGAATCATATGATGAAGAATTTTCAAAGCTATCTTTGAGATTTATTATATTAGAGAATCTTGCATTTCTCTTGACAAAAGTCAGTTTGTGGCTCATGAAAATTGATTGATATGGCAGTGATGTGTAGATGATTTGGAAGTGTCTTCTATAATAGTTCTTGTAAGATTAACAAGGTCATCTTTTCCATTTAATAACTATTGCACATTAAGGCCAGGCATGGTGGCCCATGCCTGTAAGCAGCAGCCTAGGAAGCCACAGCCAGGGTCAGGGATTGTGGTTTGAGTCCTGCTGGGGGCATGTAGCAAGACCTAGTCCCCCCCCCAAAAAAAAAAATAGTTGGGCATGGTGCCATGCACCTGTAATCCCAGCTACCTGGAAAGCTGAAGATGGGGATTGCTTGAGTCTGTGGTACCCCATGCAACGCAAGCCTGCAGTTCCACAGGCAAAGGTAGTGAAACCTAGTCTCTAAATACATACATACATACATACATACATACATACATACATAACTATTGCGTGTTGGGTTTCCTGGGAAGCAGGAGAGAAAAGTACAGCATAGAGAGTTTTATTAGGGAATGTTCTTGGGATAAGAATTGGAAGTAAAGGGAAGAAAATAGAACTGAATACGGAAAGAAATTCCCCCAAACTTTCAACTGACCCAAAGGAGAGTACTAAAGCTAGTCTGACACTTTAGAATTATACCAGTTATCGAACATAGATTGTTCTGAGAAAGGGTCATTGACTCATGCAAGTTCGCTCGTGAGTGAAGGCAATTCCAAAAAAAAATGTGATAGCTGAATGCTAGTTGATTACCCCCCTGTGCTTCCCATTACTGAAGGGATGATCCCTTTAAGACTGGAAGAAACCTAGGCCATACATCCTACATCTGATACAGTGGAGTCCTTAATCTGTCAGTATCTGAATTATGTTTCCATAGAAACATAAATAGTCCTCTCAGAGGATTTGCCATGTTCAGATAGTCACTATACACTTACTTATTTACATTTGTAACTAGAAGATGATCTTTTTGTAGGTAAGAATTGTGCCCTATGTATATGCGTTCACTACATTTGGGATTACCAGAAAGAAGGATTCCAAGAGATATTTTTTGAATGAAACAATAAAAATTACTTTAATGAAATAAAATGTTGTTTCTCCAAGTTTATTATAACAGATTAAGCACTTCTTAAACCAAAAAACAATTCAAACATGCTTTAATACTGTAACTCAACCATAAGTGTCTTTAATCAAAGACAGGAAATATTCCGTCTAAAGAGAAATGATAGATTTCAAACCTTTGGTGTGTGGAGTCTCCATTCAGTTTTTGTATCTTAAAGAACAAATAGACATTTTCTGATTTCAAAACTGGTAAACACTTTAGTTCCTTTTAGAACTAGGCACTTCTGATAAATAAAAAGATGGTTCTTTCCTCAAATTTAATATTTTTGGAAGTACTGGTTTAGACAGACTGTCCTTCTATACAACATGCATTTTTGAAGTTTCTGCAATCTCTGAAGTTGGTACTCCTTTGTAAAGCTGCTAGCCATTTTTGTCAATGCATTACAATGTTTGTTTTAAAGTACTGCTAAATATTGAAGCATACTGAATGCAAAGTACAGCAAAGTACAGGAAAAGTTCCATGCTGTAAATTATTTGAAGATACAAATGAAGGGGAAATATGATTCCTTTTTTCTTGAATTTACTATATTCTTGATGACACAAAGGTTAATTGGTTAATAGTAGAATAAGTACTATTGCTGAAAAAATAATGGGAAGGGAAATGTAGAAAAAAAAGAATGATCTAAATGGGGATAGTTTGTGGAGAAAGGCTGTGCTACTTTAAAATATGGTCTCAAAATTCTTTAGCATTTCCTGTGAAGAAAGATGAAGTCAATTTCTCTTGGACAGGTTTGTAACTACTTCAACCCATAAAAGAATAAGTGACCACTACTTGACTTCTGAGATTGGGTTAGGAAAGTACTTGCAGTGTCTACCTGGTTCTCTTGTACCATTATCTCTAGAGATGTTCTATGCCTCGATGTCAGAGCCCCGTCACCAAGCTGTAAGGAATTCAAACCACATAAAGAGACCATAAGTCTGTGCTCTGGTCTATCTATAGTCATAGACCATAGGAATGAAGTGATACTTCCAGTTGCTATATCCTTCCATTATTCGAGTATTTCCAACTGAATTACAGGTATTTTTGAATCTTACTTTACCTTTCCAGTCATTCAAAGGATTGATTTCTAATCATAATTGAGTAGTTGTTTTTTATGCTTCTGTTTGCAGTGTTGTTAAACAGTAAAGATAAGGGTAACAAAAGGAATTTTGGAATTTTTAAAAAATGATTATCATTGTGTTATCAGACAGTTAATTTGCTTTAACTGATATAGAAATGTAATACTTAAAAGATATCTGTTGGTCATACGATTTGGTGATTGCAATGCAATGAGATGCTAGGGCATAACTTCCTCACTAGGAGAAACAAAAGTGATTATTAGAACTAAGATTTTGAGAATGTTGTTTATGTTAGATACTGTGCTAGCTGGTTTATATAAATTACTAATTTCTAAAGTTCTATGTTATTTTTCTAAGATAGGAATTTCCATTGTATTTTACATATGAATATAATGAAATTTAAATACTACATAAGTAATTGGTTCAAGTTATTTTATTCTTGCTACACAGAGAAAACTGGGACATAAATCTAATTGGACTGACATAAAAATCCATAGTCTTAACTACAGTGAAATATGGATTGTATTCTTAAGATAAAGTGAAAAATATATAACAGAAAAAGTCTATGAAATGGTTGCGGATAATTCTCCTGCGTGGGATAATAATAAGTTTACCCTAATATTACAGTAACTTTTGATATATTGATGCAAAATTTGATGCAGAAAACTCTGACATCGTCTATCCCCCACATATTTAGAGTGAGAGGAGGATCTTGAATTACTGTATGTGCTTCATAAATTCAAGAGGATGATCTAAAAAGAATTCAACCAAGCAGTGGCCCTTGAAAATAAAGATTTCTCATAAAGTAAAATGAATTATTGTCCTTGACCATTGCACTAAAACTCTAATATGACAATAACCAGAAAGCTGAAAAAAATCATTTCAAGTAGGTCCTATTTCGTGGCTCTGGCCCACAGATTGATTTTATATGCAGGTTTAGCACTCAGCAGCTGCCAAAAGCCATCAGTGCAGTAGCCCATTCAGAGGAAAACAAAATATGAAAAGAGGACATCCGGCAAGGACATGCTGTAAAAGGCAAAGGAACGATATGAAAAAGATTTGCTGGTCCATTCTCTCAATCTGGTCATTTACAATATCTAAGAGTAGAAGAAAAGATATAGGAAAGAGATATCAGGATCAAACATATAAAATAGAAACCAGCTGCTCATTAAATCTTATGCATTCTATGAGAACAGAAGGTGAAGAGAAATAGCTGAAATTGTTTGAAGAAATTCTATTTCACGTGGATGATGAGATTCTAGGAACTAAGCATATATGAGAAATGATGAGATACTACAAAAATTTGAATTCATCTGTCTTTTAGAACCGACGTGAGTCTGTGGCAGGGAAGTGGTGGATGATTGAGAGGTTCATTGGAAATAATTCCAACACCTTAGTCTAGTAGTTATAGAGTTATGGTACATAGGTGCCCAAGAATTAGAACTATTAGTATTGACAATATTGTGACCTTAACCTGGAATTCAATAAGGCTTTTACAGTGTGAATCATTAAAACTCTTATGGTGTTGATTTACATCTAACTTCATATGTGTGTATGAAACTTCAGGGAGAATCAACCTGTCTTTTTAATGGACTCATCTATGAGATAAACATGGATTCAGAGGCAAGATTTGGAAAATAGTGGGCAACTGAATACAAAATTACTCAAACTTTTATCTCACAATTTTATTATAATTCAAAAGGTGTATCCCCTGATATTGTTGGTGTTATTTAGTGAGAAATCAGTAACAGCTTTAAGGAGAGCTCATTTAAAGATCATTCACAGTTCAAGCTGTCTAAGTATGTGCCAGTCACTGACCAGGATGGTGTGATGCTGGTATAGGGACCACTTTCTGCAATGGGCTTGGTGTTTACAATCCAGCAACTTGGTAGGATACTGAAGTGGCATTAGGATGGGACCTGTGAAGCCTTTGATACAAGTTGGATACCAAGGTGCTCTGCAGGCTTCAGTGAAGCTTAACGAAGCATGCTGTCTGCAAGTAGGTTCAGATATGCTTAAACATCTAATAGTGTGAGCTCTGCAGTGCCTCTGTAACAAGTTGGAGTAGGAACTACGGATTTCATTTTAGTGATTTTCTTATTTGGAATTAGAAGTTATTTATTTTTAATTGAGATTATATGTGGATGCCCCCATCAGGTACTGCATTATAGTGCACCTACTACCTTTCTCCCACAGCCCCCACCAAAACCCATTGTGCCTCCTTCCCTCGTTATTATTACTTATCTCTCCCTGTCTGCCATATGACATTCACAGACCAGAGCTGTTCTGTGAGATGGAGAAAACTCCCTCTGTCTTTAATTACCTCCAGCAAACTGGAGACAAAATCTAGCACTGGGCCTCTGAAGATGTGATGGCACACTGCCTCTCCAAAATGTTTACCTATGGAAATCCCTCTTAACAGAGTTAGTGACCACCTGTGAGGAACTCCCCTGTCCCCAATTACCTCTCAGGAACTAATATGTCAACGAATTTGTCTCCCTCATCATTTGCCTTCCTTTGGAATTCACCTGACCTTTCCTCTGTCTCTATAAATACCCCCTTTTTTGTTAATAAAGCCAAATTGTCATTTGGTTCATTGCTTCCAAATTGACCTTTAGTCTCTGCTAAGTCATCCCTCTCCTGGTTCTTTTCTGTACCTTGCCTTTAACCATCACACCTGTCTCCTGCTCTGGATGCTTCAGTTCTGTAGTTAGTTTCCAAACTTGTCTGTATTTGACTCTTAGTTTAGCTATTCTGTATTCCACATATTGGTGATACCATCTGGTATTTGTTTTTCTCCTTTGGACTTATTTTATTTAATATTATCCCTTCCAGCTTCTTATCTGGAATTATTTTACAATTATATTTCTGCTTCCTGTTGATCCATTCAAAATCAAGATGGAAGGCCACTAGGTATCTCAATATTTGAATCAATATGGTGCATTCCTTGTATAATTATAGTACTTCCCAAGGTAGTCTGGGTGGTAAAGAATGATACTAACTTTAAAAAAATAGACAGTGGTGGTAGGCTATTCTAACAGTAAGACTCTAGCAGAAATATTGAGCTCAACACATTTCTTTTTAATTGTTATTCTAGACCAAACAAAAGGAAAAAAAAAAAAACAGCAGAGCAGTGTATTCCCAGACTGATTTTATCAAATATGTGCCAATCTGGTTACTAGTAAGTGTTCTTTTAAACATTTGATCAGTAGTGGAACTGATTTTCCATCAGAGCTTTCATAATTTTAATTGTACAAAAAGCAAACAAAAATGTGCTTTCCAGGTGTCTGACAATTTTGTAAAGTGATGAATTGAGTGATTTAAAAGCCTCACATCAGTGGTATTTCTTGTCTTTACTAATATACCAAATAGTTGGGAGAGTTTTCCTATTCCACTATATAGAAGCTTTTTCAGTTTTATATAACTTATTTGTGCATAGTATTTTAATTGATTTTAACATTCAAGAATGCTATCTTGTTCTGTTGAGGAGAGGAAATATATTTAATATCCTTATGTTTTTCTTTTGGTAGGGGTTATGTTCCTAGAAAATTAACTTTAGGTAGTCACTTCAACTACCCCATGTTTGTAGTAAGTATTTTGGAATTTCTTAAAATTCTGAGAGTTCATGATTTACCTTACTAATCTTTTCTTCTGTGTTAAGATTCTGAAAGACAGGGTACTTTTCCCCCCCAAAACAAACAAACAAAACAAACAAACAAACAAACAAACAAAACTTTCCCTACCATTTTAGTTTATTTCAGTCTTTATTTCTGTACCCTTAGAGTGTGAGAAAAATCTAGCTATCACCATTAAATAAAACCTGTTACTTTCCCTGAAAAGACAATACATTTTTAAAATAATGAAGTTGAATTTGATTCTTTGCTATAAGTGATTTCCTAAGCTACACATATTCCAGTTTTCCATACATTTATTTAATCTAGATGAGTGTTGACTGAATAAAGCTCATTTACTGGACCAATCAATATTGAAGAATGTTTATAAAGAAAGTTTTATACTGTTTTCTCATATGTACCCACATTTTTACCTTTAAATGAAAAATATTGTAAAATATCAGTCTTGAAGACAACTATATGATGAGTTAGGATTCTGTTAGAAAAATTCTGATTTGAAATGGGGTGAGATGTCTCAGCATATACTTCAAAAATATCTACACACTTATCAGCTGCACACTCTTGTCTCCATGCCTTTCTTGTCTACTTTATTTTTGCCTACAAGAAATCCCACTCAGACCAATGGACCAGTTTCTAGTTCATCTCTTCCCCCCTGAAGTTCTTTAACTCTTTATAATAGGTGCTTACTGACACCTGTTGATTGAATCACACAATTACTATACTGAGTTCCATGCTTGAAATTTACAGCTAAATGGTGTGTGTGTGTGTGTGTGTGTGTGTGTGTGTGTGTGTATGGGAGAGAGAGAGAGAGAGAGAGAGAGAGAGAGAGAGAGAGAGAGAGGGATTGAAAAGGGAGATGAAGAGTTGGGAAGAAAGAGGAGGTTACTGAGAACTTTCGAAAATCCTTCAGGATTTTCTGCCAGGATTCAGATTCTAGAACAACCTAAGACCAAGTTGCAGTTGGGATATTAATGATTAATGTCAACATGTAGCTCTCCGTTTTTAACAAGCAAACAAGTAAATAAGCAAACTAAAATATCACTATCAGAATTTTATAGCCAAATTTGGGCTATAAAATGTTAACATTCAGAATTTCAAAATCAGTTCTATATTTAAAGAGCTATCTTAAATTTCTAATATATTTCAGCATTTGTAATTACACTCTTTTCAATACCATAATACTTGTAACACTCAAATTTTCTATTACATCATGTAATTGGATGAGTGTAAGAAACTATATTACTAGCTAAAAATTCTGTTGCTGTGAGAGTTCAGTAATTTTAGAGTTTATTCTGGTTGGAAATAATTAAATTTGCAACAAAGTACTGAATAAGACTGTTCCATTCAATTTCACAAGCACTAGAAATTTTTGGCACTTGATGTTTTTATGACTGTACAACTGAAAGAGTAAGGCTCTGAGGTAGAGCCTTCTCTGTTTCCAGTTCATAGTTTCAGATGCAACAAAACCAGATGTTTTATAAATTCTTATTATATATAAATTTTAATCATTTTGAGATTTCAATTATATTTTGATTTTGTGATTTTGTGTAATCTTGGGAGGGAATGACCATAAAATCCATCCTGCTTGAATGTTATTTCAGCAGTATTTTTTACTTCAATTCACTGCTAATTTGGGTATTGCTTTTTAACCTCCAACACTATTAAAATATGATGATTTTTGAATTTATTTTAATTTTACAAAAAACTAATTTTACCATATTTTGTGTTTTAGAAATTACATTTTATTTTTGTTGTCTGATTTGTGATGTATAATTATTGTCCAGTTTTATTTTCCTTTGTGTTTAACACCTGTGCTATATACTGGTGCCAGTAATGAACCAATGCCAATATTACTTAATGAAGTCTGACATAGTCCAAACACTATGCAGTAGTAAAACCTGGAAGGTTAATGAAGGTCTTTAATGTCTTAGTCGAACTTGGTAGAAGTTAGCAGTTGCCTTTTAACTTGCTCCTTTTCACAAATAATGACCTTAGTTTTAAAAGACAATATATATTTCCCCCTTCAGCTTCAAGCTCTTATTTGAATAGGGAATTCATTACACTCAGGAGAGTAATTATACAGTGTCAGTGTAAGAGTATCAACATTTCTCATAGTCTCTATTATCTGGACATCTCAATAAAAATTGTAATCTAAATAAAATGAGTGTACTTACTATACAACTACGGATTCAAAGCACTTTCCCAGAACTTCTTTTAGAAATATACTTCTGTGCTAAAGCTCAATTTTAGAGACTCCATGGTCTCCATTGGGAAGTGTCTATAAGGAGTATGTGTGTGATACTAGTAATAAATAATGTGAACTAAGCATTATATAAAGTAGTTTTAAAATTTTAATTAGCCATGTAAAAATAAGTATTTGCCCAATTTTAACTACATAAGCTGAGGTTCAGAAGAATAAAATAACTCTTGTTAGACATAAATTTATTGTATTATTACATCTGAAATTGTAAGTCAGTCTGTTTTAAAATAAATCTGCATATATTTTTCATTAATACAAATTTCTATCTTTTTTGCTCTGGGCAGTTCTTTTACATATAATGAATAAGGAAATGCAATATATAGCTCATTTTACTGATTGGAGAAGAAAATTAGTTAGGCACTGAACATAACAGTAAAATATGGTAGAAGAGGTTTCATCAATAAATAGTATAAAAAAGTCATTTAAAGTGAGACATCATGTTGTTAAGTATAAGGACTAGTAGAAATATTGTATTAAAGCTTTCATTGCAATTCTATGGAACATAAGGGATTATATATTGCTAAATATTGAAAATATCATGTAATCCCATTCAACTTATTGTATCTCACAAGCTAATATTAATTAAGAAATTATGAGTGAGTTTAGATTTTAGGGCCAAGTCCTTATTCAGAAATTTGTTAAATCTACCTGTTCATTCTAGTACTAAATTATAGATTTCTTTTAGCATTAAAATATATGCAATGTTGTCAGATAATGACATTTCTAGGTCTTACATTTGCAAGCACCAACGATTATAACTTTTAGCATTCTGTGAATTTGACTTTCTGAATGGGGTCACTAAAACTAGGGGTGAGGTTAGTTAGTCATTCTTGACTTATAGTTGAATGCACACATTGGGTTCTGGCTCTCTTGCCTTTCTGGTTTAGACTTAGACCTGGAGACTTGGAGGAGACATGTGGTGGAGAGACATCTAGAGAAACTTGGGAGAAACATGTTGGTAAGAGACATATGGGGAGGCTGTCCTCGGCAGAGACATTTAAAATAAGAGTATGCTCAAATTTAACACTCAGAGTAATAGAGTAATGTTTTTTTTTAATTTAATATATACATTGCTTGGGAAATATAACAATATATTTTTCACAAGTGAAGCAAATGCCCAAAGATTATATGTAGTACTATATGTGCTGGATATGTATTTATTTGTTCTTGCAAAATATGTGATAAAATTATGTTGTGTATTATAATAATATACATAATAAACATAAAACAATAAAAATATGTTTTCAGGTTAAATTATAATTTTTTAATTTAGGACTATATATAATTAAGACATCTACAATGATTATTCAGAAAGTTAGTAACACTTTTACAATAATTGAATATAAAAAATCTGATGCTACAGAAAAATGTAATTTTTTCTCATTATTCACCTTAGTGCTTCATCATTTTCAAGTGTCTTGATAAAATTTTGTTGTAAATTAATTGTATAAGAAAATAGTAAGAGACTATTTACAGAAATAAATATGTGAATGAAACTGGTTCTGAAATGTTATCAGTCCAAAGGAAATCAAGAAAGAAGAATACTGAAGTGAAAAAAGAGTTAGTACAGATATTTAATAAATAACAAAAAGTTTCAGCTTAACTATTTTAACAAATGAAATGTATTCTCATTAAAAGGATATACATTTAAAAACATTCAACTATTTCCTGCTCACTAGTGTATTTTATATAAAAATACAGAACATATGGACATTAGGGATTAAAAAAAACATATTCTATGTAAATTATCTTAATTAACCCTCTAGTTCATCAACTAAGATATAGCATAAAAAAGAATCACTAGAGATCAAGAAATATTTCATAGTTTCACTGAACTGGACAGAGAAATATGCCTTGCATTCAACAGTCAGAATTCATTAGTATTTGAAAAGTTTATATGACTATTCAAGAGGAGCTTTTCAAGGATGCAAGAATGCATCTACATCCACAGCCAATCAATGATATATTCCTCTACAACATGAAGGATAAAAATCAAATGATCATCTCATTAGATGAAGAAAAAGAATTTGACAAAAATTCAGCATTCATTTATGATAAAGCTTTCACTAAACTGGGTTAGAGACCTCAAAATAACAAAGTTCACTGATGATAAGTCCACAGTTTATATATTTAAAAGTGAAAAACTATGTTATTTTTTTAATATCAAAAGTCACACAAGGATGCCCACTCTCATCACTTTTATTTAATGTGATACTGGAAATCCTATATTTTTTAGTTTAAGAAACCAGAGAAACTATTCAAGAAAAAGAAATAAACTGCATGTAATCAGAGAGAGAGAAGTAAAATTGTCTCCATTTGCATTTGACACTATATTAGATGTAGAAAATTCTAATGAATCCACCAAGATGCTGTTCAAATTCATTTTAAATTCATTAGGTTGTAGGATACAAAATTAATATATAAAAATCAATTTCATTTCCCTACACCAATAGTAAACTAAGTGAAGTAGAAATTAAGAAAGCAATTCTATTTCCAATTTCTTCAAAGAAAATAAATAACTAGGTTAAAAAATTAATGAAGATGATGAAATATCTGCACACTGCAAATGTTGGCATGGAAAAAAAGAAACTGAAGAAGATACAAATAAAAATATATTCTATTGTCATTGATTAAAATTTCTAAAAATGATATGCTAATACAATCATAGTATACAAAGATTTGCATATTAAACACTTTCTGTCAAAATTCCAGTGACACTTTTCATAGAAATAAAAACAAAAATCTTAAACTATATGTGAGCCACAAAAAACCCTCTTACACTCAAAAGAACTGCTTGAGAAAGAATAAACTTGGAGGCTAACATGTTCTTATTGTAACTATATTACAAAGATTTAATAATTGAGACATCATGGCATTGACTGAAAAACAAATACATAAATCAGTGGGACAAAGCAGAAAACTAGAAGTAAACCTGCACTTATCATGCTCAGTTAATTTATGGCATCTAAAATGTGGAAAGGACAGTTTCTTCAAAACTTGGTGTTAGAAAAACTGGACATGCTAAAGAATGAAGGCATACCTTCATTTTTCACAATGAAAAAAATAAATTTGACATGAATTAAAGACCAGATGTAATTGCCGAAGCTTTATTAAAAGTTCTATAATGCAAGGAAACTGTCAACATAATGAAACAGGAGTAACAATGAAACTTATGAAAGAGGAGAAAATATTTACAAATCACATTTTATAAGGGGTTAATATTTAACATCAAAAACTCAAATTAACTTATAATCAATAGAAAAGGGGGCAGAGGAACAGAATAGATTTTTATATTAATAGATTTATATGCAATTTTAAAAAAGTAATCTTTTTTACCAAGTCACATTGGACTATGAAGAATCATGACTGCATTGGTGGTTGGTGTGGTATTTGTGTAACATATCCCTAAGTCATAGATAGTGCTGTAAATCAAAATTACCTCAATTAAAAAAAAAGTAATACTGATTGAAAACATTGAAATTCATGTAAAAGGGCTATTGAAAAGATTAAAATATTAATAAATTGAAATAATGTTTATAGCTGCTTTGGAGTTTAATGTATGTACAATTAATGTACAAATCAAAAGAGGACTAAATGACTAAGGTTCCAGCGTTATTTGGGAAGTAGTAAAGCAAATAATCAGTATTGAATTAACATATCAAAGATTCATAAAGCAGATAAGGTAATCATTTAAAAATGATTTAGAAAGTAAAATAGAAAATAGAAAAGCAAGGAAATATAAAATATTTGATAAAAGACAAAGAAAAAGCAAGAAATAGATGATTTATATAAAATGCATTGTATGATACATAGACATGTATACTTTTGCATATTATCATGGTTATACTTATATAATTACCATTAACTCTATCATTCTGCTATTCGTTGTTTATTTTTTATTTCTCTGAGACTCTATTTCCTACTTTGTTTTGATCCAGTATTTCTTTTTTTAATTAAAGAACTAATTCTTTTTGAAGTAACACTGATTTCCAACACTGCATATCATTCAGAGGTATAGGCTCACATCTCTTCAGTTGTATGTTACTGCACAATATCCACCACTAAGCAGCAACAATAGACCTCTAACAATTCATTGCATCATCACTCCTTTTGCTTCCCATCTGTCTCATCCATTACCTCATTTGGCCTCAATTATACAGTCAGGTTTCAATGATTTGTTTTGTTCTTTCCTTTACTTTGTTTCTCTAATCATTATTATCAAATTCATTATTATCCTTTGTTATCTTCTGTTTTACATCTTGCACCATTCTTTCAATGATTAGTACAGAATTTTAAAAGATGATTTTCATGGGTATATAATAAGGAATATATATGCACTGATTTATACACATATAATTTAAAATAGGATAAATAATAAGTGAAGATTGATTTATACTAGCAAAAAGTTCATTACATATCTAGGAAAATACAAGATAATATGAAGTTTTGCACTGGTAGTTAACAAAATGAATTTAGTGAAATTAAAGTCTTAATTTGAAAAGACAGTTTGTGTATTGGAAAACTGTGATAAAGATCCCAGTTTTTTTTTTTAATTTGTATATAAACTCACTCCAATTGATACAGGCTTTTATCAGTTCTATATTTACGATGTATCTTGAAACTGCCTTCTTATCATTACCTGCCATGCTAGTACATTTTTTTGAATTCATTATCTTATTTTGCTTGGACTGTTGATTTGACCCCTTAGCTGATCTTTGTATTTTTGCTCTATTTTTACTATGTTCTACTCTCATCATCGAAGCTACAATGACATGTCTCCCCTTGTACAAAACACTTTACTACTGTTGAATAGTTCAGAGAGTAAAACCAATATTAACAAGATCAACATTGTTGTTCCTGATTTATCTCTAACCCTTGTACTACTGATCTCATCTGCTATGATGTTCTTCCTTTTTCACTACTACACAATGTACTCCATCTGTATGTTGAACATTCAAAATCTAGGCATTGCTGTATTCTTTGCTTTCATAATTTACCCCAGTTAGTCAGAAGCTTGCATTTTTATTTCCTTAGGCATTTAGTGACTTTAGACTTGCCTGATACATTTAAAAATGTGACCCATCATTACCAGGGTCTGACACATACAAAGTGTTTAAATAGCATTCACACAGTAATGCATCCAAGAAGTGACTTCTCAATGTATCTGATGTACCTTTAATATGGCTTGAAGGAGATCTACATTATAAGGTTCAATCTTTACTTCAAATATCAAGTGGGGATATAAGCATATCATAACAGAACTGCAGTTTACAAGACACGTTTACATTCTTTTCCTTTCTTTTTTTTTTTTTTTTTTCATTTGCGTTTACACCACTGTGTTGTGGAGAGATTAGGTGTTTTGCAGATATAAACTTGGAGAGGTTAAATAATGTGCTCAATGATTAAGTTTTGTCTCAAAGCTTGTAACTTTCTTTCTTTGAAACTTTTTTCTTCAGTAGCAGAAGACTGCATTCTCTTGGGATATTGGGGAATACAATAGAGAAGTGAAGTAAAGTCTATGCTTCTAATAAATTTGAAGTGTTTGTGGGTTGTAGCTATGGCATGAGAAACAAAATGAATCCCATGACACTTAGTTTTCTTAGGTTAGTTTGTAATCTGTAAAATGTAAATCATGCATACGCAATTACCTTAGGGGACATTGAGAAGATTAATGAGGCTATGTTTATGAAAATCTTGAAATTATAAAGAGAAAAACCTTGTCTTTTGAAAAGGACCTATTAATAATCCATATTTTTCTTATACACACATTGCCATATGGTTTTGTCACAGGAAAATCCATGAATGTCTAATGATAATTTTGAAACTATTATTTAAAAGTAGTATGTGATTTGATAATCCAAATAGTGCTTAAATTCTTTAATAAAAAGAAAGGGAAAAATATTTTCCATTGAAGTTCAAATTTGTTGATCATCCATCTTCCTAGTAGGAAACTGAAGAAATTAAGTACTTTCAGTGTCTTAAAATTTATAGCTTCTGGGATTTTGAAAGACATGAATAAAAATTAAAACAACATCGAACAAAAGAAAGAAGGACTATTTTCTTTTAATCTCAGCTGGAGAAATTGAAAGGTTAATAAAGATCATTAATGTATGAGAAATGGATTCTAATTAATAAAACTATAAAGTGACTAAGAAATTAGCCTTCATAGAATCATTAATTTTATCATGACTGTGTTTTTTTATAAGTAGATTTTTAAGAAAAAAACAGGAGAACAGTATTTATACAGAAAAGAAAAAATATTTTATGTAGTATAAGATACTAGAGGAACCAAAATTAAAGCCTAATAAGGTTTAAATTAACAGTTAAGAGGAACACAAATCTGCAATCCCATTTTATTTTAAAAGAGAGGTCATTTTAAAAGAGAGTTGCATTTTTAGAAGACATTTACATGGGCAAAGGGAACAATCTCTAGTTGTGTCGCCCTCACCATATGAGAAAGGTCTTCTTAATCCCTTCAGTAGAGAAATCAGATTAAATCTGCACAGAAATCACATGTTTTGTTCACTGTGCTTTCCCTGAGACCTCCCATTACTGACCCTTTCCCACGGCCTTTTATCTTTGTTGAGATTGTTTAATCTGTTGTCTGAAACCTTTAGATGAGTTCCCCAGTCATTCTGGATCTCTTCAATGTATGCAGAAAGTGTGTGTGTATATATATATGACACACATATATGCAGATATATATACAAATATATATGCATATATACATATCTGCATACAGATATGTATCTGCATACAGATATGTATCTGCATACAGATATGTATATGTACATATGCAGATATGTATATGTATATATACAGATATGTATATATGAAGGTATATATGTATATATTAGACTTCATATTAGCTTTTTTCTCTTATTAGTCTGTCTGATGCCTGCTTATTTGTCAATCAAGAAGAACACAAAGAATGTGCAAGCTTTCTTTGTGCCCCAACAGTATTCAATAATTGAAGTATAACACTGACTTCTAAACTTACTAAAATTAGTGTTTGTAAAACAAAGAATGATTTAACTACATATTTAAAATGGATACTTCATACCTAGGCAATAAAGTTTACTTTTGTAAAATATATGAAAAATCAAGATAATACAGAGAAGTTTTAAAAATAGAAAGAACAAGCTCAAAATGGAATTTCTAATCAGCATCATTAGATAATCTGAATGATGAGAACCCACCTCCCATTAGGGAATGTTGCTTTACCTAAAATAATATTAAACCAATAATCTTGTCCCAAACTATCTGTTAAAAAAACAAAACAAACAACAACAACAAAAATAAATAAATTACCTCCCTTTTTTGAAGGCCAACAGTATCTCCACAGGGATTTGTTTTATTTCATGAATCATTTAATAGTCAATTATATATTTAAAATTGTGAATTTTATTTTAAACAAGAATCTATCATCAGTGTTATTAAGAAAATACAAATCCGAATAGTTTCACTACTATATGGGCTATAGGAATAACAAACAAAAGGTCAGGAGGAAAAGTCAAAACAAGCTAACAACCAAGCTAAAGTACAGAGCTGGGGTGGAGGAAAAGGGAGGGAATTGGCAGGGATGGAAGGTAGAGGTGAACCCAGGGAATACAAAGATGTATGTATGTGTGTGTGTATATATATATATATATATATATATACATATATATATATATATACATATATATACATAGATATATATTGCATAACATATATATGTTATGTAAAAAAAAAAAAGAGAAAATACATAGTTTACAAAATCCAACTTAGATTCTGTGAAGATTTTACCATAACTAGGTTAGTTTTCCTGGGCTATAGGGGTTTTATCAGTTTTTCTACAATTGGAACAATTGGAAATATTGTTAAGTCATTTTAATGTATTTGCTTAGAATGAGGTCTAATTTCTTTAAAAAAAATACTCTAGAGATTAAGGTTTGTATTTGGGTTGCACATTTTCCCAATGTTTTCTTGTTGCTAAATTTTTAATAATTGGTAGTGAGGTGATATAATTCAGAAGAAATAGGTTTCAGATTATCTGAAAGGGCACAGAAGCAACTTATAACCAAGGAAAAGTTTGATGGTTAAGTGTATCTGTCACCTTCACTAATGGTAGTACCCAGTTTTTTGGTGGATACTCAGTCTAAATGTATATCACCATCTATATATGATTAACTCTTTTATCAGAAAAAGTTTTTCTATCTCATGATTCCCTTTAATTTTACCAGAATTTTAGCTTGCATATA
This sequence comes from Uropsilus gracilis, assembly GCA_004024945.1. Classification (NCBI taxonomy): domain Eukaryota; kingdom Metazoa; phylum Chordata; class Mammalia; order Eulipotyphla; family Talpidae; genus Uropsilus; species Uropsilus gracilis. Next base: position 77,546 of record PVHY01000428.1, on the reverse strand, counting down.
TGCCTTGAAAATTTCAGATTCTTGACACTTACATTATATGAACTAATACCTTACGCCATGCATTGTGCACATACAACATATGAGAATAGATACATATACATGCTACTTATTGGTTATGTTTGGATAACTATCTTCTCCCTTTACCCCCCACCAATAACACTAACAAGTAGAAACCATGCTAGTATAAAAACAAATAACAAAGCTTTAGGTGGGGTTAAAGAAACAGTGAGGAAAGTGTAGTTGTTTTCCATTCCTGAATTTTATTTTAAGCTGGAGTAAAAGTTTGATAAAATATGTCTAGAAATTTGACTTGAAATTTTAATTGGATTTGACTAGGATGAAAACAATTACATTATCAGGGCTGAAAACTGACAAGATCATAGCTAAGAAGAAAAAAAAACAAATATCAAATATATTCTTAATGAGTTATACATAAAGTATTAGAAGAACATTTAGAACAAAAAAGAGACTGAAAGTCAATGAAATTTTATGTGAGTAAGCTTTGATATTACCTCTCAGGAAAGCAAGTGATAAATCTTTGCAACATGATTATGTAGAGAGCTGGAATCCTGGAAATATTTATGCAAAATAGGAAGGTAGTGTTCTGGGCAGAATAGATAGAGATTGGATTTTATGAGGTGAAGCTAGGATAGGAACAGCTTTGATTAACTAAACATTCTTACTCCTCCACACAAAGCAGAAGCACAAAAGTCTATAGACAGAGCACTTGAAAAATATTTAAAGGAGGATGGGATTATAAATTCTCTAGGTTTCTGCCTTGGCATCTCAATATTAGTCTTTGTGTTTACTCTTGAATATAACCATTCACTAAGAATAAACTTAAGGGATAAATGCTTTGATAGCCAACAAAATAGAATAATAATCATGGTTACCAAATGAACTTGACACCGAAGAACTACTGTTAAAAGGAAGATTATCAGATCAGTGAATGTTAGAGAATGTGATCAGACTACAATTGATTTTGTTTCTTCATGAGTACTTCATGAGTAATTACTTCATGAGTAATTTTCTAGCTAGAAATGTTTTAGGTTAGTTAAGAGCTGAATGGGTTAATGTGTTTGGTATTTAAAAAAATTATTTTGCTGATCATCTGTGTGTTTGGTTACTGCTGTTCTATTTCACACATTCCCTCGCTTTGCTCTATACAACAGATTTTCTTATCTGTTGACCTATGGTTACATGATGCTAACTATGGACACTGGTGGATATGAAAATGAGTTGCTTTTCTGTGAAAGACTTTGTAACCGTATTGTTTTTAGCTCCTGGTAAAAACCAGGTTTCCATGGTTTCTGCTCCTGTCTGCCAAGAATGGATTTGACAACCCTATCTTCACGTTCTTTTTATACCACTCCATCTCATCATCTATTCATCCCTTCTGTCCAAAAGGTATTTAGTATCAATATTTCTTTTCCTCACTTGCTTAATCAGTACTTCGTGTTAAATATTTTGCTTTTGAAAGAAGAGATTGTTTTTCTTCATATAGCTATTGCAATTAGTCACATAACTCTCTTCTTAGAGAATGGAATTTCCTCTAAGTCAATTTCAGTATGGTCTCATATGAAGGCAAAATATCAATATTTTGAATATCCCAACATTTCTCTAAGAATTGCCAAGGCTTGTAATTTTTATTGTTTTGGGAAGGAGATATCTGCTTCCTCAAAATATGTCTATTTTGGCAAGTTAAACACAACCTTTGAAAGGAGATATATATATATATATATATATATATATGCACAATTACATATATATTATACATGTAAGTTCAATACATTAGCCATATATATATATATCCCTTTCAAAAGGTTGACCCAATGTATTAGGTATTTTTAAAATTTATTATGTTGGTCATCTCTGTGTGTGTGTTTGCTGCTGGTCTATTTCACACATTCCCTCACTTTGCTCTGTATAATAGATAATAGATTTTCTTATCTTTCTTATCTTTTGACCTTATCATGCAAGTTCACATGTATATATATACATAGATATGTAGATATACATGTATATATACATATATGTATATACATACATGTATATATTACATATACATATATGTATATATATACACACAGAGGCACACTTTTCTTTTCATATATATATGAAAAGTATATATATATATGAAAGTATATCTATATATATGAAAGTATATCTATATATATGAAAGTATATCTATATATATATATATATATGAAAAGAAAAGTGTGCCTCTGTAATATCCCTCACTACACCAGAAAGGCAGAATCTCCTCAACAATTCAATGGAGAATACAGAATATATTCTGAATTGAATAATATTCATACTTAATATTTACAATCTTTCCTGGTATCTTCCTCAAACTGACTCCCCCTTTCTCTCCCATCACCCATCACCCATCAAGGTCTGTTGTCTTAACTAAGTTATTTAAGATATTTAAATAATAATCTACCTGAACCATTGATACAATGTATTCACTCTTTCTGGTTCACTGTCATGTACATAGCAAGTAAAGAATTTTCAAATTATATTTGTCTCTGCTCTGTTGCTGGTTTGGTTATTTTAAGGCTAGGAGAACCCAGTGGGGTTTGGGATGATTTTCTTTGCACCCTGATGATTGCTAAATGCAGTTCAGAAAATTCTTATTTTTATTACTATTGTGTGATATTTTGTATATTTTGTATCACTTCTTAATAGTAATACTTCAGATTGCTCCCCCCTCCAATTCTGTTTCATTTAGTCATTTCTGTATAAGATATTTTGCAATGTATTGTTATGATTAAATGCTATCACAATTGGTAGCTTGTTTTTTGATGTATATTTAAACCATTTCAAAACTATCTGTGCTTTTGCTGTAACTTTGGAAGTATCTCTATGCTGAGTATAAATGCCAAGATTTAGGAGGAACTTTGTAAAAACAGTCTATCTTTGAATTGGCTTATTAAACAATATTTCACTAGATCCCACAAATACATTAAAGATACTTTCTCATACTGCCTTTGAGATAGATAAAGGCCCATCTTGTAGGTACGATTAGAAGAAATCACATTCTAATAATTGACAATTTAGTTATTGATTTATTCTAATGGTTTTCTTAAAGGACATATCTATGGAAAATCTTTTTTATTGTAAGATTCTACGATTTGTTGCCTTGATTTATATGTGACTCGTTACTCATATTTTAAACAACTGTGTAGCCCATCATATCCTCTAGAGTGTCAGAAATCTGGTCACTGTGCTGACTTGGACTGAGTGTAACCCAGTTTGACTCCAGGGAGACAGTGAATATTAAAAGCAGCATGCACTAAAAAAGGAGCCCATTGGGAGAAGAGCAACATTCTGTTCTGCCTAGATCCTGAGCTCAGTGACCCAGATGCAGCAGAGTGACCTAAGAGCTCCCAAAACAATTCTCTTAACTTCCAGAGTGAATGGCAGCTGGGACTTCAAAATCAGAAAATCATAGTTTACGATGTGCAGAATGTGCTGAAGTGTTGACACATCACATAAGTGATTGTATGTGTTCTGAATGTACTTACAGACATTTGAAATTCTAAATTTGAGACAACTTGCTATATAGTAAGAATAACAAGCATATAAATGTATGTATGAGCCTATATGTATACATGTTTCCTAGTATTTTCAGATTGACTTACCTTTGAGGTAATCTCAGCATATTTTCAATATCTGAGAATTCTCTCAAACTGTTTGTTACAGTGATTAAACAACCAAATATAATATAAATCAGAACATCATAAGTTGCTCAACATGAAATCAAAGAAAACAAAAGATATCTTGTCAGTTTTTTTATTCCTTAATTGTCAGAGTTCATCTTATAGTACTTATTATTGACTCTTTATTCAACATTAGAATTCTTCTCAACAAAGTAGCTAAGAATCTCCAAACTTTTATAAAAAAAAAGTTCTTCAGATATGATATTTCTTTTTATAACACAAAAAGAATCAATAAGAGTCAGCTTTTTAGGATTAGAAGATTCACCAAATACTGGAGGGATTTAAAGGAGAGAATTTTGTTCCATTCTGCCTGACAGAAGGTCAGATTCAATTTGATGCCACATTTTTGTTTTTATTGTTGTGGTTATCTTAAAGCTTTCACGTAGTTGTAACTCAGAAGTGGAATTCCAAACAGCAAAAGCATTAAAAAAAAAGTTTCACAAGAGTTCTAAAGTCTCCTCTGAAGAAAGATTTCTCAAAAATAAATAAATAAAGTAAAACTAGGGCACGGGAGTCTTAGATGTTTGACTTTTGAGTTATCAGCACCACAGGGAAAAAAAAACCATTTTGTCAATCTTGATCTAAATTTAACAGGAAATATGCAGGTGGTAAAGAATTTTGTCAACTACCTGTGGGTAATGAGGCTTCTGTTGACTACACACGACTTTGCATATCTCTACCTATATTCCAGAAACCTTTCACCTGAATTGAAACAAGTATCTGTTATCAGTGATAGTAACCAAACCTTAAGAAGGACTTTATCTACATCTTAAAAAGTAAAATATAATTGTTAAATTGTTTAAATATATGAAGTTCAAACAATGTATAGTCAGATAATTTCCTTATTATAGAGATTTATTTAGTAATCCATAGACCCCCTTAGAAATTACACTTATTTGATATAAAGATATTTTAATAATACTGTTTACATTTGATGCTGTTTAAGACAATAGTTCTATAATAGCCATATGGTATGACTGTCCCTAGGGAAGTAGTTGTCTCTCTAATTCTGTTATGAATTACTACAGTTTAGTGATAATGAAATAATATTATAGTTCTCAGCATACTCAGCAAAAGTCAAGATGTCCTATTGATTCAGATAATAATTTAGTGGTATCTAGATATATTTTTTGTCAGGGTCAACCTTGTTCTACACTGCAGTAATGTTCTGAGATTTCCTTATAATGATACCAAAATGTACCACAGCGATATTCTGTTTCATTTGTCAAATCTTGTTCAAATTGAAATTGCTTCCTTTCTCTAAATCACTACTATCTGGTCTACAGCACAGTAACTGAGAGAATGGGTTCCAGAGCTGCACTGCCTGAATTCAATCATGTCCCTGTCAATAGCTAACTAGGTGACAGTGGGCAAATGATCTTTTTCAGCCTCAGTTTCCTCATAAGTAACTCTGGAGTAATGATACAAGTCATTCCTAGCACTATTGTAAGGATGAAAGTAGTATATTCAAAGCAGATTTGCTGGTTTAGATAGCACTAATTCAACTTCTTTAAGCTAGGATTTCAGATTTTTTAAATACTTTCCTTTATGTAATGATGATCAAGTCCTACTAGTCATTTTATTTTTAAACCTATCATAATTTTTTTGTCTTTTTCACTTCTTCCCCCATTAAGCTTGAAATTGGATTACTGCAGTTCATATCTCTCCATCTTTTACAATCTTGGCAAAATATTCTTGGAATTGCCAAACTTAAATATATTCACCAGTTGGCTGTTAATTGTTGCAGTGATTGTCAAGTATTTGATAAAGTTTTACATCTTTATAAGAAATCTTTCTTGAGAATCCAGTATATACAAAAGAGGTTAGGGACTGAAAATTACTAATTATGGTGAGAAGTAGGGGGTGGGGATTTCCCTTTCACTACACATTTTACCTCCTTTTAGTGTTGAACTGTTCTTAGACTTAACAATTTTTCATCCCTATCCTTACTGCTCTCCCTTTGTCAAATACTCTATACTCTGAATTCATAAAACGCATGACACTACACTTAATTTATATACTATTTAAATTATGTGTACATTTCTATATTTTATGTCATTTACTCGTAACTGTCTTTTTTGTTATTGTCTTTCTTTAGTCAAATTTTGTACTTTAGAGCATCTCCATTGAATTTACTTTTCTTGTGTTCTTTAGAACTTGCCATACACAATTATGTATAATCTAATGTTTTATACTATGTGAATGATGGATCAATTGCACCTTTGCTCTCTCCTCACTTAGACTAAATCACTCCATCGTTTCCATGCTCCATTCCCTTCCTTTTATACCCTGGTCAACAGTTTCTTCCCTCCTACATTGTTTTTCATTCTTGGAGATTGAACTTGTAGGGATACTTCATTTTGACCTTAAAGATTTTAGCATGTGCCCTACTAATTTTCCATAGCTACTGTGAGAGAGATACCTACAACCTGAGTGACTTAAAATTACACAAATGTATTATCTTATAGTCCTATAGGTTGAAAGTTCAACATGGATTTCAATGGCTAAATTGGAGGTGTCAGAAGGCCAATAGTCTCTCATGGAAGATCTAGGAAAAAAGCTCTTTCTCAACCTTTTCTATCCTGCAGGGGTCATCCTTTTATCTTAACTCAGGGCTCCTTTTTTCCACCTGGAAAACCAACGTTAGTAGGCGAGTGAATCCTCATATCTCAACATCTGAGCCTCCTTTTTCTACCATGGAATTGTGATTGCATTTTGCTCAAATTGATAATTCTCAACATTTTCCCAGCCCAAATTCCATAATGTGTGAAGTCCCTTTTGTAATTGAGGTAACATATTGACAATTTCTAGGGATTAGGACATAGATACATTTTTGTGTGTTTGTCTGCCTGTTGCTCTTTGGATTATTTATCAGAATAATGTTTCTGATAATATTTTGTGCTCTCATCACTAGGGTATCATTTGAAAATTCTTATTGCACTTGATCTAAAAGTGTTTGGCAATAATATCTGACATAATTGTCCTTTTACTAGTTTTAAAGCTTTATTTTATATCTAGTGTCATAGAAGTAATCTTAAAAGTACATTTGAGTCTTTACCATATCACAACTTGAAGGTAAACATTTATTATTGCTTATTTATGGATAATCTATAACTCACAATTTTAACTAATGAGTCAAATTAGTGTCTAAAGAAACTAAGGTTCAAAAAGATTATGTGACATATCCAGATGAATGTTTACATTTACTGAAGCTATAGCATAACTTAGATTTCTGAATTATGAACCAAAATTATTTCCAATTTGCCCTAGTGGTGACAATAAATTTATTGATAACATATCTTCTTTTTTTGTTTCAAGGGTCATAAGAAGGTATGTTTATAACACACTGGAAAATATGTCATTAAATATCATCATTATCTTAATTTTAATATAAATTTCCTAGGGTTGAAATTTTCTGAGAAATAAAGGTATTTGACAAGACAGAGAAATTATGAACAATAAGATCATTCAAAGATTGTTTCAGAATAAGTCCAATTTATACCTGATGTAAGTAGATGAGTAATTCAGAAAATCAAAGAATCAGAAGTTTTTTCTGCTCTAATAATAATTTGGTGATTTTGAAGAAGTGAGTAATTTAATTTTGGGAAAAAAGAGATCTAAAGGAGAATATAGATTTGGACAAACTGAGTATGTTTGAACAGTTTCAATATACTTAGTGGAGCCAATAATTAAGAAGCAGAAGAACTTGAAGATATTGTCAACATATAATCTTTTTGTAGATTATATGAATTTTTTGTGATAAGGATGCCTAATTGAGGTATACAACTTCTGGAGAATACCTGAATTAGAAATCCAAGACCTGTGGTGTTGTTGATTGAATATCAGTAAGCAGAATTAGCTAAGGACAATTTTATTTTTGATTTTATTTCAGTTTTAATCACACAATAGTCATATTATGGAGAATTGTATGCTTTACATAGATAAGTAAGCTAGTCTGTTTTCGAAAGAATTCTCTCTAGAGTTCTGCTTAACCTTTGTTTCTTATCAGGATGACATAAGAAACTATTAAGACCTATGATACAAGAAATAGAAATTAATGACCTCAGGTTCTGCTGCTAAATTCTATATTAGCCATTGAGAAGGACAAAATGTCTTTGGTATTAAAAAATAAAAGAAAAGAAGAAAGAAAAAATAAAAAAGGAAAGACACTCTGAATATTGCATACCATGTCAGCAAGTCAAAGTGTTATAATATCTCCAAATTTCTACACACAGAGTCTTTGTTGACCTTTACTGACTTTTCAACTTAGATTTTATAATTTAATTTGATTTGCTGTTTAATTCTGCCAATGAAAAATAGTTTATTCTTAGGGAATTATGCAGTGAGGTTTTTGGGTTCCCCAAACTTGGGGAATTTAATCAATAAGTATGTTTTAATGAACATCTATAGTTAAGTAGTATACAAAATGCACAATTTTATTTCCTTCCTAAGGAAATGATTTAAGGTTGGCACAAACTCCCAAGGTTTATCTCAAAGAAGTTCTGGGGGACTTATAGATGATTCCATAAATGATACTATATCATAAGGACATAACTTTAATAGGATAACCATAATTGAAATGCTATTGTTTGTCTTAATATGTGTAAAACATATCAAGACATTGTAAGCTTCTATTTTTTTTTTCTACTTGTGCCTGGAGATGGCATGGGTCTCTGCATATCATTTTCAAGAGAAACTTAACACAGAAGGACACCTATCAAGAAGAATTTAAGATCAAGAATGCAACTTTTATGAACTTAATAATATCATCATTTATTTGAAACCAAGTTGTTCATTTTCTGTTGCACAGATTTCATTCTGACCTTAATAAGAAAATAGCATATTCCTCTGTGTGTATGCATTTTCTTCTCTAAAGCTGTAATATATAAAAAAAGCATAAATCAAAGCTGTTTTGACAGATAAACAACACAATTTTGTAGCAGGATAGAATTTTTTTTTAAGACTGAATAGCTTGATAAAAGATGAGTTGAACTAGGAGGACTGATGTTGAGCTGAAGGCAGTGTTAGAGATTAGATGCTCATTGGCTTTTTAGCAAGCCTGGTGACTCATTCTACATAAATGAAGTTTGTGATATGTAATGAAAAGCCTTCTATCTTCACTGCAAGCAAATTAGCAGGTATTTTGTGGCAGGAATGTTAATGTTATCTTGCATTCGTTTCTGAGCAGGAACACATTAACAGAGCAGGTTTGAAAAGAATTTCACTTTTATAACATCAGGTGCTGAAGGTATTAGAACAAGGTCACCTCTGTAAAGTAATGAGAGAAAATTAGGTTATAAACATGCAGTGCCTAAAAATATATTCAGTCTGCTCTGCAGAGTGAACGCAATACAGGATCACCCCAAATTGCTAATTTTCTCTTACTACAATTATCCTTAGACCCTAAACTGAACCCAAAAAGTTAAATGTTAAAGCAAGGCTAGGTGAAAGAGGGTTACCGAGATTCATAATAGGCAATCAATCCAAATTAATACCATCCAAATATCTGTGCAACCTACTTCATAATTTTAAAATCAGAATATTTGAAATGTTTTATGCAATAAACCTCTAAGGTCCACATTATCTGTTTGGGAGAAATTCTAAGATAGAGAAAAACAAAAGCAAAAGGTAAAACACTATTCATTTAACATTATATTAAATTATAAAAGAAAGTGAGTATTTGCTGGAAAGAAATACCCTCAAGTTTAAGAGAGATGAACTAGAAGATGAAATGACAAAGTTCTTAAAAAGTGGGTAATAAGAATATGAATGATTCTATTTTATGAGTACCATATAAAGAGACAAGATAATGTGTAATGTTTATGCAGAAGGTCTACCAGGTCTGGGGGTTTTCAGCAGGGTATCATCTGTGTTGGACCATTAGGTGTCAATGATATGACTACAAAGATTTGGGGGTCATACTTGCAGTTTCCCTGGACTAGAAACAGACATATTGATGTAGTTCCCATCCTACCCTGAATAGTATAAATCCATTTTCCTAACCTCCTATTTTTGGGCCTTGGTTTCTATTATTTACTTCCTCAAATAAATGCAATTCTATTGTGATCCACTTCATCCTACCCAAATATAGTGAAAGCATGGTGTGGTTAACATATAAGAAAACAATTCTGTCTTCCATCTACAAAAGTCCCTCAGAAAATATAGTAACTTTATTACTTAATTTAACAATTAACTGTAAGTAGAAAGGTAAAGAAAAAGTATGGTTGGGGGAGCAGTTAATAAAATTTTGTTAAATTAAAAATTTATTTAGCAAATTTAGTGATTTAATAGATTTTAGTAATTAAAAATCTATTTAGCAAATGCTTGCTTTGAAAGCCACTTGTTAAAATTCCATAGACCAATAAATTAAAAAAAATGGGATTACATTAATTTAAAATTTTACTACAAAACAAAATAAGCTATCATTAAAACAAAAGTATACCTGACCAAATGAGAAAAAATAATATTTGTGCTTCATACTTATGACAAGCAGCTAATTTGCAATACCTACAAAGAACTCATACAAATCTAAATAAATAGATGATAGATAGATAGATAGATAGATAGATAGATAGATAGATAGATAGATAGATAGATAGATAGATAGATAGATGATAGATAGATAAGTAAATAAAATAACAGTACAAAATTTGGCTGAATCACTAAGTAGATACTCCTCCAAAGAAATTGTACAGATGACTTATGAGAAAATGCCCATAATCACTGAACATCGGAGAAATGCAAATCAAGACTGCAATGAGATATCACTTCATACCTGTAAGAATAACCCCTATCTCAAGACTAAACATAGTAAGGATTATTGAAGGTATGGGGAAAATGCAACTGTCATTCACCTTTGGTGGGAATATAGACTGCAATCTTATGGTAAGAGTATGGAAATTTTACAAAGTAAATTTACCATCTGATCCAGCAATTCCACTCCTCAGTATCTACCTAAGAAATACAATAACACTAACTCAAATAGCATTGCACACTTTTGTTCCACAGGGCTTTATTCAGTAGCCAAGTTATGGTGACAATCTACTTGCCCAAGTAGATAAGTGGATTACGAAGGTACAGTATATAGACACAGTAGAATTCTACTCAGCATTAAAACAAAAATAGATAAAATTTTACCACTGGAAGCAACATAGATGCAACTGGAGGGAATTAAGCTAAATGAAATAGGTCAGAGAAAGACACATGCTGGACAATTTTTCTCATACGTGGACTGTAAAGGGGGAAAAAAATCAAGCAAAGGAACTGACAAAACTAAACCAAACAAATTCTAGAAATCTGACTGTAGAATTGAGACTGCCAGAAAGGAAGGATGGGGTGGGGGGAGGAGGAAAATCTGATGGTAGCAGATTATATGTACTTGGCTGGTATGTGTACAATGGTAACATACAAATGAAGAGCTGTGTGATTTTATGCCAAAGTCAATGTTGCAAACTAATGTTACCTCCATAAAAATAATGCGATTAAAAAATATATCTAGCATCAAAGACTGGCTCATATTGGTTGTATCAAACCTGGAAGATAGTGTCTGGAGTTTAGTAGATAATATTTGGCGGTCTAATGAAGCATCAAATCACCTTATCTTAACATTTTATTTTACAAGTGAAAAAAACAGGCTTGAAAATATATTTAAAAAAAAAAAAACTTACCCAAATCCACAAGATAATTACCAGCAGAAATATAAAGAAATCGAATCCAGGTATTTAGATTTTTGTTTGATTAAAATCATAGCAAAACAAAAAAGCATTTATTTTATTGACTAGTGCAGTATCCTTCCCAAACCAAACTGATTATTGGTGTCACTTATGTGAAGGCATTGAGCATTACTCAGACTACTTAAAAGCAGAAACTTGAAGGGTAAGGAGCGTTATGCATATTATTATAGCATACCTCAAGCGATGTTATATAGAACCTGAGCTGAGAAACAATGAGCCATCTGGAAATTCCATTAGAGAAAGTTGCAATTCCTTTTTACAGAAGTCTAGAGTATTCTTCTACCCAAGGCAATTTTGAGAGGAAACAAATAATCAGTCCTTTTGATGATGAGAATGGAAAATGTCACGTGTATCTTTCCAATGTTTCTGATATGTATTCAGAACATCTATCAAAAAAGAGCCTTTGTTAAAGTTCTGTAGACCTCATTTTGGGGAACAATCTTTCAAAAAATGAGAAATCTGGCAAGAGGAAACTCAGAAATAAATCAATGCTTGTGAAAGGTTATAGAGTAACTTGGGAACTGCTTGAACTCTAGTGATTACAAGATCAGAAGATTAAAAAAATTACCCTAGGGGTGTACTTTGGGAACCATTCCTTCTGATGATAAATGGGAGATTTATGATTGAGCTGAAATTGATTTTGATTGTATATAATGTCAACCCAGGAAGAACATTAAAAATGTTAAAACATTAAAAACTGAAAATGGTGGTGGGAAACATTGTCATAAAGAATATGACCTTTATTCATATTCTGAAAACTAAACATCTACCATTGAGAGACTAGAAACATCTAATAAATTAATACAACTTTTGGGAAACCTGACAAAAAATCGTGTTTCTACAATAATCAAGACTTTGTAAGGAATAGATTGGACTGCAAAGAAGATTAATATATTTCTGGAATTCAAAGACCTTAGTATAACTAATATGATAAATGTTTATAAAGTTAAATAGCAAAATGATATAATTACTGATCTACTGTTATAATAGATGGTTAATTCTAGCGTACTTATGTTGTCCAAAGACTGTTTCAAAAATACTTTTGGGGGATCAGAAGCAAAGAAAACAAAGGTTTCCAAATGACCATCTTCCAGATGATATTGAAAAACTTTAACATGGAGAATACATGCCTTTATTTATCTTTCCCTGGCCTGCTGTTTTCAGTTTTATGGTTAAGTACTTCCCACTTAACATAGTACTTAATGATGGATATGGGGTTCAAAAAGGCTGTTTAATGTTGAAAGTGGCCTTTCTGTCCTAGCCTTCCCATAGTTTTACACAATAGAATAAATGCACATGGTTGCATCTCTACTTTATGTATGTTTCAATATTACTTCTTTAACTCCTTTCATTCAAGTACAACCATCTTTTAAAAGGGAGATATGTTATTTTAAACAAATATGAATCTGACTATAATTTAAAAGGCTGTTATTTTTGAAAAGTTTCAGAATTTTACTTTAGAGTTGATTTTTATTGAGGTAATATCAATTTATAATACTATATATCATTCAGAAATAAAGGCTTATACCACACTCACCAATAAGGGAACCATAGTTCTTTACCAGAGAAAGAACTGTCACTTTTCTTCTTCACTCTCTATCCACTGGTATCCTCATTTTTATAGTCAGATTTCTGGTTTATTTTTTGGTTTGCTTTTATCTGACTCTTTGTTTTGTTTTTTGAATATTTAACAATTCATCATATCAGTGAAACCATCTGACTTACTTTTACTTACCATAATGTTCCCCAGTTCTATACATGTAGCAAATGAATAGATTCAATCTTAGTTTGATTGATGAGTGATATTGCATTGTACTTACCACATCTATTTAGTACAGTTCTCTGTTTGGACTCTTAGACTGCTTCTGTATCTTGGTTATTGTAAATAGTGCTGCAGCGAACATAGGCCAATGAATATATTCCTTTGAATTACTGTTTCTGAAAAACAAAACAAAACAAAAAAACCAAAAAAATAGTTCTACCATAGGACTTAGCATTCCAGAACTTTATCTTTTAAAGAGGGCTTCTAGATAGGATAATGGTAAATATAAAGGAATATAAACTGAGAGTATTTTTTAATGATATCAAGAAATGTGGCTCTTTAATCACTTATTCACTTATTCAGTAAGTTCGCACAATTACCTTAAGCTAAATAAGAAATACTATTCTAAGCCAAGCATGATGATGGTTTTGTAAGACAGAAATGAAACTTAAGTCATAATCTCTCTTAACATATGCGTCAATAATATTTTGGTTGGGAAAAATATAGCTTAAAACAGTGTTGTAAGAGACGTATATTCAGCAGCCTTCAAAAACCAGTCTTTAGGTTTTTTTGCTTTTTTTTTGAGAGATGAGTCATTCATCCAGTCACCTATAAAGAAGGGAATATTGATGTCCTATTACATGATCAACTCCAATTTTCAGTCATTTTCCAAGTTCTTTATAAATTTATGTTCACTTTTTGCTACTCTTGAGACTCTATCTCAGGTGTTTCTGTTTGTTAGGTTCCTCTCTCAACTGCTCTGTTGTGGAGGCTACTTAATTCTCTTCCCAACATATTTTCAATGAGAGTGATATTTTCAAAATGAAAATATGGTTCTATCATGACTTTGCTTTAACTACATAAGGGCTCTGTCTCTGCTGTTCATGACATCTATAGCAGCTAAATAGTGTCAGGCACAAAATAGATGCTTAATAATACTATCAGCAAATAAATGGATTGTAATGTTGCAGGAAATATTTTGCAGTAAGTATTCTTAAATAGGAAAGTAACCCAACTGAGTTGATTATTCTGTCATAGAGGATGTCGATCATCCAAATAGGCTTCTGTAACTTAGTTGACAAATAACATTAATGGTTTAAAATGTGTCCTGAATATAACTGCTTGGTTCATAATCATGTAAACTTAACAGGTAAGAAAGAGGGCAATGCATTTAAATAGATTCTTATACAAATTTTCACACAATGTTCACCTAAATAAAAACATAAGAAAATTATGTCAGAAAGAATGCCATTAACTGAAGCAAAGCCTGGTGAAACAAGAAACACATTTACTTTTCTAATAATAGTGATCATTTACTGTTTTGGCTATTTTATATACTCTTTCCCTCCAAATTGCACCTAACTTCCCTCAGCAAACCACCCTTTCTTTGTTTTGCACCGTTGCTGATTTAATGGGTGTTGATTCCTTTCTAACTTCTGGAATAAGCTATCCAATTCTCTTGGCCTGAGTAATTGTTGCAGGGAGGGGCACTTGACACAGAGAGAGATAATGAGTTGTACTCAGATATCTACTGGGACTAATACCACTTGAATGTTAGAGGATATAAAGCTGAAGCCTTTGCATCCATCTGGTATAAGGAACTCCTTTCAAAGAATGGAGCCAACATAAGGAATGTCATAAAGGAAGTGTGTGAGAGAGACCAGGCCCTGGTGACATCTTGCCAACCTTGGAATCATGGCAAGCCTGAATTAGTATTGTTCTGAATGCAAACTAATGAAGTCCTTTTTGAATAAACTCATTTGTGTTGACTGCAGAGCAAGAGGTTAAACTGCTACTTATAGTGACCTATAATTTCCCTGTTCCCTGAGTGATTGAGAAGTAAAGTTCATCCCAGGCAACTGGCTCCAGCCTTGAAATGTGATCTCTTGTCTTCTGACCTGCAGCAGGTTTTCTTATTGAGCCAGACAGGCTTAAGAATTGTAGTGACAATAGCCTCTGCCTCACAGACTCTGAAGGGGTGCCTATCTAATTTTGTTGACAATACGCTGCACCTGTTACTAATAAATGTCTAGTGACCAGATACTTCCAAAGGGAACACTGGACCAATGGGGAAAAAAGTGACAGAAAAATACAAACCAATCAGGACATAATTCTTCTTACCAGAAATTTTTTTTTTTTTTTTACCTCTACTTAGTGAACACTAAAATTAGGGTCTCTGCAATTTCAACAATTGGGCATATCAGAATACAGGTTGTAGAGCAATAGTTACTGTTTTATGATGTGTTTTAGGTTAGGATCCAACTCTCCTTTTATTCTTAAATTCTTTCTATATATTGCCATTCCAGCTATTGAATAGTTTCCTTCTTCCTGTAAAGAAAGTGGACCTGACTAGGGTAGTCCATACTGTGACACGAGGATAGAGGAAGGTCAGAAATGGTTTGACAGGTGCCAAACTCATCCTTGCTAGCTGCCATTGACACCCAAAATGGGGAAAAGGTCAAGACAGAAGTTGTGTCACTGTACCTGTCTATAAGTGGCTGAATATATATCAAATAGTATCAAAAAGAGTCCCTTGATCAGAGGAATTTGAAACTTGAATGGAAGAGAGAGAAACCAAAGCTGGTAAAAGAGTAGCAGCCAGAAGCTTGACTGCTGAACTATTATGGTGAGATGCTTTCTTAGAGAGAGAAGTTCCTGACAGTATTTCCTCCAATCGGCTACGTGCAAGGTTTCTGGAAACCATGTATATAATCTTGTTATTTACTGCTCCAAGTAGTGGGAATAAAATGAAATCATAAACATTATTACTGTCCCCATGGGTCATATTCTTGAATTATAAATGGTAATAAAAAGTAACCTGAGCCAAGGCCAGGTAAGAAATGTAAGGAAAATTCTATAAATTTGGGAAAGTAAGTGTGTTATTTGGAAAATTTCCCATGAAATAAGTTAGTTTTAATTTGTGGCTTAAAGAAAAGGTAGGTCTTAAATATATTGAGAAGAAAGAAACAGTTTTCTGGTTAAACCTCGTACAAATCAAATTCAGAGTAAAACAAGTGAAGAATTTGTCAAATGGGAATAGTAATGAAAATTTGTGAAATAATATGTCTTTACTCAATCAATAAGAATCTTTTGGAACAAAAATTCATGTAAGTCTATTGAATAATTTAACCTGATAGTGATAATTTCTTGTAAATAAATTACCTGAGAGAAATATATGTGCTTTAATTTACACTTGGATATCTCTAGGTATTAAAACAAATATGGAGTTAGCTTATCATTTTTGATGATCTGTAAAACTTACTGGACCCAGAGGGATTCCAATTATTTTATTAAATTACTCTATAATTGAACTAACATCTCCACTCTCAATAAAACAGGTTCTAATGTCCAAAGCAGTGTGTGAGCTATTGCTGAATGCCTTAATGGCTCCTATGTTTGCCTACATACTCTCGTACTAGTCTCCAACTAATTACTTTGTAAAGCACTTTGGGATAATTTGGTTGTGAATGGTATTGTATAAAGCAAACACATTTCTTTCCTCAAACACTGATTCATGTTGGAAGCTAAAGAACTACAAGAACATATTTTTTAAGTTTTTGCTTTAGCAGATATTTTATGTTGGACATGAACACATCCTCAGGTTCTCTTTTAAAAGGATATGTTTTCAGGTACAGGGCAGAGAACCTTTTCCTAGAAAGACAGAGAGTTTGGGAGAACAAAATATAGTAAGCAAGAAACAAACAAACGAAACAAATCCACTGTATGAAATATACTCCTTTGATGTTGTCAAGATATATGCTATTTATTTTGTTGTAAAGTGTTTTAGTAATAATGTGAAATATTTTATAAATTTTTCTCATAAATAATTGTTATTTTAAGATTTTTTGCATTTGCATGTGGCAATATTTTGAAAAAAGGAAGTCTTCCATCACAGCATGAATGTCAATAAACTAAATTTTCTGAGAACTACATAAGGTGAATCATTAGTGAACTCTGTCTCATTTTGTGCCTTCAGGAATAAGTGGCAATGCTATTGCTGGTTTTCATCCACTTCTTGTTTTGAAAATCTTCTTTTCCAAATGTTGGAAATGGGATTACTTGGTGCCTAGAACAGTCATTGTATAAATACACAAGGAAAGCTGTGTCACTATATATGTATGGCATCTACAGAACCCATTCTGGCTCGAGGTTACTTGCGATCTGCTCAAGATTCTCTGCATCACATTTATTTCCTGGAAACTCAATGAAGGTTCTTTTATCACTGATATTCAGCATGGTGACTTCTGCTTCAAACTCCTGTGGAAAAATTATTATTCATAATTTGTGAGAGGTATGTGGAATGTTTTTTAGTTCACATCTGAAAGTAATCAGAGAGTTAAGGGAAGTATTTCACACTCTTAAATTTTCAGATATACTTAAGTGCATCATGTTTTGTCGATAAACTATTAGTAATATTACATCCCTGAAAAGAAACCCAGACTTTAAGCACTTAAAGAAATAACAGCAGAATGTAAATTGTATCTTTCAATGGAATGGTCATTACTTCTGTTCCGTGATCAAAATGCATATGCATATACATGTCTTCCTCATCTTGATGATAAATTTAAGCATCTCCATACCCTGTGAGTTCATTTGGAGATGGAATTAGCATTTTTGTCCCTTTGATAAACCACTAACTGCCTTAAATGAATCCTTAGTGAGTTATTAGTAGATTGTTCCATGATGTAATGGTTAGATTAGTGAAATCTCACAACAGTATAATAACTATCCAAAGGAATCTGGATATTGATGCATCTCTACAAAAGGAAGTAATTTCTTTATTCTTCCCAATGTGTCTCATTATATTCTTTTCTTTCCAAAATGTACCTACCATTATTAAGAGAATATGAGGGTGTTATCTAAATTCAAATGGTCTACTCCATGTGAATTGTTTCAGGCTATGTGCTTATGTTATTCTAGAGTATAATTATGTAAAATTCTCAAGTGTCTTTTGTACTTGATGTTAAAACCCTTTAAAATAAAATTTTAAAATGCAGTTTCATTTTATGAGATTTTACATTTGTAGAGAAAAGGGAATTCTTAGTATTTCTTCTACAACTCTCTATTTTTGGGTGCACTAAAATAATGATACCTAGTACTGGGGTTGTTTATTGACTTCAAATTACCTACAGACCAACTGTTCACACTAGCCACTGAGCAAAGTATCTGCTTTGGGAGTAAAGTGTCATGAGCCAATGAAGTTATATAGCCCACCATGAATTGCAGTCAAGGAGATTTACTTATAGTGATTGTGTTTATCTATGAATATCTTGATTTGGAAATATGGCATTTCAAGGGATATTTTTATTGCTAGCTATTTTTACAAATTTCACAATTGATAAACAATAAAATATGCTCCAAGTTAGAGAAGAGAATCAAAGTCAATGAATTAAAAGAGAACATCCAAAGATTATCTCCTCCATTCATTATCCAATGGCCTAGAGACTGAACTGCAATACTTAGAGGCAAGTTGGGATTTTAACTCAGTATGCCAATATGGCAGATAGCCAGACCATGATCACAAAACAGCTGTTTTCCTCCATAACAGGGTAAATTATAGTGCCTAGTGGAGCCAAGAAACCTCTTAGCATTTGTTCAAAAGGTTATTTTGCTAGACAGGGAACAAGCATAAACAAGCATTGGCATTGAACGAATTGGTATCTACTTAGTTATTTGTCCATGACAAAAGTCTTATGAGAACTTTTGTTAAATGTCTCCTTAAGGATTTAAAATGTGAGGAAGAGAGCCTCATAAATAAAAAAATAAAATAAAATAAAACAAAACAAAAACAGCCTTTGTATTTTTCACAAAATGCCTTTAGAAAGTACCATTTTCAGTTCTATATGTGACTGATAGTTCTTAAGGATAGCATTATTAGTGTCACAAACATTACGCTATATAACCAAATCTGAACAACTACGAAATCATTAGGAGAGATCATTATCAAAATCAGAAAATCTGGAGGCTGTGTCTCTAAAAAGGAGATTTAATAATCATTCATAAAATATTAATAGAATACAGAGGTCATAGTAATTATACTTCAGAAACTGAAAAAAAAATCAACAGCCAAATCAAATAAGAGTTTTGGTTACAAACTATAGAGATTTATAATTACTGGGGAGAAATACAGGCACTTATCTATGGAGAAATATTACTTTTCTTATAGGGAAAATTATGAAGGAAATCTAAGATTAGGAACTTCAATGAAGAGTCATCTATGATGAGCATTATATCTTTCTTTTGAGAAAAGTCTAGGCAGGAAAGTCTAGCCTGGAACAAGGGCAGTTAGTTGTATATTTGCAGTTACCACTTACCAATGCTACTTTAATTGGCTTTTAAGTAGAGATATTTCCTCTCATAACTTTGTTCTATTCAAGATACTGAAACAAAATTTCAAGGTTAAAAACTCTAAAAAATAAGTTGACATAACCAGCTATTTTCTTAATTAGTAACCTTTCTCCTAAAATACTAGTTCCTTGTACTATGTGCATGTGCAAAATTTTCTTAAAAATGTAGATGGTGGTTCCTACACTCTGGACATTTTAATTCAGAAATTTGAAGATGGAGTGAGGTTTTTTGGGAACTATGAAATTAGTTGATTGCTGAATTAGAAGAATAACCTTTTATTTCTCCTTTGAGAATTCCTTTAAAGTAAGGATGTCTGTATATCCCAAAGTTCAGCCTCTGTAAGAACTTGTTGCAGTTCTTTTGAAGCCAAGACACACTGCAGATAGACCATATTTATTCACAAATTAACCTTTACCACAAATGCAATTCAAAATCAGTCTTGACTGATTTTGCATTCTTGTTCAGTTTATTGACAATCTGTCAATGCAATTCTCTTATTAAGTAAATATTCATTTAGTATTCAATAATTCAAAACATATTGGTACTTGTTTCATCATCCATAATTTAGGGTTCTAGTCTACTACCTGATAGTGCTTCATGGTTTGGATATTGCTGACAGTGAAACCTAACTGTGTGTTTGAAGTTCCTGAAGTTGTTGCTTGTATCACTCCAGTCTCTGTGAATATAGTGTTATTGCTACTTGTCCTGTCCCCAGCAATAAGTCTCGAAAGACCCAGTGTCATATCATCACCTTTAACTGCACCCAGTATCGAACACACTGATATTTGAAGAAGTTGCACAGATTCAGAGTCAATTCAGCCTCCATCTAGGACTTCCATCACTAACATTTTGTTTCAAGCCCTTTATCAGGCAGCTGTTTTCTTAGGAGCCCATTATTGAAGGATACTTCATTTTGTCTTTCAAAAGTTTTTAACTTAGCTCTTACCCATGCATAGTCCTTGAATTTAGCAATCATCTTGAATGGAAACTCAAAGTGCTAAAAACGATTATAGTTTTGATGGGCATCTCTTACCTGAGGCTGCCCTCTGTCTAGAAGGTTTGATCCTCAATCTGCATTCAGAAACATCAGGTACATCCTGGAGCAGGGTGAAGTTAAATGAAAATAGAGGCAAAGACTAAAAGCAGATACTGAATATCAGTCAGTTTTCTGCTGACAAGCTTTTCATTTTCAGGAATTTTACTTTAATTCTCACTTCTTATTCCTCTGATGTTTTTAAAGTATGCGTTGTGTGTGTGTGTGTGTGTGTGTGTGTTGTAATTTATCCATCTATATCTAGCTTTTGTTGATAAAAGCCACTGATTTGCCCAGGCAGACCTGAAGGATAAGTTCATTTTTTTTTCTCCCAAAGAGATAGGTTTACCTCTGTGTTTAAATCTATGGCAATAATTGAACTTAGTATCCAATGAGAGGGGACACTTTAATATTACCTCACTGTAATATCATGTGGTATGCAATATTCTTGTGAATTGTGCTTAGATTGATTCTAATTAAAACTTTGCTGTAATTAACTACAAGGAAACTATTAAGTCTGTAACATGGGACTTTCAGTATGACAACTAGCTGCCTTGATTCTTTCCAAAAAATTAGTCATAAGTAAAAATAAGGAAATTGTTAAAATATTAGAGATACAAGTGCATATGATCTCTAAACTTTAGGACCTGGCAAATTAAAAAAAAAAACATTTTATTTTAAACTTGGATATTTTGAATTCATTTGTTGGTTATGTTAATGGTATTCAGGTTACATAGCAAAATGTGATTATTAGAAAATGCATGTTGAAATATTTATGCCATTGATTGTGTTTGCATTTTTTTATGACTGAGCAATAAATACATGTAAAATATAGAAGTACAGGTGGAGAAAACTAGTAAAGCAATCCTCACTTTGCATATTATCAATATGAGCAAATTCAGCTCTCATGATCTAGGTGAGTAATACCAGTTTCCCAACAAGATTCTAGTGTCAGTTTGCACAGTATATTAAGTATGAGTAATTGCTTAAAGTACAAACCTCATTACTAGCTCTTCAGCTCACAAAACATTATGTAAATAACAGATGTATATTTTAATCAGTGACCAAAGTGTCTGTTGGTGATTGATCACTGTGCATCTATTATCCAGTTAATGTACAGACAGCAAAGCATGTGGTTATGTTGCTTCATTGTCTCCTGATGATAAACCAGGTAACATTCTAAAAATGGATAACAAAAGGAGAAATTGGCCAACAGTGATGAGAATATGGGGGATGGGAGGGTAGACAAACCAAAACATACACAAACAACACATATATAACCAAAATGACCCAAAAAAGGATTAATGCTGGAAATAAAGTTTGACTCAAATGTCTATATAGTTAGGAAGATATAGGTGCCATAGGTATGCTCACACACCATTTGAAGGACTCTAGGTAATCAATCAGTGGATCAAAAATGAAACAGAGATGCATGTAACCACCTTAAGGCAATTTAAAACAGAAACACAAAATCTAAATACTCATTGACTGCAGCAAAACCAGTTCTAAGAGGGAAATTTATAGAAATAAATTACTATATTAAGAAAAAAATATCTCTTTGCCAGGTGCAGCAGCACACACCTATAACCCAGTTACTTGGAAGGCTGAGGCTAA
The DNA here is from genome assembly GCA_004024945.1 of Uropsilus gracilis. Taxonomy (NCBI): domain Eukaryota; kingdom Metazoa; phylum Chordata; class Mammalia; order Eulipotyphla; family Talpidae; genus Uropsilus; species Uropsilus gracilis. The sequence continues at coordinate 55,334 of PVHY01000428.1, read as the reverse complement.
GAATCATTAGAGTTCACAGGTTTGGGACAACCCCAGGCAATATAGTGAGACCTAGACTTTAAAAAAAAAAATAGCTGGACGTGGTACCTGGGAGGCTGAGGCTAGAGGGATTCAAGATAACCCTGGGCAACATAGAAAGACCTAGTCTCTAGAAGAAAAGATAGGAAAAAAGGAAGAAAGGAAGGAAGGGAGGGAGGGAGGGAGGAAGGAAGAAAGGAAGGAAGGAAGGAAGGAAGGAAGGAAGGAAGGAAGGAAGGAAGGAAGGAAGGAAGGAAGGAAGGAAGGATGGAATGGTAAAAAATATTTGTATTTGATTATATAAATGATAATGGGTTAATATCCAAAATGTAAAAATTCATTCAACTCAATAACAAAAAGTCATGTATTCTAAATAAATAATGGGCAGATGATTTGGACAGGTATTTTACTAAAGATGACTACAAATGACCAAAAGGTACATGGAAGGGAGTTAGTATCACTAATCATCAGGGAAATGCAGGACCAAGATACATTTCAAGCACCCGCTTTATAAAATATTTCTGTCACTGCCAGGTCATCCCTATGCTTATGTTAAATAGAACTGGGTGTCTACCAAACTCCAGAATATATTGATGGACTTCATTCACACAACAAATGAGTTACTGAAGGAATCTATAAGCAACCGATTTTTCAGTGGAAGGTGTATCTGATTCTATGCCTTTGAATCCTCTACAACAGAAAGAAAAATATTTTTATTGTGCACATTGTCAAACAATCCACAATCCATAAAATCAGAGCAAAAATAATGAACCCACACATACCAATAACAGAACTTCAATAATTGACAATACTTAAGTGTGACAAATACCTGAAAACATGTAACTAAAATATAAAGAAATACCAGTCAACCTGAGTTGATATACTGTTGTTGTTAAAAAGCACCCAAATAAAAGCACTCCCCCATATTTCCAATCTTTTAAAAAAATATTTTTGTAAAGAGACTGTATCGCTCAAGTCTTATAAAGACATATAGTACCATAATTTAATGAAAGGGATAGAGTTCTTTTTACTGAACACGGTTCTGCCATGTTAGTTACTTAGAAACTGTTTCAGAGAATGGTCCACTAGCAGGCATTTTTCTTTAGATCATCATCATAACTTAATAGATATCAAGTTATCTATCGAGATAGATAGGTTTTTTGATATAGATTATAAAATTTACAAGTTTCTGTAATTGTTTTCATGACACACAGGGAAATAAAACCATGCATAAATTGTAAAACAAATGACTGCAACTCTATTATGGAATGGTTGCATTCTAATGATGTCTTGGGTGAGGGGTTATAAATGTTGAGAAGAAAGCTCATTATGTCTGATTAGGTTCAAGACACTATCTACTCCAATCTCCCCTCTTTTTAAAAGGAGGAGATTTGTGTGAGGCAAGCCCTTAAGATAGTTTTTATGACCGAAGAGTTCTCAGAGAACTGCCTTATATCTTTCTGTGATCCTAACCAAGATTCTTATTTTGTCTCTCTAGATTGATTTTTGCTTAGATGTTCCTTTTTTATATTAAGAATCTTTTCTGCTGAAATAAGGAGCAATATTTTTTTTTTCAAACCCAGCAATTCTTAGATCCTTTATATTTCCTGGTTCTGTACTTATCTCCTTCCTCTCACCTTTTACTTTTGGCAGGTGGAAGGAGAATAATTGTATCTCCAAAGTTCTGCCTTTATACGATCATTCAGTTCATTAGGTGCACTTCTAGATATTCACAATGCTTCAAAAAGAGCAGAGGTAAGCCTTTCTCCGCTATGCAAAACATCCCTTCTCTCATGTTTCCAGTGATGCTGACTACCCTTTAAGTCCTCACTTCCAAGCTTAGGCCATTGGGTTTGAGGGCCATTGGTTTCTAGCAGCATTCGCCTCATTCATTTTAACCCAGAGCTCACAAGTGAAACTGTACTTCAAGTTTTATTTTAGTGACTTGACTGTACTTCTAAGTTGCAAGATCTGTTCCCTGTTCCCTATATATTTCTGCATTACAAGTAACCCCATATCTTATTTTCTTCAAGCAGTGACAGCATTTAATTTTACCAATGAACCTACAGTTTAGATTAGGCTCAGCAGGGCTGACACTACCCACAGCCAGCAGCTTCTCACTGTTGCACTCAAAACTGAACACCTTAAAGGCTTGTCAGAAGGTTTATTTATTTGCATTTCTGGTGGTTGATGTTGTTTACTTGTCAGAACTTTAAGTAGGACTAAACATCCTCATGTGTCCTTAGCTGCAGCAAATGCGTCTTAATGATAAGCAGCTGAAAATGGGGAAAGAGAAACAGACAAAAGTGTTAACACAAAATAACAAAATAACACAAAAGTGTTATTACCAGTTATGACTGTGTCTACAAAGTCACAAAGCATTGTACTGAATACTTGGAGGTAACCACAATATTCAAGAAACAGGTAAATGAACTCCATCTATTGATGAAAAAATGGGACACTTTAGAAAAAGGCTGTAGACCTGAAAATACCAACGTAGTAAGTTTTTGAAAATACAATTTGCCACATTGCCAATATACCTGTTACTTATCCTGTCTCCCTCCCTACCTGTAAGGGTAACCACTACACAATTTCACTCCTCTGATTGTTGTGCTCTTGTTTCTCCCTTTTAGTTTACCACGTACAAGTGCTTGCCAAAACATAGTATTTACTTGTTTCAGGTTTTATATTTTATATATGTTAAATTATGCTTAATGAATTCTGGCACCTGAACTTTGTGATTTAATATTTTTCTTTTAAGAACCTTCCAAGTTGATGGTGTAGTCATAGTTTATTCATTTTTCAGATCTCAAGGGGTTCATTTATGCTAATAACAATATACCTATTCTATTATTGATAAACATTTAGGTAATTCCAAATTTTTGCTCTCATAATACCCTTATGCATATTCTTGTACATATCTCCTGGGTACTTTTGTAAACATTTTTCTAGGAGATATATATGAGTGAAAATTATTAAGTCATATATACATGTTTAAATTTACCAGCTAATCATACATTGTTTACCTTAGAGGTGGTACTGAATTATGTAACTACCAATAGTTTAAAAATCTTTTCATGGATTCATACTTGCCAATAAAAGTGGTAGGTGTGATCAGTATTTCTGAGTTGTTATATTTCCCATTTATGATGATTTTGAGTGTCTTCTATATGACTTTTTCTTAGAGTGTGCATATACATGTTCTTCAAATGTTTTTTCTTGAGCATTGTTGATCTTTCTGTAGTAGGTAGAAATTTCTAAATACTTAGTTTGTACTTTATTCTTTTGTTGGTGCATAAAAACATTCTTGTTATTGAACTTTTTAAAATTTCTTTATTATATTCTGGATCTATAGAGTTGCGTAATTTCTTTTCTGACTTGGTCTTATTACGCATTACTTTCTATAATTTGTGTTTGTGACAACTTTAAATGCAAAATATTTTAAAATCTTATGTTTGAGCATATAAAAATCTGAAAATCTTCTGTACAATTTCCTAATTATCTGACGGGAATTGATTTTTTTAATGTGATGTTAGGAAAGTGTTGTATATTTTTGCATTTCAGCTTGCCTGGGCTAAGGGATACCTAAATAACTGGTAGAACATTGTGTACATATGTATCTGTGAAGATGTTTCTGGAAGATAAATTAGCACTTCATTCATTACACCGTATAAAGAGATCCAACTGCGACCGTATAAAGAGATCCAACTGCGACCGTATGGGTGAGCATCACACATTCTGCTGAGGCCTGGATGGAGTGAAAATGGTGAAGGAAAGTCAAATATGCTCTCTTCTTCATCTGGAACATTGATCTTTTCTTGCCCTTGGACAGTGGAGATGCAGTTGTATGGCCTTAGGATATAGACTTAAACTAGCAACCCTTTTGTTTTTAGGCTTTTGAACTTTTACTGAACTATAAAAGCAGCTTTCCTGGTTTTCAAGCTTGTCAGCAGCCACTGAATAAGCTAATAACTATAATATATCTCTTCTGTGTTCTTCTCTATATAGCTTATTGGTTCTGTTTCTCTGCAGAACATTGACTAATGCAGAAAGCATCCATATTCACTTATTTTTCTTCCAAGTGTTTCTGAAAAGAAATTTTATATGTAACATTTTTCTCTACATCCATTAAATTAAACATGTTAATTAGTGTCATTCTAACAATCTATACATTCATAGATCAATTGAATGATTAATCTAATATTAATTGCTAAAATAAGTTGCCCTCTCTAAAGATCAGCTTCTCATTTTATACTTTTATTTTATCTTTTGCTTTATATTTTTGATTTAGATTATTAGCTACATTAAATTTAATGTTTTCATGTGAATTTAAACTTCCATCTAAATTGTACATACCACGAAAGCTCTTTCCTCTATGCATGGTGTCTTTTTTCTTATCCTAAATCATGACTACAAATATAACCCCTTTGCAGATGTGCCTCACATTTGTATTTTAAGTTCTGAGACCTTCCCCCAGAGATATAGAGGGCACTTCCAACAGCTTGCTAGATAATTCCACTGGTACAGTCCATTAGAATTTCAAATATAGTTTGCCCCCCAAATTAAATAGTGATGTTCTTTCTTAAACCTGCTCCTTCTTCTATTTTGTCTTTCTTTTAATGGTACCATTATTTGTGCCAGAATTTATGCCTACAATTTGACTTTTTCACTTTTCCTTTTTTTAAAATAATGTCAAGTATTCTTGAATTTACTGCTGCAACCAAATTGTGATCAGTTCATAGACATAGCAAGGTTCACAGAGTTGCACATTCCCAATGTTCTTACTTTGTTGATAGTAAATCAACGTGATATTCCCCGCCTCCAGTATCAACTCAATCCTTTATTTTTCATACATTAGTCACAGAAAACACTTCTGATCAAATATCCAGAACATGTAGTGTTTCTTTTAAAAGAATTTAATAATATAAAATATGTATATATACGGTAATTTAATAATAATGCTAAAATATGCTTTGGAACATGATATTTGTATGCCTTATCTATTCTGTTATTTTCTACTCTATCTAGACCCACTCTCTATACATTTCTATTTTGTTTCATCCCACAGCAAGAGGTTAAATATCATGAAGTGCATTCACATCACTCTTGCTCATCAGCTTCTTTAGATTACTTACTATTTCTCCTTGTCCTTGTTATTTTGGGCTGACTTTTTTTCTGTTGCTGAAAGACAAAGGTCCCATCAACATGGCCTTTGCACATGCAAATACCCTTTCCATTTTATGCTACAGTTCCTTTCCACTTATTTCTTCAGATGTAGTAATAGTACTTTTACCACACCCCCTCAACCACTAAACCTTTTACTTGTGCATTATCCTTTGTGGTTTTCCTATATGATATTTTTATAATCCCTTAATTCTCCCGCATGATGTTAATGCCATTGCACTATCTTTTCCTTGACTGAAAAATTGTCTCTAAGTCCTTGCCTTCTCACTTATAAATGGATAAAAATGAGAAATTAGTTTAAAATTATCTTGGTCACCTGAAATGTGGAGTAAATAAAAACATCTAAAAGAGTTATTGTGGTATGTGTAATGCTCAATGAAATGAATCATATATTATTATTAATAATAAAATAAACTGGAAACTCTTCAGTTTGGAATTAAATGTATGCAGAGAGGGAGAGAAACAATAAAGTATTCTTCCTTTTTATATATCAGGCAGATAATTCAGGGACACATTCTGCACCGACAGAACTTTTCCAATGGAATTGAACTACAGTTGTCTGTGGCTGAAAGCAACTCAGTAAAGAATTATTGAATTGGCTTTTTCTCTTTACCTGTTTTACTAATCTACCCTCTTCTCTACATTAGATCACTTTCTAAACACTGTATATCTGAGCATTTACTATAGACTCTTTTCTAAAGGCAATTTCTAGTTAACAGAATTACCAAGGCTAATTTAGCGATATTGTAGTTGAACAATGTTTTGATTCTAAGGAAAAGTCAAATAACAAACAAACAAACAAACAAACAAAAAAACGATTAAGCTATAGCTACTGGAACAATTTCTAAGCGTCACTGAACTAAGAGCATTTCCTATTCCTTAAGTTTTTATCACAAACATTTTACTTATATTTATCGACAACTTTTGGGACCAGGAGAAAATAAACTCGGTGTGCCTAAATGTGTCATATTGACTTACTGGCAAGGGTAGTGAAGACATAAAACTCAGTGATTATCAATATTAAGTAAATGAGGGGTATTTTACTATTGTTGGTTGTTAATATTTCACTCTGTTGATATAAATAAAGTTATTTTATTTGCCTATATTTAATTTGTGATGGTATCAAACCAGTTTTATATGATTGCATTTATTATATTAGACATTTACATTTTTATATATACTAAATAGTAGTGTGCTCTAAATCACAGCAAAAAAATTTCATAATGAAATACTCTTTTCTAAATTTCATTCCTCACTTTTGCTTGTTTTGACTGTTTTGCATGCTAATGTAAATTCAATATATTTTAAGAATATTTTTGAAGTAATGCTCATATATCAACAATACATCTCCATGAACAGCTAGACAAGCATTACTTAGCTATGTTTGTTTATTTATTTGTATCCTTTATCTTTTTCAATGCTTGCTTGCTGGTCTAATAACAAATCAGAGTGAGAGCCACAAATGGTTGTTCCTACTGGTCTTCAGAATAATTTCCTCTGGGGAAGGAGAGAGAAAAATATGATAGTTGAGAGAAGAATCATTCAAAAGTTTATTCTGCTAAAAAATAAGGCAAGTCTAGTAAAAGTTAAAGACTTTACCACTGATACATAGGCGCAAAAAATAAGTTATAAGCCATTGTGTTTCAAATGAATTCCAAAAGCAGAAACTAAAAACTAGACGTACTTACATTTGTAATGTGCTTCATTACCTTCATATCCATTTCACGATCTCTCTAAGTTTTTCTATGCTTTTGCTAAAATATGTGCATACTTTAATTATGTCTGCTGGTATCTTTCCCTGATCACATTACTGCTCATCTAGATAATATATATCCCTCATTGGATAAGAACAAACAGAATCAATGTGAAGATATTCTAACAAGCGAAGTCTTTTACTTGAAAAGGCAGATAAATATCTGTGAAATTATTTAAAAGACTAATCTATTACTTCAAATTATTCATTCTATCTAATAGTTCATTTGAAATAAAGACCGGTGCTGAGACTCAAGAAAAATGTTTTCTGTCACTACCAATTTAATCTTTGGAATCATTTTTATACCTCCTTGACTCAGTCATATCATTACAAGGTAGAAACATTAATAATTGTTAAATATTATTTTCATAAAAAATAAAATACATTCAGGTGAATTATATTTAAAATACTGTACAGAAAATAAGACTTTATTATTAGAGACAGAGTTTTAGATTGTTCAGAATAACATGTTTGGAGGTTTTATTTTCTCATTTCAAGATGCAAAATGTGTAAATAAAACTCCACAGAATTATAGGATTATCCTATAAAATTTCAGACATTGTTGTAAAAAATATAAATACCTTTAATAATATACAGAGTGTTGTCCAGTAAGAGAAAGTACAGAATAATGGCTATTAAATTCACTAACTTTGGGCTTCCTTACCTTCCAGCCCCCACAACACAGCTTGTGATACTTCAAAATTCTCATTGAAATTCAGATTATAATAGTCAACAGTAAAGAACAAACCAATGAAATCCATTCAAAGCACAGAAAAACAAATAAACAAAACACCAGGCTCCAACATTATCAAAACTGTACTGCTGAGTTAAGAAGTCAGGAAAGAAAATCAATTTTCTCTAACACATGAATTAAATAAATAAAAACTCAATATGAAGACAGAGGAAAAATAACCTAGCATTCCTAAGTCAACCTAAAATATCCATAAAAAGAGAGTGGGAAATAGTGTTTGCATATTTTTACTATTTTACTCAATAGATGTCTATTATGCAACTACTAATGATTAGACATAAATTGGGCATTTGAAATACAGAGCTGTCTCCAACATGCAAATTCTGTTTTACTGGAAATGGGAACATACAAATAGATACAATGTGACAAAGTTTATGATAACAGAAATTATCAGTGAAAATGATTTTGAGAGTCATCTAACCCTGGTTGGGAGGTCCAGAGGAAGGATTCTTGGGTAAGATAATTTCATTAAACTCAGAAAGCTAAATAAAATTGCATTAGTCTGGTGAACTGTAATGAGAGAATTCCATTCAAGCAGATAACATAGCAAGTGCACAGGTGGAAGGTAAAACCTGGATGACTTGAAAATCAAACTTCAGTATTTTAAGATGGCTAAAGTGTAGGACAAAGCCTGGTCAGGGATAAGGTTGGATGTGTTCACAGTGCACGTAGTTATCCAAGTTTCCGGAGGGTGATGATGAGTCAGGCAGATAAGAGATCTTTAGCAGGGAATCGGTCTTGTTAAATAAAGCACCAATCACCATCTTGGTAACACTGATAGAAGAATTTCCCAAGTATTGCAATGCAAACTTCATTTAAAATAAGAAAAATAGAAAATAGAACAGTTGAAAGTTGTATTTTGGTACAATCTTTGTATCATTCATAGTTTTTACATACTGTTGTTGATATGCTATATAAATTTGATACTCAGAAGTAATTGACCTCCCACTTGTCTATCATTATAGGGGGGATTTAAGGACAGTGTGACAGTCATATTCCAGAATTTCTCATGAAAATCACTTAAGCAGATGGTTTGCGATCATAGCTCTCTGGATATTGAGATAAATCTCCACTAAAACTAAGAACTGTCATGTCTTGATGAGAAGGATATGTCTAGAAAGGTCTAATAAAAGATATTCGACCTTTTTTGAATCAGTTACTAATCCTTCTCCAGAACTTCCTGACTAGAGTGTGCTGACTGAGAATACAGAACAGCTGCACAATTACTGTGAGATTTTCTTGTCTCCTCATGTGATACTGACTTCTGTATTTGCAAGCATTTTGCAGCAAGTTGAGTACATTTTCATCAAATGTAGTTTATTTACAAACATCAGCATTGCTCTGGTACAGCTCTTCTCATCTTATAACCATTGTGTGCATAGTTAGCCTTATTTTCTAATTTCAAACAGTAGGATCCCATGGCACTACCACTATACCATCACCAGTTATTCATCTTAAACATGGTCAAAAGCAAGTGAGGAAAGAAAGAAAACATTTAGATAAAATCAAACCAGGTTATCCTATTCTTAAAGTCATATAAAAATGCCTGTAGGGATTTCAGGACAAATTTTGTTTTTCTTTGCACAAAACAATTGAGAGCTTAAAAATATTTCTACAGATATCCCTCATGCATCTTCACCGTTTTGGAAAGATTGCCCTAGTTACTTTGATATGTGGTAATTTGGGGAGTTTATCTACAGCTAGATAGGATATTTTCTCCGACAGTAATTTTTACATTCATATGTGCTAAATGATGCTGTGTCGTATGTCAAAAGGTAATAATACAAATTTAGAGCTGAGCAGAGACATCATTTAAATAAGCAGTGAAACAATATTTCTTAAGGAAAAGCAAGTCATGCTTCTATTCCAAAACTAGTTCATTATGAAAAATGTAGGCTTTTTTACTTTTCTCACATAAACAAGTTTTATCATTCATAATAAAATATGCAGCAAATATATGAGAGTTGGTCCATTTTGAAAGAGCAATAAGTAACCTAACATGCAATAAAAATATGAGGGCAGTTCTTCAAGAAGAGGTACTTTTAGTGGTATATTGTCAGGGGGGAAAAAAAACCACTTATTTTCTAAAGCTACAAAACATGCTGCAGACTCATTTATTATTGTATTATTATTTCCCTCTAGAATTTGAAATAGTATGGTTGGGAAAGATTTTATACTCTAAATCCTTACATTTTCAGTGCTTTGCATTTTCAGTTCTTTATGTACTAAAAGGAATAAAATGTTCCAAGCTTTCTCCTTACTTTTATTTCTGTTTGAGAAGCTGCAGAATCTGTTTCAAAGAGGATAATCTAAACATGTGCTGAATTTAAAGCAAGTCTATGGATAAAGAGATATATGATTCAAGAGGAAAGAATAATACCTCCTGTGTGAGCGTATTTTTTATCACTATAACTGATTCCATGCAATCATTATTATGCAGATGACTTGGAAACAACTAAATATTATGAGTTTCTAGCACAACATAATTAAATAAACACATTTTCCTTTGTATTTCCAGGAAAGTGGCTGTAGAGCTGCAGCCTTTGGCAGTTCTCCAGGGCTGGGGGGGCATGGATGGCAAAGTATTTTTGTTCTCCGATGAATGAAAACTACATTTGACAAACTGACACTCTGAAGTAGGATGGGGGAAGGTATGGCTCAATGTGCATTGATTCAAATTAATTCTTTGGTGAGCATTGATATGTTATCCCAAGAATATTTTGTGAAACAGTCCATCTATTTACTGAGGCACAGGTTTATGATTGTCATGCACCTCTTGAGATGGAGCAAAATGCACCAGCTTGAGGATATGTCCATATCAAAGTCACTTATTTGAATTTGGATATACAATACTTGACAAAATAGAAAGTTAGGTAAAAGTAAATGAAATGGAGCATTTAAAGAGCTCTAACCTGGAAAAAAAATGTTAGATAGAAAACAAATTAAATTCCAAGAGAAAAACAGCAATATGGCAAAAAAAAAATGTGTCAGACTTTTAGCAAGATTGAATATTTTAAATAATGACCAAAGACCAACATGAGCATAAGGTTGTTCCTCAATGATTTACCTGAAGACACCCAAAATGCATCATAAATCATATGAGGATAACCTGGAGTCATGGAAATGATAAAATTCCCATTTCTTCTTCAGTGTTCTTATAAATAGTTTATTTGGCCACTGTTTCTCACCCTAAGTGATAGTGGCATTTGGGACCAAGCCATTCTTTATTGGGAGGGACTGATCTGTGCATTGTAGGGTGTTTAGTAACTGTTAAAATCCACTGCTAGATGCTATTAGCACAGACTCCAGCTATGACAACAACAAAAAATCATGTAAATGGACATTGCTCAGTGTTCCTGGAGAACAACTTCAGTTTTACTGATTTAGAATCTCTATACCAAATACCTAATGTTCTTTCTTGGGACAGAAATGTTTAAGGGGTTGTATAGTAATATTTTTGTCTTAGTACCAGTTCATCCTCATAGACTATTTTTAGTTTACCAACTACATGAGAATTAGACTCTAACCTGTGCTTCTTTAAAAAAAAAAAAGTAGGCTCCTTCATTATTCCTTTTGTTGCATCTCTATATTGCTAATCTAAAACCTATCCACAATTTTGGTAAACAGATCACTTTCTTACTCTTACTAGCCATCATTCCTTTTACTTTCCAGGAATGCAGCAGTCTCCTTTCCCTGTACTTCATTCTAATAATTGTCATTTTCATTTTCCATTTGATATGAAAGTAAGATAGGTATTCTTTACCCATGACTTTGAGTAGCATTTTTTCTTTCTGCATTGAGAAATTTAAGAGTATTATCATCTAGGACCCAGTGGAATATGAGAACATTAACATCAGACTCAGTCAAGTCTTTGCCATAAGTGTTCAAGGCAGAGATTACATTCAAATATGAACATTTCCCTTTGGAGTCAGATATAAAATTATTGAGGAAATTTATTAAGTTTCATCTATGGGAAATAATTTCTCATCTAATTTCCTTTTAGTTATTCTCATGCTTATTTTATTGGCATGTTTATTGATGAACCACATATTTATCATTATCTGCACCCTTAACAATATTGTCATCTGCTGTTATTATTTCTGCCCTTTGACTCTTCATATTCTGGAAGAATACCTGCTGGTCAGAGTGGATTTTGAGAGCATTTCTGACTTAACTTGAAAGATTATAGATAAAAAGAAAATTTTTTTGTCACATATTTTATAGGATTTTAGCAAATTGCTTTGTGTTAAACATCCATTGAACTTCAGGACAACCATTGATGTCATCTCATTTCCCTGTGTGTGTGTTCTATATTTCTGCCTCTCTCTACCTTGCTTCAATTGATGACCAAACTTTGCATTTAAAATAATTTATTTATTTTTGGGGGAGACTAGGTCTCGCTATTTTTGCCTGTGGAACCTCAGACTCTCCGTTGCCCGGGGTACCACAGACTCAAGCAATCCCCAATCTCGCTCCCCAGGTAGCTGGGATTGCAGGTGCATGCCACCACATCCAGCTATTTTTTTGGAACTCGCTATGGGCCCCAGGTGGGACTCGAACCGCGATCCCTAGCCCCGGCCACTTCATCGGCTGAAGCTTACAGGCACGAGTCACCGTGCCCGGCTCTGCACTTAATTTATAAAAAAGATATAAGGAGATACATTTGCTTTTCACAAAAACTATCTAATCACATCGCCTAAACTGTCCCATTACAAAAACATTCCATCACCAAAATTCTCAACTTACCTACCTCTTTCTCATTTCTCTAAGGAATAAAGACATCTGACTTAAGGTTATCTGTGGTAAATGCACAGAATAGCTCATTGAGAAGTGTAGAGGAGGATTATTGACAGTTATTATAGATCTCATTTGAAAAATAAAAAGGAAGGTCTGATAACCTTAACACATTCTCTAACAAGTAGAAAGATGCACCAAAACTGAGGCAAGAGGAAACACTTTAGTCTTCAGATCTCTGGTGGATTCAGAAGAAAAATTGCTCTCATCTTTCCCAGATTTGGGTCTGGAGAATCTGTTTTGATTTTCCCTGAATTTAAGAACTTTCTAATGCATCTTTGAATTCTTGAAGGATGTTATATCTGGAAACACCTTTTACCACTTCTACGGTTAGCATAATTTTCCCCCCTTTTTCTAGTTGAAGTTGTGCTCTGTGTGTAAGGGTGGGGTTCATATATTTACTATAAAATCTCAGTATTTTTCTCCTTATGTTGGTGGTTGTTTTATATTCTGCTACTATTTTATCATAACACAAATGAGGGATTTTCAAGGAGAAATATAAAAATATAAATGTAAAATGAACTCCTTTTATTTTAGAAGTTAAATGATGTAATGTATTGGGTTCTCCAAATTGATAGTCATGCTCTCTATTCCTATTGAAAGATGTAAACAGAATTAAATTTGTTGGTTTCTACCAGTTGCCAATATCTATTGCTTTAACAGTCCTGAAGATATAGCATCATTTCCATGCACACAAACAAAATACACAACGATTATAAGTTTATATAAACTGACACTACCACAGAATGATAGGATTCACAAGATAAACCCCATGAAATTGCATTTTTATAGATATAAAGGTTTGTGTTACACCTATCTTTTAGGTGTAATACCTGCCTCACAAGCTTGAAGAGTAAAGGCTTGAAGAGAGACACTGATGAAGTCAAGACTATAACTAACATTGTAACAAGCTAATGAAGTAAAAAAATCTAAAATATCAGTTCCTACTTCTATTTGCCCTACCCCTGATTGAATGAGTGCATATTGATTTCCTTGAACAATACTGCTTTCAAATAGGGTGGACATATCAAATTATTGGTAAAAAGATTGATTTAAAATATATTACTATTTAAATGAACTCAAACTCAAAATTTATATTATTGAATAGAGCCTACTTTCTAAAAACGCTTAGAGATATTTCAACACCCAAATATGGTGAATACAGTTATTGTTTTGTTTTGTTTTTTACATTATAAATCCCTATGTGTTATTCTCAATCTGAAACCTTAATATAAGAATGTGAATGATTCACTTTATAGAAATTGTTGAGAAAGATGAGATGATTTGAGATTACCAAATCAATAAGACAGATCAAAATTTAATATTTTTTGTTTTTTGTTTTGTTTTGTTTTGTTTTCATAACTACCAAGAGGCCTAGTAATTGTGGTCCTAATCTCTTGCACCTCCAACTCAATTTTTAAGTTTCAAGCATACGGCCTTTTTTTTTTTTTTTTTTTTTTTTTTTTTTTTTTTTTTTTTTTTTTTTTTTTTTTTTTTTTTTTTTTTTTTTTTTTTTTTTTTTTTTTTTTTTTTTTTCATTCTCTCAACTACATTATTAAAATAGCATGGATTTTCCTTAAGGTGTTCCAGCCAAAGATTATTGAGTCTGCTTTCTGTTCTCAGTAAATAACAAAAGGAGACTTATTATGAAGCAGCAATCAGGTCACTGGAAGGTAACAAATTTTATTTCTCCATCTTGTTTTCATTTTGTCATGCGGACAATAATTGCCCCTTGTCTATGAGCCTGAGCTTTCCTGTTTAGAGAGTATCAAGAGCAAAGTATCTAGGGTATCCTCAGGAAATATTAAAAGATGATAAGTGGTAATGGTAAATATACCTCTTAACAACTACAGAAAGTGCTGTGTGATTGAATAGACAAAAAGCATTGAAATTATGGTTGGGTTCTTTTTTTTCTCCCCTAACAATATTCAACTCATTATTTTTCAGTTTAATTGATTTGGAGATGATGGAAAACATATGATAGACAGTGAACATCTGTAACTTTCCTTGATGTGCTTACTATTTAAGACAGTTCTTTATTCATTTCTGCTGTTGTCTACTAATCAAATAATTTCATGGAAAATTCATATAGTTTTATGGAAAATAGCAAAAACCAAAGCTAAACGTATTGTAACTGTTCTGTATGGTAAAGGTTATTCTTACAATTGTCTTTTTCTTACAGTCTTAATCTTATAATTATTTACCTTGAAATTTTATATAATTTCTATGTCATTTCTAGATTTACTTTTGATGATGCTATCTATCTATCTATCTATCTATCTATCTATCTATCTATCTATCTATCTATCTATCTATCTATCTATCTATCTATCTATCTATCTATCTATCATCTATGGCTGTTCTGGTACACAAAACTATTTCAAATTACCTGAAATGGTATGCAAATTTTTAAAACAAAAACTAAATTTTTACTTGCTCAATATGATTGACTTTTCAGAAGAGGTGATATCATTTCAAAGATAAAATTGTAGGTAATTTTTGAGTGTAGTAATGTTTTAAAATAAACTATTGAATTTAAAATTTGAAAAGATTTGAATCTCTATTAAATTAACCATTTATAGAATCTTAAAAATACCTGCTATTTTTTCTTTTTTTTTATGTGAAACAATGCTTTCTCTCTCTCTGCACTCTCATTTTATTTAAGATAATGGGTTCCATCTTTTAAATCCATCTCAATTATTATATTTTAATAGCAATTTATTATTTTCAAACAGTAGGAATGGGCAAGTTTTACAAACTATAAGTACTCTTATATTTATTGAAATAAACATATATTTCTGATACTGTTTCTCAATACCTAAGTAAAAGAATTGCTATCATTCTGTGTCTCTGCCTTTTCCTTTTTTGTTTGTGTTTAATTATGCTAATTTTTTACTTTGGCATATAATATGTTCTCTAATTTTAAAATGTTTTGATATATCTTTATTGATGCATAATACTTGTAAATAGAAACAGCACATTGCAAGAATATTTAACAGATAGTCAAAAGATCTGGGAGTCTTCCAGAGAAATCAAGAGATGGAACTCAAAAATAGTTTGATCCTTATTAACAGGTGTTTTTCCCATTTCTACTATATTTGCAAGAGGATTTCATGTTCTATGCATAAAACAAAGTCTGCTGCATGCACTTTCTGCTTTATGACAATAAGGGATCTTCTTGGATCTGAAAAATCAATAAAATATTTATAAGAAAAAAAAATAGCTCCTGAGTACATGCTGTCCCTGGTTATCATCCTGTGTTTCAGGTGATAGCTTCAGTCACCTTCAAGTTACAAAATAAAATTTATTACCATAAAATCTTCCTCATCGCAAAGCTGACCTCCTTCTAAATGGACACAGGCTATTACCCTATGAGGAGGTAATGCCCATCTCCACTCAGAGCTCAAACAGTTAATATTCAGCACTTGGGACCAATTTGACAGACATGAAACAGTTCCTATAGCAGTAATGGCTCTTTTCTGATGCCACTGCACTTATGTTCTAGAATACCAGGAGCACTTCCAAAGTGAATTAATTTTGTTACTGGACTTAATGCACCCACTTGAATATTTAGATGAATCACTTTTCTGTCAAGCAAATTTTTCTTTTGAATGTCGACCACTTAAAAATATTGCTGATAGTCAGTGGATAAAATTTTGTCCTGCCCGATCAAAGTTTTTTTATCTTTTCCACTCATTCTGGAATCACTAAATTTGGAATAATTCCTCAACAGATGTAGATAAATATGAAATATGTAAACAAGTCAGATAGACAAATTGATTTTCCTTTTTTATGATACTGTTTGCATGGCTGTCATGTATGGTCATGCCACCTGGGTACTGCATAATTTGAGTTGTACTGGTCATGTCTAATCTTTGAAAAGGATGCTTCTGTCCATTGTGCACAATTGTCACAAGAGTGCTTGCTGGCAATGGCTCAGAGATTTGAAGCAAATCAGACAATTAGGGCAAAGTTGGTAAAAGAAGCAAACCATTTTATCCTTTGTCTTCTCTCCTTGATGTATGATTAGTTTATAATATTATGTGAGTTTCAGAAGCACAGCTTCGTATCTCAGTGAGTGACATATCACACTTCATTCACCACCAGTAGTACCTTTCACCACTAGCAGATCAGCCCTCTCAAACCTGTTCTTCCCATCATTTTCTACATGACAGCTCAGCTTAGATTACAACAACCAGAACTGACTCAAGTGTTCTGCTCATTTAAATTCTTTACCACGTGGGAATAAACAACCACTCTTACTAATCAGGGGGTGTCTTAAGTCCCTCGTTGGTGGTTGTCATACTACATCTAAATCCCCAAATCTTTGAACATCTTTTCCAATGATCCATTCTCAAAATCCTCTACTGAATTCCTTTAACTTTTTAATGTGTTTACAGCCACCTCTCACCTGAAGATTATAGGAGACATCACAGGGAAATGACCTAACAATAATAGAGTCATAGTTTAGTCTCTCATCAAGTCCATTCTGCTACAGGGACTCCACAGTTTTGATCTTGGCTTGTTAACCTCATTAGCAGTGATTTTCAACACCTGTGCCTGCGGTTGGTTGGGGACCCATGGTGGATGACATCTCTGTACCAGATCCCACCACCAGTATTCTTTTCATTCCTGACCTGTTGGAATATGAAGAGCCAGAAATAGTGAGTCTAGGATCAGGAGTGGATGTTGGACAGGATATTGTAAAGAGTTTGTATACATATATATTTCCAATATCCCATGCAACCATGGTTTTGAGCAATAGGTGATAGAACAGTAAAGGAAGTTAAATTTTCATTTTCATTGTTTTGTTCTACTGAGGTAGGTGCAGTGTTTTTTACTTTCCTAATGAGAGGGAGATTTGTATGTTCTAGAGAATCACTTACTGTGTGTCCTCTGTGCATTACTTCAACCTTGCAAAACTGAACTTGAGGCATTCACGAGCCCAGGACAGATGTGTGCAGCTGGGCAAACCTTTTTGCCATTGCACTTCCTTGGAATGATAATACTCATACTGGGATTTCAAATGAGTTTAATACACATTTTCTTGATTAATGGAAAATGGCAGAGTGTAGGAGACTGAAACAGTTCGTGCTTTGCTTGATTAATTAATAAGGGACTCTCTTTTCCCAGCTTCAACTCATTATGCTAATAAAGTGTCATCAATTAAGGCTTTCCCTTGATTATTGAATCTGTCAGGTAGTGCTTGGTGAAAATGCTGCATTCCTTTGCTGTCAGGGTGGAATTGCCATTACAGCTTTTCATGAACTGCTCCTTTCCATTAGCTGCTGTTCGGTTTGTTTTTTCATGATTTTATTTTTTTTTCCCTGACCTTAACAGAGGTGAATATGGAAAGCTTGGAATGGATTCGAAAATGTTATCCCTGGAAATATCTGTCAAGAAAATGTGTTAACAGAAAGAGGTATACCATTCTTGATTCAGAACCCATTTTTAATGATTTATGATAGAGTAAAAATTGAATCAAAAGAATATATTGAGGTTTTTGAAGTAAGTCTTTGGCATAGCCATTAGAAAAGATAAGCAGTTCAGATATAAACAAATGACCATTAACCATGTATTATTCTACTTTTCCAATTAAGTTTTAAAAGAAAAAGGTGGGGGAAATATCATGAGAATAAAAGTGCATATTAAAGTGCTTTATTATTTCTATGTTCATTTCTTATTCTTTCATAAAGACAACTTGGATTTTGATTCACTTAATAGTGTCAGAATTTAAAAATAATAGAGTATACCCAAGTATAACCTCTACATTAGGTTTGGACACCAAATTTTGCATCTTATTGATATTTACTTTTTACTACTAAACGTGACCTTTTGGATGGAGGAATTTTGTCTACTCATGTTGCCTAATATGCTCATTGGAGAATATTTTCTTTTAAGATTAAGCAGTACCCATTAGTGAAATATGGCTAAGCTATTTTTAGAATTGCAAATAGTAGAAATTCTGAGTCAGATTCTAGCATTCACCCATCCTGTCCCCAAGTTTGTGAACTGATATTGTGTGGGGGAACAATGTTGCTTTTATTTAATTTTCTGTTTTAATTTCACCTAAAAGAACCAGTTTGAAAGTTTTGTAAAACATCTACAGATTTAGAAAAAAATATATATATATGTATACTAGTGGTAGCATCTGTTTAATTAATCCATCAATATTTTCTCAGTTTCTACTATAGAATAGCAAGATGACATTCATTCATAGCTACTTTCATGAAGATTTTTTTTATATAAATAAATAGAGAAGAAAATAGGACATTCTACTATCTGAATTTAGGAATTAACATTTATACTCTGGTGCTCCAATTCTAAAAATTAGAAAGACTTTAGATAGCCCTATTTCTCAGTGCATTAATTCTATGTTATCTCTAGCAGTTATACTGGTCTTTTTTCCCTCTGAGAACACTCTTTTTCTCTACTTTCAGTAATAACGTGTCCCATTCAGTGAAACTCTAGATGTTCTGTGTCTCTGATTTATGTCTTTACCTCTATCTCTGTGCACCAAACCTGTAACAATATTGAAGAGAGATTGATCCATAAAGAGAACTAAGTATGCTGCACAGCCAACAGCCTCAACATGGACCACAGCTTTATCTTCTCGGAAGGATCTCAGCGAGAAATACATCTAAATCTAAGGATGGGTATGTGGGGTGGTAATTGATAGAATGTAGACCTGATGCTGTGGTCCTGCTTCTTCTTTAGAGGACAAACCCTGTGTGGCAGATTCTCTGCATATGGCAATCCATTCAGCCCTCTTAGTCAGGATTCTCTTTGGTAATCATATTTGCATTTGCACCATACGGCATGGAAAATGGTAAACTTCTATATCAGATGGGTGAAAGATGGAAGAACAGATTGCCCAAGAAAAGAAAAGTTAGGTTGTATCTTTCATTATAATTACCATTTCAATTGTCTATGATTTTGTCCTGTTTTGATATCAACATCATGATGACTTTTGGATAGAGATGGGAAAAGATAGACTGAAATATGTTTTTTTAGAACCAAATTACTTAACACAAGTTTTTCTTTTGAACAATAAAACTCTTTACACTGTAGAAAACTATTTTCAGTTTTTTGACATAGCCTACATGCTCTTGCTATCATTAAATGTGAAGTTATTTATGACACTGAAATAGTGGTTGAGTAATAGAAATAGAAGAATGTCATAGGTTTGAGAATATGAGATATGATCTCTTTATTCATTTATTCATAACCAAGTCATGCTAGGTGTATAACATAATCTCATTGTGTCTTTTCTGTTCCATAATACAAAGGATATTTATATTTATGCCATATTTATACAATTGATTAATTTTAATTATTTCTAGAAAAATAAACTGTAGGACCTGAATATTTAGGAAATTTTTGGGTCAATAGATAAAAGTGTTTCTCAGACAATGCTATATGGCTATTGAGTAATCATCAGTTAAGCAAAAAGAAGAAGTAGGATATAATCAGTTCCTTAGAGGAATAGAATATTATTTGAAATACAATACAGAGAAGTAGTTGGATACATAGAGCCTGGAGCCAATGGACTTGATACATGTGCTAGCCCTGTGTGCTAGAAGTGTGAGCATCAGTAATTTATTAAAACTTCCCATGTTTTATTTTTTCCTCCATAATAAAAGTTGAGTTGCCATGAGGATTCAATTGGATGATAGATGTAAAGCTTCTAGAAGTATCTTAGCATCGATTAAATGCAATAAAAAACATTTGCTGTTATAAATAGGGTAATATATATTGGTAGATTTTACTGAATTTTAGCATCAGATAGATGGTTGTTCATGTAAAATCTCTATGGATACCTTTATTAATTCATTATTTTTTGTTTGTAGATCTTGGTTAAATAATGAGACTATTAAACCTCAATTTTCTTATCTTAAACCATGCATAATTTATGATAATACAGGCCTAATGCATATAATCATCTTTAATTTTTATTTACACATGGAATACCATTGCCACACTAATAGAATTTACATTCTTTTCCTAAATTTGGATTATATTAAAATCCCTTTGTGATAGATGTATAGACTTGAAAGAGGTAATGTAATATAATAGAGATACAGTATTAAAAATAAATTATTGAGCATCTATTTTGCAGTCTAGTGTTCCTCTGCCTCTTCATGACAAAATCCTGAATTATATGAGAAAAATAAACATGGCAACCTTAATTGAAATGAATTATGTAGACATCGAAAATCCTTCCTACTGTTAAAAGATATTGGTTTTCTTAAAAAGGAAAGTAATATTTGCCTTTTGACTGACGTAATTATATCTAAGTGACAGAGTGATAAGAAATTAGAGCTTTATTAAAACTTGAAAGTTTGTTCTACTTCTTCTTCTGACCAAATGCACATTATACTGTGAAACAAATATAAATCTCACAGTCTCATTTTAAATTAATCATTAGCTACATCAAAAAACATATAGGCAAATGACCAATGACTGTATACATAGAATGAATACATATATTCACTAAAGGAATTGAAGGCACAAGTCTTTCAATTTTTAAAATACAGATTATGAGATTTTTATACATACATTGGCTATTTTCTCTGTGTTCAGAAATATTTTACAATTACTTTTCCATACATTGTACTATCACATAATAATTGTCTACTGAATTACGCATCTGCTTTTTTTAAATTTAGAGGCACCTGCCTTTTTCCTCTTGTTTTACAAATTGAAACTATATCCTCAAATTCCCATGCAGATTATTATGATCTCTTTACCACATATTTTCTGGTAAAATGTCAAGGAAAGCGTGATGTCTATATTTTCAGGTCTATCATATAAAAACAACTTAGAGTATTCCTTTATTTTCCTCCCTTCCTTCTTAAGTACAAACTTAGGAATACAGATGAGTTCATCAGAAATATGTGGAATCTATGCATAATAGAACACTACTCAGTTATCATGAAAGATAAATAAGCAAAATCCATTACATCAACATGAATAGAGATGGGTAATCATAATCATGCTATGTGAAATAAATAAGAAGGAAAAACAAAAATACCAAATGGTGTTTGTGGAATATTGAGAGACTAAACAAAGAGTCATATAAAGGCAGACTAAAAACTAACCCAAGAAAGCTAACTATAGAGCTGAAGCTGCTACAAAGAAAGAGGGGAATGGAGGGGCAAGAGAAAGATGGAAAGGGGATATAGTAGACTGTACTGGTGGACTCTTAGTGTCTTGGTGATGGTTGTAATTATGTTAATAACATTGCGGGGGGTGGGGGCAGAGCAGTAATTATATACTTCTGTTACACAAACAAGGTAGGACAGAGTTACTGTAATAATAAACAAAATCAATAATGACAATTAACCATATCAAAAACATCATAGAGCAGAAAACATAAATGTTCTGAAACCATAAACAAGAGCCTGAATGAAAAAGACCAAGAGTACCAAAAGCATATTAAGAGAATATAATCAAAAGACTTCAGCTTGTGAAAAAATTGAGAAGTGTTGTCTATTCAATTACTACATTTTTCTGTTTTTCAGACAACCTGAAAAGACTTTAAGTGAGAAGGGTAGATGTGGAGGGGAAAGGAGCAGGGTTATGAAAATTGTGTGTATAGGAAGAGGAAAATCAGAAATAAAGGCAACTTAATAGGGTTAACGTCAAACCTATGGTTTGCAAAAATCTTTGGCAGCATTTACAGGAACAAGGTACTTATCAGAAGAATATGCATATTTAATGGGATTATATTGTCTCAGAAACCACAAGCACATAAAATTATTAACAATCAGAAATTTCAGGATACAAAGGAATTAGCATTATTCCAGCAACTTTTCTTTAACTATGATATTGCACTAAAATGAAAAGTTAAAAAGGTCTTTTCACTACCCATGATGGGGGTGATGGGGGAAGGAAAGAGAGAGAGAAGGAGAAGGTGTAAGGGGGTGGGGAGGACCAATAAATACCAGAAATATCAGCAACAGAGAAATAATAGCCTTCCAAACCATAATGCTTTCAAGTAGGCACCTCCAACCAACCCACCTCAGATTTAGACATTTAAGACCATAAAAACTAAGGGACTTCTCTGTCCCTTGAGCTACAGGAAGGACCACAAGATTCACAAAGATATCTAAAGAGGAAACTGTCTCCTTGGAGAAAAAACTCTGAATATAATCAGAATATGCTCCAAGTCCCTGGGACGAGATCTTTTTACAGTGTCTGATTTACAGGATATTATCCTGTCCTAAACTAGGACTGTGATATATTCCTCATTTTTCCTTTCTCTAAATAGGAGTTTTCATACAGCTACCCTGCCCTTGCACTAATGGTAAGTATGGCAGAGTATCTATAACTTCTCTTTCATTCACAGGTTATTAACAAATTCAAGCCTAATGGGCTTTGAGTAGACTTCTGTAGCTGAAAAATATTAGGCAGTTTCATATGGGAAGGAGTAAGTATTCCATGGGGAACTGTATACATGGGTGGAGGGACTAACTTGAATGGGACCTCTCATCTGGAAAACACAATGTTTCCTGATCTACAACTTATAGCATCGTTTTTACATAGATGTGTGCATGTGACTATTTCATCATCTATGAAATGTGAGTCTCCAACCCTTCCACTATCCCTGTCTTCTCACACCATTCTTCATATTCATTTCCCATTCTAATTGAATGAAAATATGACACCCAGAACAGGTTGGAAGCTACAAACTGAGGTTAGAGGAGTCATCTTTGATACTGATTCACAGATGATCTGGGGTAAGAAACACTCCCCATGTTCTGTAAACCTGGACATCCTGTCATCTACAGGAGTGAGAATGTCTTCTTTTTTTCCTAACCTCTTAAATATTTTCAGTGCAATTATTTTTCTAGCTGACAGTAATTATCAAAAATAATAAAATCTATAATATCTAATGTGAGAAATATATTTATCTGAATTGACTTGGAGGTAAAACAATTCAAATTATGTCCAGAATATTGTCAAATTTGAATAGTTATAAAAGATAAAACATCTTTTAAAACGATAGGTTGTCTGTATTACCTATATGAATGTGAAATGATGATACTTAAAGCAAATCCTGAGGTTTTTTTTCCTGTTAATTAAAAAAAAAAGTATATTCACATCAATCTGGTTATTTCAACAACAGCCAAAAACACTAGCACAGTTTGCCACCTTGCTGTTGTATTCTAGGATACTGAAAAGGTTAAGGAACTCTATTATGTCATTTGAAAACAAAATAATTGTTAATATTGAGTCTTCTTGTGTCTTTATATCCCTGCAAGCAGAACTTTGTCACTGTGATTAGGAATATATATAAGAAACATTTTTTTGCAAAGCAAACACAGAGTGTACTAGAATTTACCGCTCGTATTGATTACAGTTAGAAATACTTCACTTATAAATAACATTATAGAAAATCAGGTGAGTGTACCCAAATATTAGATATTAGCTATTATTCTAATATAAAAACAAAATATTTAGCATTATTAGTTTTTGTTAACAGGATACACTTTTAACATTTCAATTTCTGACATGTGAAAGTTGTCTATACTTTCATGGAAATGACTTTTACTTTTTTCATTGTATTTTTAGATGATCTAAATTGGAGTCTCAGGTGCCAGGTTTCTTTCCTTTAAATTCATTTTATTTTTCTTGATACATCCAGGAAATTGAAAAGTAAAATAGGAAACATAATGTTCTGATAAAAACAACAGGGCTTCTTGTGCTGAGGTAAGTGCAAACAGTAATGCTGCATTGCAGTTATTATTGCAGAATCAATAAGTATAGAACTAGAAAACAAATGTATCTTGCTGGAGGTTTAATCAACCAGCAATATCCAGTAGTCCCCTTCTGTGAGGATAGTGTCATATTATGAAGAACTTATTAACTTACATTTTATTTTTGAATCAGTATATGCAACAAAATGTCATTATTTAATAGTTATACTCTGCTAATTTCAATATAGATCATGCTCCAAAAACACTTCCAGGAATAAAAGAAAGATAAAACACAGAAAAACCAGCCTATCCCCAACAAAATATTTATTAACTTTTAGCATTAGCGTAATGGCTTTTAAAAATAATTAGAAATTTATAAGGTATATCATATAGTATATATCCTAGAAGTTTTACATACCCTTTTAAAAAAATGAACTCTTTCATTCTAAGAGAGTTAAAAATAAAATTTACTCATAATTCTACCAAGAAATAATCACAATTTTGTCTGAATCCTTTTATGAGTCATCTTTCTATCATATAAATCATCCATCCACCCATCCATTCATCCATCTATCCATCCACATATCCATTCATCCATTTACCCATTCATCTATTCATCCTCTATATCATGTATTCTTTTAGACTTTCTAAATTTGTGCTAATTTATATATGATGCATTATTGGTTTTTCTTTATTTTTTACCAAATTGGATTATGTGACTTGATTTCCTCCTTTATGTTCTTTGTAAAAATTATGAACACTTCATATCATTAAAAAAATCTTTTTCATATCAATAAAATTCTATAAAATAGAATTTTAGATAGCTTTATGAATCTTTATATAGGTTTATCATATATTAATCTTTTTACCTTAGTCTCACATTTATTATTTTTGATTTTGTCTCTTACTAATATTTCTCCTATAAACATATAATTGTCTTTTTTCATAATCATATGACTCAGCTACACTATTTCATTAGTATAAATTCTTAGTGATGACATTCCCTGTTCATAAAAGATCAGGATCTTTTAAAGACTGTTATCTATCACAATGACTTCAAGCTAGAAGTACTAATTTATTTCCAACCTACAGTGCCTAATAGCAAACTTAAGATATCCTACCTAATAGTAAGTATAATTTCATTAGTAAAATATTTTAAAATTATCTTATTTTCTTATTTCCATTTAAATACATTTTAACTAGAAATTCTATTTAATGTATTTATATGTTTATCTGTCATTTCTACTTCTTTGTAATTTATATTTTTACATTAGTAATATAAACCAGAACTATGTCTCAATAAAAAAATCATACTAGATATTTCCTCCCTTTATTTCTGAATTTAATGGAACTGTTCTAATGGTTTTGCTTAAAGTGTGGTGTTGACTCAAATCATGGAATTTTTAAACACAGCCTTTGAGTTAAAAGCAGAGAAAATGTACTTACATTACCTGTTTTTCTTTTAGCTATTTGCTCCGCTATTTCACTGCTTCATTTGTTTCAAAGGAAAATGTTTCAAAGACTAATTTAGATAGAAATTGAAATTGTCTTTTTTATATAATGTACAACTATATGGAACAAATTACCATCAGGAATCTCTTTCCTCACTAAAAAATATGTCATTGATTTAATAATACAAAAATTATTTAAGTTAGACCTCAATAAGCTAGGGTGTGGAATTAATTACTCATGTACAGGAAAGACCAAGTTTAACATTTCATAAACAGTTTTAAAGGTCTGGATATGCAAATTGATTTTGCAAATTTTAAAGAAGTAATTCTTAATCTTCCTAAAATAAACTATTTTAGAAATACAATTTACACACAAATGTAGTATGTGCTAGGTTCAGCTTTTTCTTATCTGTTTAATAAGCAGGTCTGACAAAAGAGGCCTACTCAGCAACTCTGTTAGCTGCTAGTTTGGTGTATGCTATTGATTTTATTTCTAAATCAATTGTACTTAAAAAAAAAAAGAAGCAAACATATCCAAGTATTATCTTCTTCAATATTGTACTCAGAAAGTTTCTAAGAATACTATCACTGCTTAAGAACATTTTAAAATAATTTCCTTTGGGAGTATTGTCACCCATTCTAAACTACTCTTTTGAATATATGCATAATCAGTTAGCATTATGAAGTACAGAAAGGCTTTTGCTTACAAATAAGACTCAAACCAAATATACATAACCACAATATGAATTGACTCAGGGTGATTCAGATTACAATAGTAAAGGCATACAATCAAATCAGTCTCAAAAGGGAAAGGTCAGGGACTTAGGGAGATTGATAACACAGATTGGGTGGACACTTGGGAAGAGTTCCTGGCATTCACTCACCTGTAAAGAAAGGGGTGTCAATTTCCAGGGGGAGAATCCCCGGCACTAATTACAAAACCTTGGAGAAGTCTTCAGGACTCAGAATAAGGAGTTCATAGATCTAAAAGTACCTTGAATGCAGTGCCTATTTATATGTAATTTTTATGAAGCTTATTATTAGAACCATCTGATCATTTTAATTCAGGTAGTCCTCTCACTGCATAGCCAAGTTTTTATACATCCTCTTGTCTTTCCCATGTTTGTTAAATAACTGTTTTCATAAACAGTTGGTTGCTTTCTAAGTGATAATTAAGTCGTTCTAGCTTAATTTCCACCTTTAGGTCAGTCATAGTTATTACAATTTCAACATATATGACAATATACCAGTTGACATTATTAATTTGATTTTACAAATGTCAAAACTTTTTGGAGTCAAATAGTTACATTAGATTATATCGTTGTTCAAAGATTTTCATTTTCACAAATGATGCCATATGGACAAGTTACCTTTTGATGAAGAATACTGGCACTGGACTCTTAGACATTTCATTAATCTTCAGTCTTTCAAATTCCTCAAAATATAAATTCAAGCTTGATATATTGTTTATATTCTTTCAGCTTTTTTGTGCGGGACAGGTAGTAAACAAGAATGATATATATTTAAGGTGTGCAACTTGATTATTTCACATATGCGCATATTGTGGAATGATAACCAGAGTCAGGTTAATTTATCCCTTCACCTCACATAGTTACCCTTTTCTTTTTGTTTTTATGGTGAGAATGTTAAGATTATGCTTCTTAAAGCAACTTCAAAGTACATATTATAGTATTGTTAACTATAATTTTGATTCTGTGCATTCAAGACCCAAAAGTTATTTGACTTTCATAACTGAAATTTTGCACCTTTTATCCCCTGCCTCTGGAAACCACCATTTTATTCCCTGGTCCTATGAATTTGCTTAATTTATATTCCATATATTATGTGGAATCATTAATTATATAATTTTATCTCTTTATATGTGGCTTAATGTCCTTTACGTTAAGCTATACTTTCTCAAATGACATAATTTCTACATTTCTAAGATTGAACAATTTTTCTCTGTATGTACATTTTTATATGCCACACTTTTATCCATTCTTATTCTTATCATTGTGAATAATGCTACAAAGATTGTAAGAGTGTAGCTATTTCTTTGAGATCATGACTTGAGGTTTTGTTAATATATACCCAAAAGTAGAATCATAAACTCATAATTATTCTATTTTTTAGTTTTTAAGGAGAATTATACCTTTTATAATAGTATCTACCATATCATATTCCCAACATGGTGTGCAATTTCTCCTCATCTTCACTAATAATAGTTGTTTTCATTGTAATTTTAATAAGTCATCTATAAATATTTGAAATGATATCTCATTGTGGTATTGATTTGAATTCCAACCATGTCTTCATCCTGAGACATTTTGCTCTGTCTTTAAAGCATAGTCATAATCTTAGAAGAAACTTTGTTCTTATTACAATAAATTCAATTCCACATGTTCATATTCTGCCTTTTCCACCTAACTTTTTAAAAAAATGAACAATTTAAAAGGCAAAATCAATAAGATGTGACTTTTAGCAGTGAATGTGAAAGTATTTGATTATAATCAACCAAAGAATTGTCTTTGTGTAATCTAGTGACTTTGGCAGCAACACTGAAAATATGCTAATTTTTAAAAATGATGAAATTAATTACTACTAAATTGCCAATCACCTGCACAGACACATAAGCAGAACTAAGGATTTGAAAAATGGCCTTTGGAAAATGTACATTAGAAATTTCTGATCATTTACCCATCATTTGGAGTTTAGGGAGGGCCTTGGCGAATGAACACCCATCATAAAAATAAGTTGAGATTGTGCGAAGGAAAAGCTATATTTAGAATGATATACTAGTATTTTTCTTACCCTGACTCTAGTAAAAGGGTTGGTACTATATATTGGAATCCTCAAGCCCCCCAATGGTCTTGAGAATATAGTAGTGGAATCCAGTGAGTGAGGTAAGAGATTGAAGTTATCTCACTTAACCAGTCATTACATTATTGTTTTCCAAGGAACATTTCTAGCTTCCCCCAACCACCCCCCCACCTTGTTCATTTCCAGCTCCTTATAGATGATTTTATCCTATTTTGTGAATAAGTCTGTACTTATATTTACTAACTTAAAAGTTCATCATCAAGATAACAATACCTTCTTGTTGAAGCCAAACTTCTGAATCAAGTATTTTTTTACTGGATATCTTCATAACAGTGTTCCACAAGTACCTTCATAACACTGTGTGCAAACTCAGTGAAACTCTTTCTTTTTTCTTCTAAAAATATTTTCTATACCCACTGCCTCTGACACAGCCTAGTCAACTATTACTGATTATATAAAATTTCTTTCTGGAATTATTGCATTGTTTTATAACAGGTTGGCCTGTTTATTTTTCTCCAATCAATTTAATATCTTTATTGAGTTATGTTTCTGACACAAAAATAAAATTTAACTGTTTCTGTACTTGCTTAAGTGATGCCCTAGCTCAATATGACAAATTAGAAAGACGACTTATAATAGAGGTCAATCTCAATCAACTGAGTTTTCTGCACTTCCATTTAATCAAAACAATTGCTCTGGTTGAAACTTGCTAGCTTTTTCATACCATGTTGCTTTTACATGTACCTTTCTCCATGCCTGAGAAGTTCTCCAACACTTGTCTTAGAAGGAATTCAATGCATTCTTTTAAGTTTCAGTCAGCACTCATTAGAGAGTCATCTCTAACTCTAAGGCAAATGCATATCCCCCTTTCATGAACTAACTGAATCTATTGCCATTAATTGCACTAGAAGCACTACAACAACCACATTCTTAAATTCTGTTTTCTCAATTACCTTCTATGTATTTAAGCTATTTTGGAGTAAAAGATCATGCTTTGTTATCTTATATTTGCACCAGGAAGCATAGTGCTTATCCTATGGCAGAGTCTAATGCAATGACAGTCTTTTTGATGGTAACAGTGGAACTGGATATATTCACATCATTATTGGGCTTTGATTCACTCATCACCCATTCAGTTTGAATAATTGCCCATTTTTCTGCTTTGCATATACCACAATATTTTTTGAAAGAAAGGCTATTAAATGTTTAAATATAATTTTAAAAGCACAAGTTTGCAGTTCTCATTTTGCTATAAAATCCTTTCTAGTATGTTCTTGCTATAAAATCTTCTCTAGGATGTTGCAATTATTTATCCTTGGATAAGTTACTGAATATTGAAAAGTTAAAATAAGACTCACAACATACATAGCAGAACTGTGAAAGGGAAAATGAAATGAGATACTAGTTTTGTTATATACTCATAGTTGTATAATTTATCCATTCATTTTATTAAATGATTTTAAAGAACAACAACATTGGCAAGTGGGTGAATAAAATTATTTATAACAGATCTATATTTATAGGCATTAATAGTTATGAATTAGAGTTTCTCATAACTTTCCTGAAAACTAGTATATTTGTAGTGGTCTAAGAAATTATCTCTTCGAACATTTGGGTAAGCAAATTTGAACACATATATTCACTATGGAATCTTTCAATGCCATTTAAAATATGCTAATATACAAAATTTTGTGACTCTCTAATGAAGGCCATTATATAAACTACTTTCTCAAATATTTCACATTAGAAATTTCCTCATTTATTTTCCATGGGTCTTTTTTCACACCTCACAGAACACAATTTTTCTAGAATATTGAGTTTGGAAAGTTGTTCTTATCCCCACAATTCCGTAGAGTGTAGGTAATATTCCTGGTCATTTTACTATACTCTTCCAGAACATATCTGGGGTAGTACTTCTTGTGATAATGAAAATGGTCTATAAATTGTGCTATCTCAAAATGCAGCAGCTAACCTACATCTATGAAAGAATTGAAATGTGCCTGGTAATGCAAAATAAATATATATATATATATATATATACATATAAAATCACTGATATACATATATTATCATTTCATATATATACAAAGTGGGTAATAAATAAAAATTGAAAGTGTATGTTGCAACTTAAAAACTGAGTTACTTTTTCATTTTTAATTGATTTAAAGTTAGATTACTGTCTATGACTGGTGAATTTTTTTTGGGGGGCATCTCAGTTCTGAGCTGTCTATTCATATTATGGACAATTTCCACATGTTACCTGTCATTAAGTAGTATGAACTAATTTTCTTCACTTTAATCTGAATGCTTAATCATGCCCTAGTTTTTCATAGTAACTTTGTATAATTTTACCATTCATCAATTTGATGAAAATAATTTTGAATCCAGTTTAATTTCCTGCCACCGTCACTTCTTGGAACAAATAATTCTTTAAGTTTATGAACAACTGTGAATAAGGACTTTCTGATTTTTATTTTAAGAGAAATTTGCCCACTTTCTGCATTTTACCTCTTATCCACTGTATTAAGTTTAGACAAAAAATGCATTTGTAATCTATTATATTTATGTCTACCTTGATTTTTATAATTTATCTAATATATCGTGACCTTTTTGCATTAAAAGATCACTATTACATAAATGGATTGTATGATTATATGTAATCTTCTAGAAGAATATTATTTCATATTGATCTAAGACAATATATTTTTGTTTGTTTCCACTGTTATTAAAATGCTTAAGAATTGTTAATTTCACTGTGTAATTTTTAAGACTTGATAAGTTTGTGAAAACTCAAATAATTATGGGGCATAATCTCTTATGGTAGGGGGTCATGCTCTGACTCAACAAAGGCCTTTGCTATTTATGTCTAATTTTCACAACTTGCAGCAAAGTTTATACCCCTACATTACCCAGTCAATGTCTTCTAAGGACAGATGGTGACCTTGGATAAAGTAGTACACTTTCACTAAGAGAAATCTGGACAGTGACTTGGCTAGGAAATTTTAGTTAGAAACACAAAGCTTCTAGGAGAATGAGATCAGTCTGCATAAAAGGTATCTGAGAAACATCTCACAATAAGGCATTTAGGAAGACTATGGAAAATGGAAAACATAGACAGAAAAAGAAAGTTGTGGGTTTTGTCTCTTTTCTAATGTATATTAGAGGGAACCACCTCAGAGGTAGTACTCAAATATCAGACAGACAATGGAACTTATCAGATGAATAAAAAGTAATCTGTTCCTCAGCACTGTAGTGTTTGCACAAGGATCCCATGATCCAAGTGACAATGGAAACAGGTATGCAGACAACATCTATATGCGTTATGCAGATAGTTATGCAGTATGCAGATAACACCTATATGTGATACCATTTTAATAGATACTGTCTTGATATTAGACTTTGTCCTTGGTGAATATTCCATTTGCCATCAGATGAGAAAAAAATTCTTAACATTGTACCATTTTCAGGGAATATCTATTTGCTACTTAGTGACAAATTACTTATATGATGCTCTTTGCACCCTGGAGAGGTTGTGATTCACACTTACTGGAATACACACCAACTCTAAAATGGGTTATTTTCACAGTCCATAAAACTGCTTCTAGCACCACTATCTGAGAACTTAGTGAATGTCAGATTTGCTGGTCTGGGATCCCTATATGATATTAAATATTGTCTCACTCATATTAAAGGACTGTTTTACTACAAAGGGCATGAAATAATGGGTGCATGACCATGATGTTAATAGGGTCTATTCTATAAGGAGTGATCCAGAATCATCCATAATCGAATAATTTAATAGCTTATTAAATTCCCAACAAATGTACCAATTTAAAGACAACATCTGTTGTAACACTACACTCCAGGATGTGATATATTCATGGAATAAGTGGTAAATACATGATACTGTTTCTCTAATCTCTATGATCAAGAAGCTATTAATTAAAACAAAGGAACAAAAATTTAAAAAACGAATCTATGAATCAAAAATGAAGGCTGATTTAGCTCTTTTCACCATCACTTCCAGTAATCGAGTTTGTGATGGATGTTTCCCGAGATGTTATCCTGAGAACTCTAAGTCTGATTCAATAGAGTCCCTGAACACAATTTGACCAGGTTACATATACATGCTTTTAATGTTGGTGAAACAAGAATCAAGTAAAGGAATTAAAATGCTAAAAGAGATTGTCAATTCTGTTTATCTTGAGAAACTAGGGTATTTTGTTTCAAGATTGAAGCATTTGGAAATATTGTCTGGAACTCAGAGGATTCACAGGGATATATTTTATTTTTGTTTGTCTAGTAATAACAGTGAGCGGACAATCCTATGTGTCACAGAATGACAAAGATGAGAAGAGAGTACACCTTAAGAATGAAGGTATAAATGCCTCCACGTGAAAATGTAGGTTATCTAAAATGTAGGCCAAGTATGAGGGAATATGCATGAGGGAAATAAATATTACATAGGAAAATTGTATTTTCTTTCCTAGGACTTTTCTGATGGCATAGATATTCAAATATTGCTATGTATTTAACTTTGAAAAAGCAAAGCATTCTAGGAACAACCCTTATAGAGGTGATAACCAATGGGTATATGATTCTTATAAATGATCCACTGTGGTAATTTTAGAGGCATTCTGTATGCTTTTAAAGGAGGCTTTGGAACAATGTTGTGTGTGATGATTTGCATCTTTGTCATTAAAGCTTGATCACAAACTCCATTCCTCCCATCATGAACTTGAGTCAATTAAGAACAAAGCAGAGTACCTAATGAAAGGAATAGTCTGTCTTGCATAGATTGCATATTTCCCTCCATGTTTATGAACTTCTGCAGTGAATACCCTTTGGAAAATAGATACATAGGAAACAAATTCTCATGTGTTTCCCTTTAGAGTAGCATATCAACATGTCTTTATGGTAAGCTTTCTCATCTCATGGTCTCCAACATATTCTCTCCATTTCTCCCTACTACTTAATACCATAAAGCAGTATGTCTATACTTTTCCATGATTTTTATAATAAAAGGAGACACTAACATCACCTCGTATTTTCTCAACTTGTAGGATCATTCTTCACCACTGTTTCTTCTGGTCATGTGTCTCTTAGCAGCATTTCCTGTGTACTCATCTGTAAACCAGATCTGCCATTTTCCCATCCTGTAGACTCTTCATAAGGAACTCTGCCAGAAGCCATACAAGTAAGATGAAGGTAAGGTGTCAATACAATAGCATCTGAATCCACATGAAACTTGTTATTTCTTCTGGACTTGTACAAGTCAAACTTTACTATATTTTTATAACAATGGATTGCTTCTATACACTTCAATTGTATGTGCCAGTAGAACAGAAAATAAGCAGTTTGTGATGGAGAGCTCATTTCTTTTAAAAAAAAGGAGAGAAGATATCTATAATAAAATAATATTATGATGATGTTTCAGTATGTGAATACCCAGGCAGAACTTTCACATTTTAGCTAACAAGCTAAAGTAATATTGACTTATATTTTGGTGACTTAGACATTATGAATAAAACAACTCGGTACATTTAGAATGAAATAATGTGCAATTCATCTTGTATTTTCTTAAAGATTTGGGCTCTAGTTTTTAATCCTACTGCTGATAATTGAAGGCTGAAAAGGAATTCAAAAGGTAGGCATTGTTGAAGCTGGGTGATAATTGAAGAAAGGAAATGGAAAATCATGTATCAAGAAACAAGTGTGTCTAAGAAAGTTATTTTTGGGGTAGTGTACTGAATTCAATTGTTGACAGTTCTAATTCTCCTGATGCAAAAATCCATTATGAGGCTCTGTGTTCAAAAAACCTTAAGTATCTTGAACTCAAAGACAGATAAATTATTAATTTAGCCATTTATGATAATATTTTGTTTTGTCAAGAATAAGTTTGAGAAAGGAAATGGGACCAACATTAGGCGGTGATAAAGTAACTGAAAGTTGTTAAACTTGGATTTTTTCACTGGTTTAAGTATAGTCTTAGAAATACCTCCTGTTCATTCATTGGGTGTTGTTGCCTCTAACTGGAACCCACAGAATACTAGTGTCGTGACAATGAGGAGAGGGTCACACTCTGAGGATGTCAAAACAAAAGAAACAAACAAACAAAAAATGAAGTACATTCACCCTTGGTCCTGACAGTGAATATAAATTAACAAATATTGTAAAATCCTGATTTTGAATTTCTTATGTATTTATTTTTTTATGATTAGCCTAGACTCAAACACCAAAAACTGCTTAAGTAATGCATCTATATTAACCAGTAATTGTAATATTTTCACTATTGAACTTAAGCAATCACTATCTTATTAATATATATGTGAGAGAGACATTTTT
This sequence comes from Uropsilus gracilis, assembly GCA_004024945.1. Taxonomy (NCBI): domain Eukaryota; kingdom Metazoa; phylum Chordata; class Mammalia; order Eulipotyphla; family Talpidae; genus Uropsilus; species Uropsilus gracilis. Next base: position 20,516 of record PVHY01000428.1, on the reverse strand, counting down.
ATTCCTTTTGTTCCCAGAAGCACTTTCCACAGGGAAAAGAAGGCAGTGCCTTATTCTACTTAATGTCTCTAAGATTAAATACTTTTCTAGTATAGAAGTGATTGAAAAATCATTTCTACATGATTCACAATAAATGTATGTGCTATTTTGGGAGTGATGTTATGAAGATTACATATTAAGATTTTATCTAAGGATTTGCATCATATTAGATTACATTTCTGGTGACAGTGCATATTGATTTCCAGTTTTTCATGTGTTTTTCTAAATAATTAAAGGCTCCCATCTCTAGTTGAATTTTATTTTGCAGTGAAAAGTAAAAGTAAGTATGTCACTTAAAAAAAATATCTTAGTTGACCTTATATTAATTTTTGGTACAGAGCCAATTTAAAGAAATCTTATAGTAAAGAATGAAAGACTAAGAGCTTTATAGGACTATACTTGGAAATTATCTTTTATCTTGACACTGTAGCATTTTTTATATATATATATATTATATGTAGGATTATATGTATAACTGTTTGGATGAACAAATATATCTATTTGCTATCCAAAAATACATATAAACACAACATCCAGACAATTATATATATATAAAACCATACATATATATATATGTATGAATATTTAGTATGAATGTTGAAAAAAAATCATTGGTTCTACTGTTCATGGGAAATGCTGAGCACAGTGGGAGAAAAACAGAAAGATGGATAACAGAGGATGTCCAAGTAATAAGGAAAAGTTTTTCAGATTCATATGGCTTTATGTTTATTCAGGAGTATTAAAACAATAGAGACAAAGATATGTTTTCATGATATAATAACTAGTGATAAGTGTTAATTGCCAGCCCCCTGTCAAATTTGGCATTGTCCCTTATACTTAATGAATGCCCTAATTTCCTGGATGTGCTCCTTTATCTTTTTTACACTTTATCTGGTATGTAATAGTAATCTCAGAAGCACTTGGAAAAAGGTAACTCTTTTGGTGACTAGGATGTCATAATCATCAAGAAGCACATTTTCGAAGAGAATTCTATTATATGTATTGTACATACATATACAGACATAAAATTTTAAATGCACATTTCCTTAAACCCTAGGGAATCATATAAGAGAAAAACAGTAACAGGTGAAATAAACATTCTTTTCCATGAAGAGATTGGGTTCAAAGTCAATCTAAATTGGTGCAATATATAAATGGTACTTTAAAAATTTAATCATTTCTAAAGTTTAATAATCCATCATTTGTTGGAAATGAGGGAGACAATATCGTCTGCATATATTTTTAATTTTTAATTTATTATTTTCTTAGATTTCATGAAAGTTTTCTGTCTGTTTCTCTAGTCAAGGTAATAAATACTAAGGATACTAGCTGAATTCTTATAAAATGCATAGAATGAATTGTAAATGTGGCTTTCATTTATTTTTTGTTTTGTTTTAATACTTAAGTATACTATACTTTTTATGACCTCATGTGATTAACGATTATAATGTCAATATAAAATGACTACAAGTCAACTTAGAATGATATTGCCTACATATTTGCATATTATCATTGCCAGTCATTAGTTCCAATGGAAGGTTAGTAATTCCATTTTTAATTGGAAACATTCTATTTAATTATTTAATTTGACAATTAAAGACTAACTTGTATATATCTAAACTTCCCACTCAGTAAACCACTCTGTTGAGTTTTATGTGTTGTAAGACGTCTAAGAGGAGGCATCTGAGATAGTGAGATTTTTTTAGGACTGAAACTCAGGGGTGATAACTAGACTGAAGGTATGGATGGAACACAAAGATGGTAATTGAAGACAAGGAATAAGTTAGCCATCGAGTGAGCACAGATCCAGCCAAAATAAGATGATCCTTAATGGAAAGCAGGAATATAGCCAGAGATGAAAGAGAGAGTATGGTCTCACAGAAGTCAAGAGAAAGATGGGGTTGAGTCATCAGTGAACTTAAATGTTACCTTCAGAATTTATGCAAATAAACATATTAAGATGAGTACAAAATTTTACCTACAACACTAGATCAATATTGTTTCTAAAAATAAGAATCTGGTGTTGAGGACAGGGTGGTGAAGCCCAACAAGAAATTCTTTAAGTAAGTCCTTATTCATTTTAAAAAGTACAATTTTTTTTGTATTTTACTTGTGCTTTTTGAGCATGAAGTATCTGTAACATCAGGGAAAAAGGACAAGGGATATATAAAGCATTCACTATACCGCAATATTATTTGAGATAATATTTTTATATTTTCAAGTTTATAATCAGGCATTATTGAAAGTTAAATTGCTGATCACCTTGACCATTTAGAGAAAAACTTCCATCTTGAATTGAATGAAAAGACTTTCTAGCAAAAGAATTGTTTAGTATAGTTACAGAGAATTGGGGAAGGCTACGTAAAGGTCATTTTCATAGTATTTTAATTGGTAGTGTAACTGATTGTATTTATTTCATATTAGTTACTAATAACTATATTCAGTTTCTACTATATTTTTACTAACTCAAGTTTGCACAGCTATTGCTTAAAAATATTAAAATTGATATTTAGCTTCTAAATCTTGTATATATGCAAGTACAATGCCCAAAGAAGAGGATATAGTATGCAACTAAAGGAAATACATGGCTATGCAATTTTTAATGCACAGTTTTTTAGCTGAATTAGTTACTGGGTGCTGAAGTTCAGTTGTATGTGTTTAGCTATCCATATGTGTGTTCTCATATCTTTAATCAAAGTTGCCCACCTTGCCTACCTAGGATGGAGACACTTTTCTCAAAGTCAATGTGAAATGTTTTTTACAGTTTAATTGATTTATAATTGACATATATCATTGTATTAGTTTAAAGTTTGCAACATAATTACTTGATATATGCAAATATTGCAAAACCATAGGAAGTTTAGTTAACATCTGTCACTTCATAATGATAGTCACCATGCTGTACATTATATCCCTGAATTTTTAACTGGACATTTGTACATTTTGCCCACTTACACCCATTTCCCCCCAATCTATTCCCAACCTTAGGCAATTGTTCACTGTTCTGAGTTCAATGTTTTGAATCCACATATTAATAAGATCACATAGTTTTTAACTTTCTCATTCTGACTTAACATAGTACTGTTAAGGTCTATCAAAATGTTGTTAAAAACAGCAGGGTGGTCTTTCTTATCATCAAATTCATATTATATTCTTGGAAGTACTGTTCCACTGTAAGACCTATAAGAATTTCTCTTATGTTCCCGTGAAGATGCTAATTTAATTTCTCATATCTAGAATTTGCATGTGATTCTTTTTTTGTTTGTTTCTATTTCTCTGCTGAGCTCTTCCATTGCTTGGCTGAAATTAGAAATTTCATTCACTGAATACATGACCTTTTATATCATTGAGGAGCTACTTCTAAATTCTTGGTATGTCATGACCTTTTTGACTGTATTCTGGACATTATGAATATTACATTGTGTAGAGTCTTGATTCTGTTATTTTTCTCCAGTGACTATTAATTCCCTTCTTTTACTAGGTGTTTCTGTCGGCTGGGCTGTAGTTGACCTTTAAATTTTATTTCTTAGGGAGCAAGTCTGGTCGAACATCAGATCTTTTTTTCTTAATTCTTTTTGAACTTGTTCCATACATGAGTGACAGTGACAAACGTGAGTAGAAAGTTTGAAGATTCCTTTTTGAGCCTTTTTTCCATTATGATTCCCTTACTGTATTTGTAATTTCTGAGTTCCTGTCTTCACTTTTCTGTTTCCTTAGTCTACAAAAACTATGGTCTTTTCCAACACTGCCCCCTACTGCCAGTATGTATCTCTCGCAAACTGTAGCCGCATATTATGGAAACTCATCTAGTCATATTCCATTCTCCATGAAAGAATGCCCTCAGACAATTTCAGCTGCTTTTTGTATTATGTCCACTTTTTCTGTTGTTTCTGATTTAGGAGTCATCTTAAAGGATCTTAATGCATCATATCTAGATGTAGTAATTCTATTGTTTTTGAATATATAGTGATCTAAGCCAGTAGGCATAATAAACTGTTACTAACTCCAATAACCTATCTCTACATTTTGAGAATTTTGCATAAAGAATATAAGGAGTAAAGTTAATTTATAATATCACTGGTATTTTAAAAAATATCTAATTTTGTTAATCTTTATTCAGTAAGTACTCTGATGCAATTCTGAATAAAAGTGGAGACAGTGAACATTATTGTTTAAGACCTAAAGAGAAGAGTTTTCAATTGTATGGAGGACCCTCAAACTACTGAAAATGGAACCACCACTTGATCCAGAAATCTTACTTCTTGGAATCTATCCAAAGAACATCAATTCACTAATTCCAAAAGACACTTGTATTTGGATGTTCATCACAACACTATTCACAATAGCCAGCATATGGAAACAACCCAATAGCCCCCAAACTGATTAATAGTTGAAAAGATGTGGTATATTTATACAATGGAAGTTTATTCTGCAATCAAAATCGATACATATGATACATGTATGATAACATGGATGGACCTAGAGGGAATCGTATTAGCAGAAATAAGTCAGAAAGAAAAAGACAGAAACCATATGTTCTAACCTATAGATAGGATATAGGAAATACAAACAAAAGGCAAGACAAATTCAAAATAAGCTAACAACAGAACTGGGACAAGCAAATAGAGAGGAGGTGGGGGAGGCAGAAACAGGGAAGGGAGGACCACAAGACGATCGAGATGAAGACTCACAGTGATATGGTGGAGGGAAAACACCAGGGAATGCAGTAATAATAATATATCTATATCTTTATATATGTATGCACATATAAACATAAATATGTCAACAACAAAGTGATTTTAAAAATAATAAAACAGATCTTAAGAACTTTTAGTATTCTATCATTGAGTATAAGAGTTATTGTATTTTAGAATTTTATAATAATAAGGACTACCCTGCAATTTTTGATTTGATGTATACTTTAAAAATAATTAATACATAGTGAATATTTGCAAATAATTTTTCTCAATTATTGTTAATAAGATTTTATGTTTTCTGTTCATATTATAAAATATACAAGTGGTTATCTAAGTGCATCTCTGAATTCATAATATAAAGTACATTTTCCTTTTAATATATCTAGCTTTAACTTATTAGTTTGTATGCAGTTTTTGTAAACACATATTAATGTCTAATAAAGATTTGTTTATAATTTTTTTCCTTGTTAGGTCCTAGTATCAGGATTAGTCTCACACAGTGAGCGATGTTATGTCCCTTATATGCACTGGTTTTTATGGAATTGAAATAATTTCTGTTTAGATAATAGTTCTATATTAAGCAATTAATTTATCCATTCATTTAATAATCATTAATTGAAAGTTTGTGTCCTTCCTTGAGCATCCTGTTTCCCCCTGCATCACCGTGGTTGCTACATTATTCTCTGTTACTATGTCCTGTGAGTGCGCGTGTGTGTGCAGTGTGTGTGCATATGTGTGTGTGTGTGTGTGTGTGTGTGTGTGTGTGTAAGATTCCACATTTAAGTGAGCATATATAGTACTTATCCTTTACTTTCTGGCCTATTTCCCTTACCATGCTATCCTCTATGGTCTAGCAAATGGCAAGATTTTCTTCTCTCTCATGGCTGAATAATATCTGACTCTATGTACACAAGGTCTTTATCCATTAATGAAGACTTTAGTTGTATCTGTTTTTGAATCATTGTGAAAAATGTGTCAGTGAATGTAGTATTGCATTTGTCCTTAGGTAGTTACCATTATATATCTATTATCTTAGAGTAAATACAAGGTAATTACTCTCTTTCTTGCTTGGGACTAGGCAGGTGCTTCTCTTTTTCTCCTTTTCTTAATAAATTTATTCACTTGTATACTTTGCATATATGTTACAATTTGTAACATATATAATGTATCATGTATATAAACGCATATATATTAAAAGGTATATATGCACGCATACATATATACATAAATAGGTGTATATAATAAAAAGTGAACCCCAAAATATTTAGGAATGAATGTTGCCTGAGAATTTGCTTTTTTTTCTTTTTCTCTAAATATAGATTCACCCAGTTTTTGTAGGATTACATAATCTCATGGAAATAGAACCCAATTCTTTGACAAGGTGCTATTCATTACGAAGTACTTTCCCTCAAGAGAGAAGTGAAATTCTCTTTTGTCATTGAATTATACTAGATAATTGCCGATCAGTGTAAACAGAGTGGGAGATATTAGTTGTACTAAGGGGAAAAGATATGGAGGATTTTTTTCCTGCGACTTTATCAGATTTGTGGTGACACATATAATCTTGTTTTTAGCTGTAGAATTTTCTTTTGTGGGTGTGAATTTTGCTGATATCCTTCATAGAAGATTTTTGGTTTGATACAGTCCTGATCAATTTATTTATGGTTTTGTTTTCATTGACTTTGGCATAAGATTCAAAAATAACATTAAGACATATGCCAAATGAGCTTACTATGTCATTTTAGAAGAAATAAATTCAGATATTGCATCAAAACTTTAATTTGAGCTAATTTTTGTGTATGGTGTAAGATAGTGGTCCAATTCCACTCCTTTGCATGTGATTGTCCTGCTTATTCCATACTAAATATTGAAGAAACTCTCATTTCTCTATTGAATATATTTGTGTCATTTGTTGTTAATTAATGACCTTTATAGGTAATTTCTGGGTACTCTGTTCTACAGGGGCTTAATGTCTGTGTGATCTCTCTGTCTGCTTTTATGTCAATACTTTTTGATTTTTATATATCTGTAGAATGGTTTGAAATAAGGGAGTTTATGCCTCCAGCTTTATTTTGCTTTCTCAAGGTTGTTTTGGATGAGGAATTTTTGTAGTTTCATGCAATTTTTAAAATCATTATTTAATTACAGGGAAAATTCCATTTTGATAGGGATTGCATTATATCTGCAAATTGTTTTCGATAAGATGGGCGTTTTAACGTATTAATTCTTCCGTTCTGTGAACATGCAGTATCTTTTTCTTTATTTGTGTCTTCAATTTCTTTCATTGGTGTCTTACTGTTTCAGTGTATAGGTCTTTATCTCTTTGGTTAAATTTACTCCTATTTTTTTTTCTTTTTGATGCATTTTAAATGGGCCAATTTATCTTTCTGATGGTTTGTTATTATTGTATAAAATGATACAGGTTTTCCAGAAATATATTTTTAATGAGGACATTTAATAGCTTTCTTTTATTCCTTTCATTTTCCAATTGCCATTTTTTTCATTTTCCAACTTTAGTTGTGTGAATAATTAATGTTGGACTTTTAATTTTCTTTTCTGGGCATGATTCCATTGTTTTAGTTTATGAATACTCATATTGGTAAATGTGTGCAAAATATCTCTAGAGACTAAAAATTAAAGTCAAACAAATTCTATCCATCTTGAGCGCTAATCAAATACTGAACTCTGTTCGTTGTTCCCTTCTAGTAGTAGCCTGTTGCAAGCCAGATGCTCTGTCAATTTGTTCTCATCCTTCTCAATTTTGATGATTCTATGTATTAACGTAATCAAAGTGTATATTTATATTTTCATTAAGTAATATACCCTTCATGGGAGCCACTCAAAACTTGATAGTATTAGATCACATGATAAATTCTACTGAAAATAGAAGAATAATACAACTGTCTAAGATAAAGTCAAATCACTTGATTTTATATAAATTTCTTCAAAACACAAGGAAGTATTCCATATGCGGTTTTTTAGTTTGAACTCACCAAAGCATTTAAATACCAGATTTTTAGTTTTCTTTGAATGCTAAGTGTTCCTATCTCCATTTATTAATCATAGCTGACGTAAATTTAAATTTAGTTGAAGGGTCATAAAATTATCAGCTTTAATATCTGTAGATGAAAATCAATACAGATCTATAATGGAGCAGTGTAATGTTTAAATTGACTGAAAGGATACAAAGTGCAGATTAATAATATGGAAGAAGACCTATAAATATTATTAATAATTAATAATCTGAAATGAATTTGAAACAGTTCTCAAGATTTAAGACAATTTGCCAGAGGAATCAAACAGATAATTTAAGTGACAAATCCTATATAAAATAGCGTTTAAAAGGCCTCAGTAAAGATCATTTACTATTGCCTTAGCAGCAAGATTCTTCAGCTATATCCAGTGACCTGAAATATAATCACTAGCCCTGATTTTCTTCTTTCTAATAGACTTCATTTTCCAATAGATTTTTCCATTAATTATATATTCCATGTTCTTTGAAAAAGTATAACAGCATATACCTACCATGATATTACAGTACAGAATTATTTCACTACCTTAAAAACTCTATGTGTTCTAACTATTCATTCCTCCCTCCCTTCTTCCCTCCCTCTTAATTCCAAGCAACCACACTGATTTTTACTCTCTTCATAGTTTTGCCTTTTCCAGAATCATATACTTGGAATAGTACAATTTTAATTCATCTCTTTCACTTAGTAGTTTTCATTTAAGATTCTAACATGTATTTAGTGGTAGTGTTTTAATTTGCATTCCCCTGATGAGATATGATGTAGGGTTCCTCTCCGTAAGCTTATTTGCCATGTCTGAATTTTCTTTGATGAGATGTCAATTAAGATCTTTGTCTCATTTTTAATTGAATATTTTATGTTGCTATTTTTTAAATTTCAGGAGTTCTTTATACATTTTGTATAACATTCCTTTATCAGCAGTAACTTTTGCAAAATTTTCTCCCAGCGTGTGACTTGTTTTATTTTTTTGCTAGTATCTTTTACAAAGTAGAAATTTTAATTATAATTATCAACATCAATTTTAAGTGAAGACAAAGGAAGGTAAAATTCAGCTATTCAATATATTTATATATTTTTACTTTATTTCTTTGTGTTCTATGAAAGTGTTTTTGCTATGAATGAATTTTCAATGACCTGTACTCTGTTTAGTCCTAGCTTAAAATTAACTGATTCATTTTGAACTGCTGAAAAAGGTAAAAGACATAAAATTAACTGTAATCACACATTTATCTTTCAAAAAGAGATTTTATGGATATAATTTAAATACAATAAAAGGTACTCATCTGCACAGTTCAATTGATATTTATATACATGTATATATTTGTTTACATCAGTCTAATCACCAGCTTAATCAATAATTAGATTATACTATATAATACTCTACTATATTGTACTATATAATGCTATATAGTATATAACTACCTTCTCTAGATAAACATTCATCTATTTCTATCATCATGGATTAGTTTTACCTATCATATTCACATAAATTAATCATATATTTGATGTGTTTCACTATTTTTGCTTAGTATGTTTTGAAGACTCATCTATAGTTTTGCATTCACAGATGTTCTTTTTAATTACTGAGTAGTATAAAAATACAACAATCTGATTTTCCTATTTCTGTTCTGTGTCTCATAGATATATTTTTTAATTTTCTCATTACTACTTGGTATCTTAAAGTAAACATGTTATAAACTTGATTTATAACATTTCACAAATGAAAATTTATATCAAATCCCTCACTGCATTTATCATCTCAGAATTAAAAATATTTGAGTTTATTCATGAATTTCTTCTTGCTCTTTCATTCTTCTGATAAATTACTATGCATCTCATCTATACTTCTCAAGTCTTTCTTAAACTTGTGTTCTATTTCTGTGTATATTCTTTTGCAATTTTAGTTTTAATGTCCAGGATTTCTTACCTGAGATTTTATAACTTTTGCATAACTTATCTCTCAAATGCTATCTTTGGTCGTCATCAATTTTTATCTAAATACTAGTGTGTGCTTTTATACAGAATTCCCCCCACCCCATTAACTTTCATAATAGTCTTTTAGTTACTTCTTTCAAATGTAGAAGAAAGTAAATATGAATACTGTGCAAAGGACTTCTGGTTACCTCAGTAGCCTAGACCATCCTTCCTCATTAAACTTTAACTTCAACTCCCTCATTCTAGAACTTTCTGCCTCAGTACCTAGTTTTGTAAGCTTCTGATCTTTTTTTTCTATAGTATAGAAACAATACCTTGCACATGAATACTAAAAGAGTAAATGCGGTATTAAAAGACACTCAAACATCAGTCTTACATAGGGATCAAAACCACTCAGAGAATTAGTTTCCATTTTATCCTCACTCCAAATTATATACATTTATATGGGAATGTTGTACATAGTTTTACCCACCACCCTCATTTACTTATAGGGCAGTTAACTGCAAGTACAATGGGGTTTGAGTGTTAAGTTTTGGGAATGAAAGTGTAACTTCATTAGGAACCGCTGAATTCTCAGTGCCAGAAGAAAGATACACTCACTGACATGCATACAAACTTTCCTAAATGCAAGACAAACAGGTGGGCTTCATGAAAATTAATTTTTGTATAGCGATTACTGGTAGGCATTTGGGGTCTTGGAGAAGTTTGAGTCTGCTAAGATAATAAAAAATTTCCTAGCCCTGAATAAAAAGGGGATCTGATGATATTTATTTCATTAGATCATATATATGAATATATATATACATATATATGTATATGTATGTATATGTATGTATATGTATATACATATATACATGTATGTATATGTATATACATATATGCATATATATGTATATACATATATATGAATATATATACATATATATTCATATATATACACCATTTGTGAAGAAAATTACATGTAGTTACATAGATTTGAGGAAAATTCCTACTTACTGTGAGAAGAGCAATAGAAAGAAACCTTTTCTATAGATTGACATGCGTCAAGACCAGACCTATCAATGTTTTTGGAGGATGAATTTAAAACTTCATATATAGAAATAGTTTTATCTCCTGCCTCAGAGGTCTCCGGGAGGAAGAACATTAGTATGCATATTGTTTATTTACAAAACACTTAGGATGTCCCAGGATTATGTTCATTATCTTTGATGACTTTTATGACATTAATGGGTTATCATATTACTTTTACAAAAGTATAAACTGAGGCTTAGAGAAATTGATAACATACCCCAAATTCAGTCAGTGGAAAACTGACTGAGACTGCATTGGAACTCAGACTCATCCATAGATTTCTGTCTCTTGTGCATGAATGGGAGGGAAGAGAACTTGAAAGAAAACTCATCATAAAGTAAGAGTGAAATGCTCTGAGATCAACATCAGTTTTTCTTGTATCTGATTATATCTTAATTTAAATAAGTTACAGAATGTTTACATAACAAACAATAATTTTAGTATGCTGATATGGATCAATATGTAAATTATTTTTTAAAGAAAAAAACACAAAATGTATTTTTATGTTAAAATTTTTCTAAGTATGTGTGCTGTATGGGGAATTTCAGGACTTGTGCCTTGCAGCACTGAGCACAATGATAGGAAAGGATGCCCTGACTTTTCTGCAGTGTTTTTCATACTTAAAATAGTTTAAATATTTTACAGTTAAAATAGTTTAGCAAAAAAAAAAAAAAACAACCTTTTCAGATGTAGAGAGCACTTTAAGCTTGTCTCAATGTGCTCTACATTTTAAAACAAAAACCAACTCTGATGTTTTATGAAGGGAGATTAGTAATATAGGTAGAGACAGTATTGATTTATGCCTACTGCTATCCCCTTAGTATTCCAGATAATCTCCTGGTTTAGTCTTTGTCAGCAGAAAGTATGATTAGCATTTAGTCAAGGTATTATTTTTCATCTAGAAATTGAAAAAAAAATGTGAGCTCTTTCAAAAGGGGTAAAAACAGAGCATTCACTTATTTTACTAGTGGTGACAAGGCCAGGTTGATAACAGTGAATTGATACATAAAAATAATTAAGCTTTAATCTTCTATTTAGTGAGTTCAGTTTAGGAATCAAGAAAACTTTCTTTTTTTAATCGGTCTTGGATGATTAGTGACTTTGTGAAATGATCATTTTCCAAGTATAGCAATTGTTAGAGCAAAACAGGGGAAAAGATTAAGGAGTTTAATTTACTTGGCATGTTATAACTATGTTTATTAAAATACAAAGAATTACAGCAAAACTTTATCATTTGTTAATATTACTTTTGCCTCAATGGGGGTTATATTGAGAAAGCAATAATCTAGACATAAAGGCCACTGCCAAGCTGCATTTTTAAAAAAATATTTTTATACTTTCTTGTAAAATAACCCCCTGGGTACTTAAAATGAAATCTACTTCTTTCTTTGGATATAATTCCTCCCCCTCCCTCAATAAGCTTTCTATGTCAAGTTTATTATTGCAATGTGAATATTTCAGAATAAAAGACAAGTTCAGAATACTTACTTATTAATCACCATGCCTTACACCATAAGAAATGGGATAAAGAGGGCTGTGTATTATTTTTCCATGAAAGTTATGTTTCTATAATGCCCCACTTGGGATTTTTCTTTAGATTTTATCATGAAATTAATTGAATCTAGGAAATATATGCAGACACTGTATTAAATGTAGAACATCCTCATCAAGTAAAATTAAAAAAAAAAAAATGTTCTTCCCAAAATAGAATTCAGGCTTTAAAAAGGGTGTCAGTGATTTTAGCTTATCAGCTTAGCTTAAAACTTTTGCCTGTTTTAGCAGTAAGAAACATGTTTTTCAGAATCAATAGCTAATCCTTGGTTTCCAAGCATGAAAGTTGACAGAGAGTTGGTTTTGATAAGGTTGATATGAGCGAAATAATACCAAGGAAATACAGGCTGTTTTCTAAGTATTTGTCATGACAGTGGTATATCATTTAGTACCTTATGATGGAAACTATCTTTGCTATGAGAAAAAGGTATTATATTTAGAGAGGACAAGAACATATTTATCAGGAACAGAATAATATTTGTTAGGGTTTTCTGAGAGTTTGAAGAAAAAAAATGGAGTAAAAATCTTGGACAAAGATATTCTGTACTTTCAAACAGCAGCTTGTCTAAAAAGTCTGCTCTTTAGATTTATGCTCTGTGTAGAAGGATCCATGTTTTGTTTTGTTTTCCTGTATTAAGAATTTTATGTCTCTCTATCAGACACATATCATTAGTGGATGAATTACTGCTTGTTAGAACTTTTAGAATTCCCCAACTACTCACATTGGCCACTTTAGAGGATAACAAGGTATACAGAACAAACTGACAAAAATAAGACTATGATAGGGTTATAAGGAGTGTTCTTATGATATGCTTACTTTATTCACAAGAGTCACTGCACATTTTATAAAGGCACTCAAAGAATTATATAAAAATTATTAGATCACATCACTATACAATCAATTGTTAGATACCATTTAGGATCTTAGTTTAATTCTTATACCTATATTTATGAAATATATGTCACTTTCTATTTTAATTTTATTTTCCTATTTTTATTTACATAATTGTTGCCCACCTTGGGTATGTCCCCCCTGTATGCCATCCCCCCCCCACTCTGGTCACTCCAACTCCTCTCTCGCTGCTGCTTATTCGATCATGTTTTAGCCCATTGATCTCTTCCTTTCCTGAAGCATTGTCCTTTTCCTGGGCAAAGACCTGGATTCCTGGGGCCCAGTATATCGTGTTGCTTATGTTTTGATTCTTGACTTTGTGACATGCTATCTATCCAACTCCTTTGGAGCTGATCAGTGTTTCATCCTTTTTGTTGGTTGCCTCCTCTATTTTGGTTTTAGGTCTATTTTGCTGCTTCTTTGCCATTTTACTGGACTCTGGTTTCGGGAGTCAGTCTCCCAATCCTTGTCAGCAGGCAAGTTCCTCATGGAAAGAGACATTAGTGGATAGTTAGACCAGATTGTCTCCTCTCTCCATTTGCCATTTGCTGCTCAACCTTGGGGCTTTGCCAAGATTCTGTGGCCTTCTTCCCATTGTGATAAGGGAGAGCAACATGTTTTGGCTGCAGGCTTCCTGATTTTGGTTTCTGAGCCGTAGTGACCGTATAGGTGTAGATCTTTAATAAGTCATTGGTATAGTTGTTTACTCAGTACTTTATCTGTTATTTTACTCCATGCTTTTCATGGGTCCTGTCCAGGAGATTGATGTTTCAGGGTTTGGATTGTTTTTATTATTTTGTGGCCTCCTCTATGTCTAAAGTTGGTTCTTTAGGTTTTTTTTTTTTGGTCTAGGTGAGGACTGGCTAGAATCAGAGTAAGACTGGGGGAAGAGGGGGTGCTACCACCCACCCACCCCAACCCTTCCCTGTATTTCACTTTTATTAAAAGCTATTCTTAAAAAATTCTGTCATGACTGATGTGATAAAAGTAATATCTCCCCATCACTCAGATATTCAATTTCTCTCTTTAATTTTCTTGATTACTTCAATACCATTAAATAAAATTCAATACCATTAAATACTACTATTTCTCTTTCTTAATGAACATAAATATGTACTTACTCATTTTATTATTTTATTAATTTATTATTTTATTTTAATATCATTTTATTATTTTTATTAATTTTTCCCTGTATTCAAAATCTATCATTGATGATGTTTAATCATCTAGCAATATATCTTAAATTTGCCTATTAATTTTTATTTATGTATTACAATTTTACAAATGGCAAAATTCTTCATTTTTTTTGACAAATACTTAGAATTGGAGTATCTACCACTATCAGCAAGATGCAGGGCTAGTCCATCATCCAGAATATTCCCCAATAATGTCCTTTTTAATCAATCCCTCTAGCTCTAAAATCTGGCATCTATCCTCTGTTCCCATCCTCTATTATTTTGTCTTTTTCAGTATATCATATCCATGGAATCAACAAATGTGTTCCTCTTTGAGTTGTATTTCTATCCTTTATTGCAATGCATTGGAAATCTCTACACAATGTTTTTTTATATCATTAATCTGCCCCTTTTTATTGCTGTGTGGTTTTACATTGTATGGATCCACTACATTATGTTTATCCTTTTACCAACTGAAAATCATTTAGGTTGTTTGCAGTTTGGATAACATGTAAATTAAACTATTATAAACAAGCATGTGCAAGATTTATTTGAACATAAATTGTATTTTTATTGAGTGAATACCTAGGACAGGGATTATTAGGTCTCATGCTAAGGGCAGACATAATTTTGTATAAGAAAATACCCAACTGTTGTCTATACCATGTTTTTATGACTGCCAGCAACTTATGAAGTCTATAGATGCTTTGCAAACTTGCCAACACAGTTAACTTTACCAGGTCATTGTTGTAATTGTTGCTTGCCAATATAAAAGATACATGGTGATATCTCTTTCAAGTTTTTATTTACATTTTAATTTACCTTAATGATAGTAAACATATTTTCATGTTTTTATTTTCCATATATGTGCCAAATTCACCACATTGAATCAGAAATGTATAGAGAAGCTCTGACTGATTAACTCTTATAAAGAATTAGTAAAACTCCTTGACTACATTTTCAAATGAATCATCTCTGGTGGATGTACTTTATAAAAGTTTTGTATTAATTCTTTCTTTCTGTGCTTCACATTTTTCAAGTTTCTTGTCTGCTAGGACTAGAATGTAGATTATGTTAATTCACCCTATCAGCAGACCTATTACTAATTGCATAGGTGTTAATGTTTTTTCTAGTTATTATTTCTTAATGTTCTCATTTCAAATAACACATTTACTTGTTAATTATCTCAAAATATTCCCACACATATGGAATAGATCTCGAACAGTGATATTAGTCAAATTACTTAGGGCAGAAAATAACTGGGGGCAGAAAGAGTTGTTGTAAACAGTTTTCTTTTAATAATCTTGATATTTTGCACCTTTCTGACAAATTGACTTCAGTGTTTAAGGACAGGAAGATGCTATAAGTTATAAATATTCTTATATATCCATTATGGTGTATATATGAGCACAAGGAGAAGACATTCCAGTCAATAGGTGCTTATATTTTCTGGAATCAAAATCCCCATGGTGTAGTTGTAGCTCTAGCCTCACCTTCACACACACAATACACAAACACAATACACCAATACACAATATGAGAGATGTATTGAAAGGCTTATTGATAAACTCAGTAGGTAGAAGATCTATAACTAGATTATAGTTATAATTTCTTCATTTTTCAGGCATTGTTTTTGTACAACTTGCATTTCCTGTGTCTTACTTTAGGATGCTACTACCACTACAATAGACAGCACAGACATTTTAGTCTCATCTGTCCATTGAAGCATTTTGTGTTGATAAGGAAAATGTCTAAAATCAGTCCCATACCATAGACAATTTGGCCAGTGCTAATTCATACTTAGATAGACTGTTCATGTTCCAGTGTTCTTCTCAAAGGCACTAAAATCTTTGTCATGTTTACATGTTTTGGAGTCTATGAATGCTATTTGCATATGTTGGAGCAATAAAATAATAAAATTATAAAAAAAACTGTCAGGGTGCTCAAAGTACTATGTGTATATAATAATTACAATATTATAAAAATATAATAAGCAATCACTCTCTAAAATTAATTTAAGGAGAAAAAGTTCAGAATCATGCTATAAAAATGTCGAGGATTTTTCGAATTGTAAATTCAAAAAAGGACTGCGAATAAGATTAAATGCAAAGGATTGAACAAATCAAGCTGAACACATTTGTCTTTGGGAAAGGAGTTGTAAAAATATTTGACAGTAAAGTGAACATGTTTATAAATTGTTTCAATATTATGATACACCCTGAATGGTTTTATTGATTTTACAACTTTAAAGCCATGACCCAGTACCATGTATATGCTTCCTTGCAAAGTTACACTCTAATTAAGAAGTGACCAGATATTAAAGAGCTGCAGTGAATCTGCGGCTGCTCCCAGTGTTATTTCTGACGTTAAAACTCTTCTAATGGAAACTGTCTGCTTTAATATCAACAGAAAAAGATTAAATACTACAGTGGTGTGAAGTGAAGTGAAACAGATTGTTTTTTCTTCCTGTTAAGGTCATCTTTGGATTATTGTGAACTCAATATTTGTTCCAAAAGAAAATGATTTCTTTCTTTAAATATACATTATAATCATTGAATAGACAAGGTTATTCCTGGCATTTAGAGGGTATTTTAAAATAATTGGAAATAGGTAGGCATTGTATATTTCCCTCTATCTAAGTTTCTCTGCACCTCAACTCCTACACTGGTATCATTTTATAAAAGAGTATTACACTGCTCCAGGGGAAACAAAAATGTTTCTCAACCCAGAAATTTATTAGGATACTTTCTTTAATAAGATGTTGTATTAAGATGCTATTTTCAGTGTGTGTGGGAGGATGGATATCTGAGTAACTGATAAAGATGAAGGAAATCTAAGATCTGATTGCCTATCTAGTTCACTATTATAATCATCCCACCAAAAAACTGCTTTAATTTTTTAGTATAACTTTTTATCACCTCCGACTCCTTTAGTCTTCTACTTTCTAGCATCATTTTCTAGAACACCAAAATTCACTATTCCACCCAGGTTGTACTTCCTTTTCCCATGGTAACACTTGTTCATGCTATAAAATTACAATAGTGTTATATATTTGTATGTATGTGTCTATGCATGTATATGCATAAATATATATATAAAGTATAAGTATGTTTATATATTTCCAATTCTTATTCCTTAATATGAGCTCATTTTTAAAAAGTGAAATTCTGACTAAACTAATGTTCACTGAAATATGAATAGGCCTATATTAGTATGTTTAGGAATAATCATCTCATAAAACTTTACTTCTGTATTCAAATTAATATGTTGAATAATGAAATTTCAGATAGGGGAATTAAGACTCATGAGAGGAATATAAAACTTTGATCCTTATTGTATATATATTATTTAACATGGCATAAGGAACATTGTAGATGTAGCTACACTGACCAATCAGTTGAACTTAAAACAAGAGGATTACAATAACTTATTCAGCATCAAGGGATCAATATAATCACAATTCCTTATAAGCAAAACACAAAGCAGAAACAGAATTCAGAGAATAAAATGTATGGGAAGCATTTGATTTTTCTTTCTTGATATAATTTTGAAGGGGGCAATTGGTCAAGAAAACAGGCATTTGAATTGTATAATCACAAAATACTGTATTCTGCCAATAACTGTAGATCTTGAAAGAAATTGAAACAAACCCCTACATAAAGATGGTAGCTTTTGCAGGTACTCTAACACTTTAATGACATGCCACTATTTATTCATTTAAATACTCATTAAAATCATAGTCACTTAAAAAATAATAAGTGAGATAAAGTTCCTAGCCTTAAAATTTTCTAAAGAAATAAAAGACAAATTATATTTTTAATCACATGGCATGATTGAAAGATTTTTTTCATAAAACAGATATGAATAAATTGTTCTGAGAATTAAGAAAAGAAAATTATTACTTAAAGTTGGAGTATGCTGGAAATTTTCTTGGAGTAACTGACATCTAGTTTGACATCTCTTTTGTTTTGACAAATAATTGAAAGTGTTAATTTCTACATCATTGGTTCAACTAAGATCAACCTTATACTTTCAAACTATTCAGTAATTATATTATGTTTACTTTTCCACATGCATTAGGGTCCTATTTATCTTAATATAAGCTTATATAATTATTGTCCTTATTAATGTGAATTTGTTTAAAATAACACAAAAAAATTGGTGTAAAAAAGATTGCATTACTACAAAAGATCTGATTTATGGTATACAAATTAAAAAAACTGATTTGTGATTATAGACCTAATATTTTTTC
Organism: Uropsilus gracilis; assembly: GCA_004024945.1. Taxonomy (NCBI): domain Eukaryota; kingdom Metazoa; phylum Chordata; class Mammalia; order Eulipotyphla; family Talpidae; genus Uropsilus; species Uropsilus gracilis. Next base: position 1,875 of record PVHY01000428.1, on the reverse strand, counting down.
ATAAATTCATCTTTCCAGGGGAGATAGTGCAATGCAAATTATTGTTCAATAACCTGTATTTAACTAGGGAAAATCATGGTATGTTAAGAATATCCACAGAAAATACATTATTAACAATTTTGTGATTTTATCCTTTTTTTCTCAGCAGAGCAAATTTGAACGTTTATGTACAAAGACAAGCACTGATAGGTCAATCTCTGGGATGTCCCCTCCCTGCATTTCTAATACCTACTGTATCTACCTAGTAAAAGAATTGCAAACATTTTTCCTATATTTCTTAATTTTTCCATCCTGTTTTCATGTGCTTAATTTCACATTTGTGTCTTTTGTTTTCCAATATTATCCTGTCCAATGTTTGCCCAAATCTGCTATATATAATACAACAGCCAAATGTTGAACATTTATTCATGCCAGCTTGTGATAACTAATCTATTTGCCAGCATCTTTATATAATCTTTTGGAACCTTGTCACTTTTACATTTAGCTGGAAAAACTTATGAACAAAACCCGAAGAAGACTGACGTTTATGGAACACAGAGTTTTCATATAGCTCATCTCTCTAGTTGCATATTTTCAAATTTCATGCCTCATCTGCTAAGTCTCTCTCAACATGAACCCTGGCTTTGCAGCTGTGTAAATGATGTGTTCCTGTGACCAGGTGTGCCAAAGATGACTGTGGAGATACCCCTGTCTAGTAATCCTCCCACTAGAAGAGGCACTGATAACATTGATTTTCAGATGCTGACAGGCTGGCTGGCTTAAGCCTATAGTTCAAGATTGTTGCAGAATGTTTTTATTTGAAGCAGGATGGCTAACTGTCTGATAAGAGTTGGGGACTGCAGGAGCATCTTCTCTGTACTATCAATTATTGTAAGTATTGTCTTTGCAGATGTCAGAAATCTTTAACATGTAGTTTGCCCTGTTTTTCTTCTGCTGGTGCTGAAAAAATATCATCCAAATCTACATTTTTGGCCAACAGCCATTGATTATATAACATAATCAAAGGAATATATTTATTTAATGAATAAATTAATTTACTTACTTGACTTACTTATGAGCTGCCCTGAAGCCATTAGTCTTTAGGGACTTGCTTTTAAATTTAATTTTACAAAATGAAGCTTGAGATGTGTTTGTCTTTGGAGCTTCTGTGCTGGTCACATTGAGACAAAGTGCCATTGCTTTGCTACATTGAAAGGAAATCCCAGGTTTTAATTTTTTTTAAGGTGATTTCTGTTTGTGTCCTCTTTCAGTTAACTTCTCTTATGAAAAGTGATTTTAAGGGTGTGTTTTAAATCATGTCATAAATCTGAACTTGCTATTCTATTCAGTTTGATGTTCAGACATATATTTTCCTTTCAAATTAATTGGGAAATATTTTAATTTCTGGATATTTCTAACTTCTGATAACAACACTCTCACTTTTATCTCTTTTATTTATATTTTTTTAACTTGGCATCTTCAGAAGGTGAAGAGAAATAGTTTCCCCCAAAAACTCATTCATCTGTTGAAAACTAGCAAACATACCAGCAAACAGTGAAATGTTATCCAGTTAAATAAAGAGTATTAACATTTTAAAATGGTAATTTAAGTTATGAAATAAATAAATTATATTTTGTGATTGCTTGAATTCTGATTTTCTAGGAAAGATAGTGAATACTAGGTTAATTTTTAACACCTTTCTACAACATTTTCCAGTCCAAGCTCAACTGTATAAATTAATACAATATTTCCTACCAAGATGCTTGGTATATATAAAATGAACTCAGTATATATTAAGCAGTACTATTGTTTACCTGGAAATTGTGACTTAAAAAAAATTTTTTTTGTCAACAATTTCTTTTAAATTCTTCCTTTCTCCTCCTCCTCCTCCTCCTC
>PVHY01000427.1:93181-237991 GCA_004024945.1 Uropsilus gracilis | reverse complement strand
TTTTCAGCAGTCAATTTGTGACTACTCATTAGAGTTCTTTTTCTGGCATGATGTTTAACTCAAATTGAGAGAAAATTGCCTAACATTCCTTGGAGACCAATTGCTTCCAACCAGACTGCTTATTAAATAATTCTAGTTCAGACCTACAATTGTTACATCCACCTTCATCCTCAATTCACAGAGAACAAGCACATTTTTATTTCAACTAAGCATTAAATTCTGTAAATTAATCCTGGTTCTATGGGTTTGGGTAATCGTTCTTGGAAAGTGACTACTCTCTGCTCTCTGACTTTCACTGATGAACAGTGAATACCTTCACTTATTTTGACCTTGATACCCCAGAGGGATTCTAATGATATATAATCTGTTTAAGTCATTATAGACATTTTCACACAGTTTCATTTCCTCACACTTTCTCACATCTTGCCAAATATTTCCAGTTGCTTTGTAAGCACAAATTTGACAATGAATTAAGAACATAACATAAAAACTAAAACAGTAATCTACCTTTTAAAATAATCTGAATGTTAATCTAGATATTTATAAACCTGGTTGAATATCTCATGGGAATATTTCAAATATATTAAATGTATTATATGATTAAAAGTAATATTGATCATACGAAAATTAAATAAAATGAAATTACTCTCATTTCTATAGATTTCAACAATGCAATAGATTTTTCTATATTTATATGATTTACCCTGATAAATTCAGAGATTTAGATATACAAACTGAAATTCCTTCTCTTACAATGAAAATACTCTTAATGAAATTAAACTGCAATGTCTAGACATTATATATTTGAAATACCTTTTCACCATGTTTCCTATCCACAATATGTTTGTAGTCATTAATGTTAAAATATTTTCCAGAGAGTTTTTTCTTAACATATTTCTTTTAATCAACTCAGCAAATATTTGTACATAACATATATAAAGTCCTGTTAAGAAATCACCTAGTAATTTTTTTAGAATTGCTTAAAATTGGGCATTAGTAAAACCATCTAGATGACTGAGCGAACTATCTCCTATTTTGTCAATGAAAAGCTAGAAAAAATTGAAAAATCAAAGATATAATGTAGGTGGGAACTTAAACTTTACAAAGACAAATATATTGATCAACCATATGTATGTGAGTTCTTTGGATGTGTATTCAAACTGTTACAGTCACAAAGAGAGCAAAAATCAGTGATTTTTCAATTTAGTTAGATAATTGACAGCAAAGGATTAGAGTTCTAATTTCCCCTTTAATCTCAACACCTTGCTTATACTTTACCTTCTTCTCTCAAATCACTGTCTCCTGCCTATGTGTCAGGGCCTATTTTAAATGGAAAGTTCTCTACAGAATCTTCTTTGGTTTTTTAGTTAGATGAAGATTCTTCATCTTTACTTATTTGACTATAGGGATCTCTTTTTGTCTATACAATGGCTGTACATGTATATATTGCATACCCTTAGGCAGGCTTAGACTATGGTTACTTGTTTACACACTTTAGTTTACTTACAAGAAGTGCACTGACACAGTATACTGTCTCTTTTCGTTTTGAGCTCTACAGAGAACTAGTCTTAAGTGTTGCTTGAGTGAATGTTTTCATGCTGGTTATATGGGCAGTTGTTTTGGTTGGAAAGGCTTCCTATGCATGCATTACCCTTCTGGGCATTCTCACTTTAGTTGAGAAGCTGGCTGGGCATGCATAATTTAATAAATGCATAAAAAATAGTACCTACTAAAAGTGCAATGTATAAAGAGGCAAATATGTGCTAATTCTCTCAACATACAACCCAAAAGACTTAGTGATATTTCAGCAGGATCAAGATGTTATTTTTTCTGTTTGTTTTTTAAATCTTCACATTCTCTCCATCCTTCTAGCAGCTAGCATGACTGCTTTCTAAAAAGACTAACCTCATGATGTTAGTTCCTTACTGTAGTTTTCTAGATACCACATCAGCTCCAGCATAGGCTCAAAATTATTTCATTTGATACACACATATTAGCAGTTTGGTTCATATTATAACATTTCTGTTTTGTTTTGTTTTTTAACACCATTTAAAACAGTGTATCTACTTCAGTTGTACCAAATTACTGGAAAACATGCTGGAATTAAATTTCTGTTTTGCCTAAAGTTTTTGTATATATGTTCTTTGTTGAAATAATACTGTCCATCAAGAATATAATTTACTACACTTCTGAATTCAGAAAAAATTAGCTGCAGTACTCATTGCAGATGAACGTATCTCTGACCTTCTTGTTTTTCATTAGGGTTAGTTCTTCTTACAATATCTTGAACCTATATTTATGTATGTTAGTGGTTTGACCACCAAATCTTAATTATCTTTGTAAGACTCAGCGTAAGCTAGAATAATCTCTAAAGTCACCTCCTATTTTAATGATCTTTAGTAACTGCTCCTTCTGACAAAGACTACTCAAGTGCATTCAGAGTAGTGATACCTGATAAATGGAATCCTTAACTGTTAACAATCACAATGACTACTGCTAGCTGAATTAATCATTACTCCTAAGATTATACAAGAGTTTATGCACATATTGCTATTAAAGTGTAGCCCCTCTGGGTAAATTACCCTCTGGGTAATCTAATTGTGCACACACAAACACACACACAGTTTTTCCATTTTGAATTCTACCCTCAACCTTTTATAATTATGACATTTTTGTTTGGTTGGATTTTTTTATTCAGTTTTGTTTTGATTTTGTATGTTTTCCCATCTATGAATTTTTAATTGTTATATTCTCATTTCTATCATTTCTCCTGTGGTTGCTGCCTTAAAAGTCATGTTTTAAGTGGTGATAAAATCTCAGAGCTGTAAAGTATGAATTTACATCTTTTTCACTTATGAACATTTAATATTTATATCTGTTGTATTTTAATATCTGAAATGTATTTAAAATTAAGCTATGAAGTAGTAATTATGACTTTTCTCAACATTTTGACCCATTATCACAAATTATTTATTAAATATCCCATCTGTCCCTCAAACATTTTAGATAACATACTGCAGATTGATACACACACATAAAAACACACACACAAGCACACATAGTCTCCATATTAATCCTAATGTATAATTATTTTATAACAATAAGCAATTATATATGAATAATTTAGATGAATTTAAGTAGTATATATATATTCTCTCTTTAAACTTATGAGCCTACTTATTGCCTTTTAGAAACAACTCCTTTAAATTTTTGCTGTTCTAAATCATCGGTCTTGACTTTGGTTTAATGCATATTATCATTTTTTACTCTTTTAAAATCTAAGTGTGGATACATTTTATGTTTGATAGCAAACTTTTTGGTTTGGATGGAAAAATAAAGAAAACTTCATTTTGCTTATACTGATGTATCAAAGCCATACTATTATTTTAATTCTGCAATTTAAATGGGTCTCAGGTATAAATATGCACCCCCTTGTGTTAGGAAATGTGCTAAGTAAATAGTATGTACAAAAGGCCCTTATTTAACCTTCACAATAACTCTGTGAGGTAGGACTGTAATCTTAGGTTTTAGGTATGAAGATATTGACAATTCGCATAGTTAATGAGTTTCTGTATGGAGCTAGTAAATGGTGGAAATCACATCATACCCAGGTCAGTCTGGTTCCAAAACCAGTGACTTCTCAATATATTTCCGTTATATCTTTTTACATCAACTTGATAGACTAGATATTGATTTTGTCTGAGATACTCAGTTTCCTTTCTTAAAGAATCAAGAAAACCAGAAAGAAGGGGAAAGTTAGAGTGAGACGGTCATCAATATATACTTTAGTGAAAGCAACATTTTAATGCTATTAATATAAGCAAAAAAAATGCTTTCTGTTAAAACACTTAGAATGGATTCCGTTTGCTCATGATAAACCTATTTTAAATAAAGACACTAATTCCCAACTTTGACAAATGCTTTTCTTTTTAATAAGCGAAGCAATATGTAGTGTCCAGGAACCATTTTATAATCATCCTTATATTTTCCACCAAACCCCACCCCTTACAAAATTACATGCGTGACTACTTTTAATTACTTCCAATGCAATAACTAAAATTTGTGTTGAAGTTTAATGAATGTTGAAAACCACAAATCATGCCCTTATGAAAATACAAGTGTTGTTTAACAGTGCCTGGTTAACATTTATGAAGTGGGATTAATGGTCTCCTACTTCTAGATGGAAATTTGGAAGGGTACCCCTGATTTTGTTGCTGACTCTTTTTTTGTTTTTAAAGAAATCCAGTTGACTTTATTACAGGAGTCATGAATGTAGAGGAACTAAGATATTACAATAGCTTATGCATACAGGGTATTTACAGACAAAAAGAATGTAGATCGAGGTTATTAACAAAAGAAGAGACTTTACAGGTACAACCATCTCTCAGGGAAGGGGCAGGGACTTATAAGTGGCTTATTGCTTATTCTAATTAGGAAATTCCAGGTTGATTGGATAGGGATTGGAAAATATTTTCAAGCTCTATTGATACATACTGTGCAATTATAAAATGAATGAGTTTTAAGTGTACAGTTCATTCTAGTTCTACTGATGGATTTTTTAAATTATATATATATATATATATGCATATATATTACATTACATCATTGTGTGCCCCAGGATTCTCCCATTTCCTTAACACCCATTAACCATCTTAATCCTTTGTGCCCTCCACCTCCCTTGTTTTCATCCTCCTCCCCCTCTCTTGCTCTATAGTTCAGTTTCTATTTTTTCTTATTTGTTTGTTTTTTCCTAGATCCTTCATATGTGAGCCCATACCATATTTCTCTTTTTCTTTCTGACTTATTTCTGCTAATATGAGTCCCTCTAGTTCCGTCTATGCTGTTGCAAATGACAGATGGGTGTCCTCCTTGATTGATGCATAATATTCCATTGTGTACAAATACCACAATTTTTAATCCATTCATCAGTTTGGGGGCATTTGGGTTGTTTCCATACATATCTTGGCAAATTGTAAACAGAGCTGTAATAAACATGCACGTACAGGTGTCCTTTTGAATTAATGTTTTCATGTCCTCTAGGTAGATTCCTAGTAGTAGGAATCCTGGGTCAAATGGTAAGTCAACTTTCAATTGTTTGAGGGTCCTCCACACAGTCTTCCAAAGTGGCTGGACTAGTTTGCATTCCCACCAGTAGTTTTAGATAGTTCCTTTTTCTTCACATCCCTGACAACACTTGTTGCTAACTTTTTTTTTTCTTTTTAGTATGGCCATTCTCACTCTTAAATAGTAAGCAACAAGACATTCACCTTGATGTGGCTGTCCATGTAAGACTGTCTTTTCCGAAATACATATCAATATTCTAATAATCATGCAAAGGTAAAAATTCCTCTCCCTTTGTGATATTAAGGTCACTATTTACAACTACCATCTTCTAGAAATGAAATACCACCATGAACCATCATTTTAATCTCTGTGCCCACCCCTCCCTTGATTTCACTTCCCTCCCTCTCTCTTGCTCTATGCTAACAATTGTAAATTTTCCTTGTCCTTCTGTGTGTTTGTTTTCCCTATATCCTGCATATAGGTAAGATCATCCAGTATTTTTCTTTATCTTTCTGACTTATTTCCACTAACATGATTCCTTCTAGGTCCACCCATGTTATCACAAATGCATTACTTTGTCTTTTTTGATTGCTGAATAATATTACATTGTGTATATATACCACAACTTTCTGATCCATTCATTTGTTTTGGGACATTTGAGTTGTTTCAATACCCTGCCTAAATAGTTACCCAATAAACAATCCATATACTAGTATCGTTTTGAATTAGTGTTTTTTATATTCTCTGATTCCCAGAAGTGGGATTCCTGGATCAAATGGTAGTTCATTAGTTTGAGGGTCCTCCACATAGCCTTCCACAAGTGACTAAACCAGTTTGATTCCCACCAGCAGTGTAAAAGTGTTTCTTTCTCTCCATATTCACATCAGCACTTGTTGTTACCTGTTTTTTGTTTGTTTGCTTGTTTTGCTTTGTTTTGTTTCTATGGGCCATTCTTACTGATGTAAGATGGTATCTCTATGTGTTTTTTTAATTTGCATTTCCCTGATTATTAGTGATGTTGAACATTTTTTCATATGCATATTGGCAATTGGTATTTCTTTTTTTAACTGAACTTTTTGTTTTGTTTTGTTAAGTTGCATGAGTTCTTTGTGGATATTTGTTATCAGACCCTTATCACTTGCAGAGAACATTTTTTTTTTCCCATTCAGTTGGGTTTCTTCTTGTTTTGGTTATTGTCTGTACTGCTGCATACTTTCTAATTTGATGTAGTCCTAGCTGTTCATGTTTTTCTTCATTTTCTCAGCATCTGTAGTTGTGTCATAAAAGGGGTTTCTGAAGTGTAAGTCTTAGAGTGTTTTGCCCATATTTTCTTCTATGTATTGTATGGTTTATATCAGATCTTTTATCCATTTTGAGTTGGTAGTCTAGATTCATTCTTTTGGTTTTTCCATAACCATTTGTTCAAGAGACTATGCTTGCTCCATTGTATGTTTTTTGCCCCTTAGTTATAGGTTAGTTGATCAAACTTGTGTGGCTTTATTTTTTATTTTCAATTATTAATTTATTTATTTACTTATTTTATGTGATTGTTGATCCCCTTGGGTACATGTGTGGCTTTATTTCTGAACTTTCTATTCTGTTCCATTGACCTGTGTGTCTGTTTTTATTTCAGTAACCCTGCTGTCTTAAATATTATGGCTGTGGATTACAGTTTAAAGTCTGGGAGTGCAGTCCCTCATTCCCTATCCTTTTGATCAGGAGAGCTTTGTCTATTCGAGGTTTTTCATTATCCATGTGAATTTCTTTAAATAACATCATTGAAATTTTTATTGGAATTACATTGAATCTGTAGATTACTTTTGGTAGGATGGCCATTTTGATGATGTTGAACCCACATCCAATATCATCCTAAATAATGAAAAACTGAAAACCTTCCCTATAAGATGGGGAACAAGGCCAGACTGTCCACTTTCACCACTGCTTTTCAGTGTAATACTGGAAGTTCTAGCTAGAGCAGTAAAGCAAGAGGACATACAAGGACTCCAAATGGAGAAAGAAGAAGTAAACTTATCACAATTTGCAGATGACATGAAAATTTATTTAGAGAACCCTAAAAACTCTACAGAAAACCTAATGAAAATAATAACCCAGTTCATTAAAGTAACCAGTTACAAAATCAACATGCAACATTCAGTTGCCTGATTATGTGCAAAAAAAAAAAAAAGAAAAGAAAAGAAAATCAGTCTGCTGAAGAATAAATTAAGAAAACTACTCTATTTGCAATTGTACCAATGAAAATTAAATACTTGGGAATAAATGTAACAAAAGATGTGAAAGACCTATACAAAGATAACTATAAAACTTTGTTAAAAGAAATATCAGAAGACATAAAGAAATGGAAAGATATCCCCGGCTCATGGACTGGATGGTAAATTCTAGGGGGAATCTGAAGAACTTAGCAAGAGCAGCCACAGGGTACTGTGTGAGCCATTTTAAGGAACTTGCCTCTATTCCATGAGCAAAGGGAATTTTGGGAAGGTTTTAAGCTGGGAAGTGACATAGTCAACATTGATATCTTGTGATTACTGGAATTTAAGAGTAGAGGAGTTATGAAAGGCAATATGAACTAGACTCAGCAACATCCAGTTAAAGGAATGAACAACAGTTTTTGTGAAATTATTGTGACTTTAACTGAGGAAGTAAAAGGGTAATGGAAAAGAATGAAACTTCCTTCATATCAATTGGAATATGCCAGATTTTAGTGGATGGATATTTAATTGGGTCAATGGGAAACAATCATAATTTCTAGATATTTAGAAAGCTATGTAAGTTATTTTGCCCCTTACTAAAAATAGACATTTTAGAGAAATAGCAAACTTGGAAAGAGAACTAGTATGTGCAGTTTTGAAAAGTCTAAACCAACATTTAGATATTCCAATTCTATTATATACTGATCCTGTTTTACTTATAAGAAAACTCAGTATCAGAGCCCAAGTTTGACTCTCCAGTCTTAATATTCTTCTAAAAAAAAAAAAAATATATATATATATATATAACCATTTTATAGTATTACATATTATAGTGTGGAGTAGTTATTAAATAAATAGATCATGAATGATGATATATTCATAAAAACCTAATAGGAAATGATATTTACACTATTAACATATTTATACTGTAAACTTTAACTTTGAAAATAAAGCAGACATGGTGAGTGGAAGAAAATAAAAATCCATGAGTGAAAAATAGGAAATAAAAGGATGGAAAAAATGACACTTTGTATTAAAATAAAGTACTTTGTGTAAATTGTATATAATGTCATAACAAACAAAATTCCTTTGTTTCCATGATTATGAAAGGAATATATATTTATTAGCAACTAAGTAATCCAGTAGCTTTCCATTTTAACTGCTGTGAAAAATGATATTATGTGGAAGGTAAAAATAACATCATTTTTAAATATATTATGAAAATTGTTAAACATATTCTCTAACTATATATCTAGAAGCCTAAAAACTCTTGAGTGAATGCTATGTGATTTCAGGCTACTTAAGTCAAACCTCTCACTTGATAATTTGTTCTTGCATCTAGCTTTTACTCTTAACGTCTAAAGCTATTTTACAGGTTTAATACTTAGAGCACTTAAATTATATAAAGAGTAATTTAAAGAGATTGCTTTAAAATACTTAAAGAAATTAAATGATTTGTATGTCAATATGAAATCAGAAGCAGAACAAAGAAGTAAAATAGTAGGCTCCAGCACAAACCAAATATTACCTTTCAAAGTTTAAAGAATCTCCCTTTAAATTTGTGAGTAGGAGGTGTAGACATTCTTTCTAAACATGTCTGTGGATTTTGGGGAAATCTTGGCAAAGAGCAAAAACTTGGGCTCCTGTGGCATCGCCTTTGTTTTCTGGGAGACAGATTGCTATTCCAGTTACAGTGTTACTTTGCTACAAAAGACTGCTTTTTCACTTTCCTAGATGTCTGTTATAGAAGCTTACAGATATACCTTCTCTTGTTAATAAAGCAGAGATGCTTATTATTGGGTAGTAGTAGTTGTGGTTATTCTTGCCCCCATTATTTAAGAAGCTTATGTTTAAAACAACAAATTACATGCATGAGGTTCTTAGTGATAAGACATCATAGAAAAAAAAAAAAAAAGCCAAGAGTAAATGACAAAAGTAAAATAGTTCTAATCACCATCATCATAATTGCAGTCCATTTATTTTCCATACTAGCTCAGTTAATTAGGACAGTAATACTCAGTTTTCCAGTGAAATTGGTGAGCAGGATTAGTTCCTACTCAATTTTTAATCCAGAAACAATTCACAGTGAAGCAGCATTAATGCCATTTTAAACATCCTACCTTTATTTTATGCTGTACCAAAAAGATAATTTGCATCTCAGTGGGGGAGAATATAAAGTGTCACATGAGGAGCACTTTGATGTGTGAACAGGGATGTTAAAACATTCACCACTTTATCCCTTTGTGTGTTTTGGGGTCATCAAGAAACAAATTTTTTATTTCCATTAGCAAAGAAGGTTAAAATAATAGAGTTATTAAACAAGTGCATTAAGAAGCATATACTACATACTTACATACAAAAAGTGGCTGTGTATAGAGAGAAATCTCCCTAGGAGCCTACCTCTGAACTCTATGCCAGGGAGGTACAAATTTGAAAACTTATTCTAGCCATAGTGTTATTTGGGTAGAAATACTCTGACTTGGTACAGAAAGGATACAGTTCACACACTGTAAATAGAAAAGGAAGGGGGCATAGAAACAACACAATTCTAAGGTTTAAATATGTAAGTACTTGAAATAATAATTTGTAGTAATATTTATAAAATTCTGTTTTTCTCAAAAGGGGATTCTTGTTTATCATGAACCTCTTTTTCTGCCTTATAATGAGGTTGTCATATTCAGATGTGCTATTTTTTGACCTTTTATTTAAAATCCTGCTAAATGGAAAAGTAAATTAAACCCCATATTAATGAGTCAGTAAAATGCCATGTGAGTTATATTTTCATAAACAGTTTATGATTTTTCTTAATTTTTATGGAATTACAAAACTATTCCCTAGATTATGTTTCTTTTCTTTCCTTTTTTTTATGAGACTATGTTTCACTATTTTTACCGTGGAACCATAGGCTCTCGTTGCCCGGGGTACCACAGACTCAAGCAATCCCCAACCTCAGCTTCCCAGGTAGCTGGGATTACAGGCGTGTGCCACCATGACCAACTATTATTTTGGAACTAGGTCTCGCTACGGGCCCCAGTTGGGACTCGAATCGCGATCCCTAGCCCCGGCTGCTTCATAGGCTGAAGCTTACAGGCACGAACCACCGTGCATGGCCCTCCCTAGATTATGTTAATTCTTAGAGGAATAATTTTATGGTCTAGCACCTCTATTCCACTTATTTAGTTACTTTTATTGCACTTTTCATCATCCTATGTTGACTATTCGTATTCCATACCTAGTAAGACATGACATAGAAATATATACACTATTTCTGTGTAAAGTACTAACACAATTAATATACATGCAGTTAACTTTACAAAAAACCTATGCAATACCCTAGTAAGAGTTTAGTATTTATATAACTTTTGCCTGATTTGGGAAAGTGTGTGTCCACAGAATTAGAGTATTGTTATGATGTGTATATATGTATTTTTTTTTTTTTTTAGAATTAAGGATCCTAAGAGGAGATGTCAAATTTGCATTTAAATGTTATTTGTGAGCCATAATTAATAATATATTAAAACTGTTTTCATTTTTTCTCACACTTAGATTATAAAAAGTTATGGAAGTAATATTTCATCAAAAAGTTAATTGTATAAAGTGTTATAACAATGACATCCTCTGACAAAATATATTTAATTTAATACAATTGGAAATGGGGAGCAGCTGCTGTTTCAAACTTTCCAAGTCTTAAAAGCATCATCTTCATCCTTGGTGCCATCAGGGCTCACAATTAAATTATTAGAATGACATACCTGAATGGTTATTGTGTTAATAAATTGAGTAAAATTCTAACTGATAAAAGGCACAATTCTTCAGGTAATTAGTTTTCTGTGACTCCCTGAAAACTCTTTTGAATATACAATAATACTTCTCATTCAACTCTAGTAGAAACATCCAAAATGACGAGTCATGCTTTTTATCTTTTTACACTTAAACAAGTGTTGCCGTAAAGTTAAGACTTTTTAAGCACTGTGATGGATTTGATCTCACACCAGTGGGCGTGCAAGTGAATATGATGCTGTGTTTAGAAAGAAGTGAGTCAGAAGTGTATAATCTTCAACAGGTGGAGAGTTGAAGTTTAAAGAAGAGGAAAAATCAGAAAGGGATGGTGAATAGATTCATAAGAGATGAGCCACTGGCTTGTCTTAAAATCATAAAGCAACAGAAATGAAATGGCAGGGGTAAAAAAAATCTGTGGTAAAGAGGTTGTCTGATAACTTCAAAGAACTCAGTTATTTTGTAGTCAGATAATAGGTCATTTTCTTCACAAATGGCATATGCATCACTGCTTTTTTCCCCCCATTTGTTTTGAGAATATTATGTTTCACATATATGTTTATAAAGGTTCAATGGGCAAATCTTCCATGTCCATTTATATTTATGACATGTTGAAATTCACACAGAATTGATGCATTTTTTTTCCATTTTAACTGCATTAAAGTATTTTCCCCAAGTAAATATACTTAATAAGCAATATCAGTCTCTGTTATTGGATCTTTTTTCTGTTTATTTTCTACATATTGAAGTGTTTCAGACATATTTTCTCATCTATCAATGTTCTTATCTTAGGTGATATTTCCCAGTCCCATTGTTCAGTATTTATATGCAGTGGTTTTCAAATATTTTCCCTCCAGTTTTGTCATCCCCCTGAAATTTCAGGTTTAGATATGCAACTACTTATATGATATTTTCAGTTTTATATAGAATGTGGATCTCAAAACAGATTTCTTCACTAATAATGCTTTTCTCAGCACTTCTTCACTTCAAATATGGTATTTGCCTACTTTGTGACTTAAGACAGATACCTATGGATTATGTTTGATTTCTGTCTTTCCCACGAACATCATTCTAGAGATTATCAGTGGCACTGATTTTTCTTCCACTGCATATGGGAATGATGTACTTATGCAGCTCTGCTACCACACCCATGTCTAACCCAGGTGTGACACCATCGTAGTTCTCTCACTCTTTCCAGCAATAATTATTGCAACTCTTACTCTACGCAGCTGTCAATATGATTAAAACAGTTGGAATACGTTTCAAAATGTCATCACTCACTACTTTCTGCAGTGTTCGTATAGTACTTAAAGTAAAAGCTAAGTTTTATCCTTTTGATATCCTACAGTCTTACAGGATTTTGTTCTTATATTTTTGACATCATTCCACCTTTCTCAACCATTTCTTTCTAGTTCATGGTGCTTTTCCAATTTCTGCCATAGGGACTTGATCATGACTATTTTATTTTACTGAAATTGCTATTGTCTGATTTTTGCATGTAGTTTTTATTGTCAATCTAAGGCTCAGATCAAATTCTGAGATAAATCTCTTATGAATTCTCGATAAATTGCTACACTTTTTCTATGATTCAATTTTACCATATTATTTGGTTTTAATTCTCTTCAGAGAACCTACCACAATTTACATTTTATTTATTTATATTTTATTAATATCTGACCACTCTGAAAACATAGATAATATTTAAATATTATCAAATATCACATATCAAATATCAAATATTCTATAAATGTTTAAAATTAATATTATGAGACTCTTTAAGTGTAGGCAAATGGCAAAATATGAAGGCTAAGATTCATTTTTCATCTTGAAAAATTCTGATTTTTGGGAAATATGTTTGACACATTTGTCCTATTCAAATCCCTTTTTGATGAGCCATTGAAACTAAAGTAAACAATTTAAAACTTTTGGTTGGACGAATAGATATTATATAAAGTTGAAGACAAGTGAGTTAACACTGCTAGATAATTGGAAAAGCATGTGCAGATATTTTTTTTTCACTGCAAGTAGGCAAGTCCAATATAGTTTCTATTTTGTGCTAGACAGCACATAAAGTATACAGTTAAAACTCAATGTACATTTTCCCTTTCCTGTAAATTATGTTTCTTATTCTTTTTGGAGAATTACTGTCACATAGAACAGGGACTCAAAAAAACACATTTTTGTTTAGGTTACTATTACACTCAGTTCTTTGCACATATTTCTATAATAGAGTTCAAAATAGGGTAAGTTTAGATATAATTGGTTTAAAAGATATATGACCTGAGAATATGCAGATTTGGCAACATTAGGCAGAGTGAACTTTATATATATATATTTGGGGCATTAACTTACCTTGAAATTTTAGAGAGAAACCATTATTTTCCCATGAAAATAAATAACTAGTTCATACATCAACTCTTTTAAGTTAAATGCCACTTTTGGTAGAAATTTTCCTACTAGATCTGGCAGAATTTTTCCATGATCTCACATCTCCTGCCTCCTTTCCTTTGCAATAGCAAGTAGAAATTTTGGTGAAAATATAAGAAACATAGACAAATTTTATTATATATAAAAATACAAAATTCTTATGTATAATAGAATGTCATATTAATTTATGAAGACATAAATCATTAGTACTTTTAAATAATATTAAGGACTTAAAAGGGAATTTATGGAATGGTATCAGAGCTAGAGTCCTTTATACTTTCCAATTTTTTTCAAACTGTTAATAAATTTTATTAACAGTAAAATTCTACCTCACCAGTTTTGTTATTGTAGAAGCTTGAAGAGCAGAAAACTGTATTATTTCCCACATAGTAATGTGGGAAACTTTGCCAGAAAACATTGACCTCTCTGGGCCTCAGTTTCCTCGTTTGTAAAAGGAAGGGGTTAATTGATTCTCTTGGGTCTCTAGTAGCACTGACCTGCTCTGATTCTGTTTCCTTTGTGCGTGTGTGTTTTTTTTTTTTTTAATCATGTCTTGTAAAAATAAGTGTCTTTATTTTCAGACTTTCCATATTTCTATACAGAACTTCCTTTCTTAGGCTTTCCTCCATATTTCATATGTCTGGAAAATGTTTTTGTTGACTCTGCCCCATATTAGATTCCTGTGTCTAGATCTTCTTCTTAAGTGGCAAAGGACGGATAGTTAAAATTGTGACCACTGGAATTAGAGAATCCCAAAATAGCACTTGGTTGCAGGTCTCTTAGTTCACTGAGTGTACTGATGTTACAAGCAGAAGGGCTTGATATCACCTTCTTTCCTTGTAGCTGCAAATACTGATTTCTGTCAAGATATGCTGCTGATCATTTGTAAACGAAGCGTCAGGGAACATGAACTTGCTTTTGAAGTTAAGAACTGATTGTCACTCATAGTCACTTTAGCAGACTTCTTTGATTGTAAAAGCTATTCTTGGAAACAGTAGTGACTCATCTGGAAGAACATGGAAAGAACACTCTTTATGCTCATCTATCAGCCTTAACTCCTGTTGACCTTTCATGTTGGCACAGCTCAGTCTGATTTCTAGGTATTATCTGCTTTTATTTAACCCTTCTCAAGTCCCGAACTTCAATGAGAGTTTGGGTCATCTGAAGATTCTTTTTATCACACAACACCAAAATAAAATCCTAGTTTCATTTTCCATATTACTTCTGATCATCATGTGAGAATCCAATCCTTGCTATTAAACTGAGAAAACAATTATTTAGCAATAACTTTATATCAGTCACAAGCATAGTTAACTAAAATAACTTATATTAAGAACATATTTTAATTTTTGAAGGGCATTATGTTATTATTATTGCATGATTGGTAACATAGTGAGAAATGCCCATTATTTAATATTTGACCCATACTGATAGAGACAGATAATATGCATATTGCAGTTTGAGGATATATGTGGTTGGTTCCCTCAACTATAAGATATGCTTTGTGATGTGGGGAGAAGATCCTGTAGAAGGATATTTAAAAATGTGCACACATTGTATTCCTTTGAAATAGTGAATACTACTATAAAATGTTTTATTATTAGGGCTTGAAGCATTCAGTTTTTAAAGGAATGTGGACAAGAATTTAGAAATAGCAATTCTAGATTGTACAAAAATTATTAAATTCCATAGGTATAATAAATCATTGTAAAAGAAATTCAGTAGTTTTGTAAGGAGAGCAGTTTAGTAGATTAACAAAAATTAAATACTTCAACTGAGAATGTGGCAGAAAAATTTCCATTGAAAAATTGGAATTGTGTTTTTCTGTATAAAATAAAATAACTGGTTGATTTTCTATGTTGAATAATGACATGAATTCAAATATACTACAGGTGATTATCATTCAAATTTTGTTTCCCTTGTGTAACTTGTGTATATTATTAAAATATCATACATTTAAAAATAATCTAAGCATATACATTTCACATATTTTCAAATAAAGTTTATTTCATATAAAGAAAGGTACTCCTGGGAATAAAGTCATTGTTGCAGGTGCTAAACTGGGCACTAATTAAATTTATATCCATGGAAAGCTCACATATAGTACCTGAACTGAAAAAAATTTTAAAAAATGATCATTCTATGATAAATGATGACAAATGACCATTATTTTCCAAAAAAACAGCTGTTTTCCAAAGATCAGAAAGATTAACTCCTAAGACAGTAGCTTAAAATGATATTTAATATTTACTGAGTGATCACATTATGTTAAGTACTATTTTAAGTGTTTTACATTACATTTTTCCCTTACGGTAACCTTACTATATAGGTACTGATGTTATTTTATGGCAACAAAATAGACTTAAGCAGATCAAATAACTACTTCAAGGTCACACAAGCAGATAAGTATTAGAACAAGCTCAATTCAAGGTTTATTTATTACATTCTTTTTGCTTTTAACATATACACAAAGAATCTTGTTTACCAGGGAGAAAGATAGTAGGCACTTTAACTGTTCATAAAATATTAAAGTCAATATAAGATTTTTATCTGCAATGTAATAATGATTTGAAATGAGAATGTCAAGTTATTCTGTTACATTCTGCCTATGATCCTGACATATATTTATCTTGATTACATTTTATTCCTTTTGAATTTTAATATCTATCAGTATACTTGATGTAAAATACAGCTTCCGTTTTTGCTCCTCATAGAAATTCCCATTCATTAATGGTGATTAAAAAACTTTTTTATTCCATAATGCAATTCAAAAATAAATGGTTATACTAATAGTGCTAACAGTTTGTCAGAGGTAGAAAGATTGTCATTGACCGGAGATATTATAGACTATATAGTCTTGTGACAACATCAGTCTTTGTCAACTTAAAAGTATTGAATGATGGTAGGTCTTTGAAAGTCACAGGATTATAGTGGAAATAATTGTCATTTAAGCAAGGACTTAGTATTTTTCTTATCTCAAGTCATTTTTTAACTTATGTTCAAAAGATGATGAGAGAAGATAATTTAGGTGATGCATACAAGCTTTAGTTAACACTTCATGAAGCAGACATTCTCTTGGAGAACTGCCAAATGTGGCAAAAGTCAGGAAGCTTTTATAGGATAAAGAAAATGAAGGAAGATAAATTGTCTTATTGGCTGAGGCCACTTAATTTTATTTTGGCTAAGTGAACCAGATTTGACCTGATGGTTAGTGATTGGCTGGTAAATATATTGTTTCTGGTCCAGTGTAAAATCTGCAGAGACATGTGTCATCTAAGTTACTAGTCTACTCATGTGGCAGCCCAAGCAAGAGAGACTCCATCTTGGAAGTTGAAATTTATTGCAACTTTTGTCTGCATTAGTTTTCAAATATATTATGGATCACACTAACTGGCTCTTTGTAGTTGGCAAGGACCATCTGGCTTTTTTCTGTGAAGAGACACGTTTTTGCATATAAGACCAGACCATGCAGCTAAGGGGAACTAAGCTGAGACAACAAAAGTCATTTTATTGAAATAGGCCTTGCTTGTAAAATGAATTCCACTTTTCTTTCATAGCTCATAATGTTACTCCAAAGTAATTATCTAAGAAAGATTTAGCTCTCTTATAAAATATGGACTAAGTAACTGAGTTAGTTTGCAATATAAATGCAGCCAGTGATCACAATGATAAACCAAGTATTTGGGAGTCATTAAAACTGTATTCCAATCAGTTCCAAAGTTCATTTGGGTTAAAATAAGTCTTTAGTTAAGGAGAGAGATCCACTTTCTTAGAAGAAGCCCAGGAACTAAAATCACAATGATCATAGGCATTTAAAGAAAAGCTTATTTCATGTCAGCCAGACAAATTACATAGAAGAATAGCTTTTCTGATGTGCAATATGAAGAAGACAAAGGAAAGTGAAGAATTAAGTGAAATACCTGGGTATTTCCATTGGGCAGAACAATATCACAGTTATATAATGTTTATGTAATTTTTTTTTATATTCACCATCTTCAAAGTGTCAGTGTATTCATGAAAACACAATATAAAGTATTTATAAAATAATTTATGAGGGGCATATTTCAGAAAGAATTTAATGTATTTTAAATCACCTTAGATAAATTATAGAAAATTTTGATTTTTAAAACAAAATTTTGGTGTGTGGAAAGAATGCTCCTCTAACATTTTATTATGTGAGATAGATTTGCATTTTTTCTTTATTGTAGAAAGAAATGAAAATAATTTTAAACTTGCCTATAATGCCAACTTATCTCTTCACCCAACACCAACTTGAGTACTTATCCATTCTGAATTTGAAATCAAATGCTTTGAATACAGCTTATGAGTCTCTTTGTTTTTTTTTTTTTTTTTTTTTGGGGGGGGGGGTGATAACCACTAAAGCAAACCGAAGAGAAAGAGGAGATAATAGAGCTTGGAAGCAACCTCTTGGCAAAGAGGAACAAGAGCAGTGGAATAATTTAATTGCTCATCAGCTAATTATACGGTATTATAATGTTAATGTGTCTTCATCATGACAATGTAATAGGTATAGATTGAAGCATATGAAAAAGAAAGTGTTGATGCAGTAATTATAAGTAAGAGTGGAGCTGTTAGAGTAATTATAACGCTTCATCGGGTAATTAACGTATTGTTCAACTTGAGATGGGAACAAAGAGTGAAAAAGTTAAATATTGAAGGACATGCCTTTGACACTCCAGAGATGTCTGAGCCTTTTCAGAGAATAGGAGAGTCTATGTTGATACAGCTACTTCCTGGTTCTCCTTTTCATAATTTATTTATTTTTTTTTCAGTCATGTTTGCTATGAAAGAATACAATAATTTGAGTGTAAGATGCTACTGGTGGTTAAGTCTTTTATGTAACATGATCCACATTTCTGCTGCTCTCTTTTTCTAGTTTTGTCTCATTTTGTATTCCTTGGGTCATTAAATTAGCTGAAAGCTTTAAAAGAAACTAGTTCAGAATGAAATAATGTATGTGAACAATTCTGTAAACTGAAGATGATGATATTTTTCTCAACATATATCAGTAGTTCCTTTGAGAAATTTAGCACTTTTCCCACATTAACTCAGAAGTTTCTATTTACTGTAAATCCCCTTGAAAGCTTTATTAAAAATAAAACAATAGCAAATAAACAGTAGCCACAGTGGAAGGTGGTCATAATTTTTATCACCCATTTGCCGGTTACTTTAAAATAACAATTGAATGAACACCAACTTGCCACAGCGTTCTAAGCTGTTTCCATTTATTAATAGTCAGTTTCCACATTATTTCTAATGTTATCCAAGCATTTTCAGAAGAAATACCTACTGGAACAGATGTTAAATAAATTGGGAAAGATCATACTTATCTCAGTGATAGGACTGGGTTTTGGACATCTAGTGGTCTGGGACTCTGCTAACACTGTGGTTACTTTTAGTTGTCAGTTCTAGAATTTGTTAGAAGTTTCTGTACTCAGACTATAACAGGGTGTTTAAGCAAGATTTAATGAGCTGATAACAAATACCGGAGTCTAAGGAGGAAGAGAAGGTGACCATTAAATAAGCAAAAATTGAAGATGGTGAAGGGAGATGACACCGATTGTAGTGGAAGTTTGTTGAAGAGAAGCTCCAGGAGAAAAGAACAAAGACTTAGATAAGTGCTCATTCTGGGTCAGAGGTCAAGATGAGAAATTCATCTAAAAACTCATTAATTTATACTGCTCAATATATATGTATTTCCAAGTGCTAATGATCAACACATTTTGGAACTACCTTGCTAGATTTGAACTTGAATACAGGACAGTTAGCAGAGAAATTAAAATAGTGAACCCTGTTACCTTGTTTGTTTTTTAATTGCCAAAAAAGCTACAACTGATATTGTAATTTCTGTTGAAATCATTTTGTGTTATTTTGAGATAGCAGGTCACAAAGCTAACAGGATTAGTGTTTTTATATGAACTGTATTTTTGAATAAAGAACTATATTTTTGAATTCTGTTCTTAGAAATGCTCACATTGTGTTGTCTTGTGGGGTAAACAAACTACATAATTAGGAGACATGTACACGTGATTCCTTTCTTGAAAATCAGTAGGGAAGAAAACAAATACTGCTACAATGTTTTTGTTTACAAAATAATGGTGTGTTGCTTTTCAGAAACAAAAATCAAACTTTAATGTAAACTTATTTGAAATATAGCAGATTTAAAAGTACTGACATGCATTCTTATTTCTACTATTTCATTTTTTAAATTAGAATACATTAATAAAACTATCTTACTTAGCTGGTTAACTTTATGCTGACTTAGTTTCCATAACCTAATCCTTTTAAAAGTGGAGGATAACTGGGCGTGTTTTGTTTAGTGTGGTAAAGACACAATTAGGAGAGTGTGATTAGAATGACATGGTGTTTTTCTTTTAGGGGTATGTGGGGTGATGTGTCTATTGCAGAAGAAGCACAGATTTTGGAGGCAGAATGATCCCAGTAACTGGCTCAATTAACCTCTCTGAACCTTATTTTCCCTATTGTTAGAGGGGTAATAATCATTTCTATCTTGCAAGTTTGCTGGGAAATTAAAAATGCATATAAAATGGTTATCACAGAAGCTGGCACATGATAATTGTTCAGTTAAAACTGGCTATGATTATTGCTATTCAGCATAAGAGAGTTACTGAACAATGCTTAACACTATTTAATAAGAAGTTCTTAAAAGTTTAAAACAAATCCATTAAATTATGTTGTGACTTTCTTTTTAAATATTAATTATAGTTGTTCTCAATCTGTACTGAAAGAGGTATTAAGCTTTAAAGAGGCACAATGTAGTCATGTAAAATATCCTCTCTCCAAGACCTTTCATAAAAGGTGGAAAATTAAAATTGTCAGAGGTCAGTTTAATGAAATAAGAAAAAAAAAAAAAAAAGAAAAGGATGCTATTTCTGACTCCTAAAAGGTGTGCTTAAAATAACTCCAACAAAATGAATATATGGTATGCAATCAGTATTCTTCACAGTATGCCACAGTTTGAATAAATCAGAGATATATACAAATAACTTATAGAATATATATTATAATTGCTCATTTATTTATCCCACAAATACTCAAACACAATTTTCCTATGTTAGACATTTCCTCTGCTAGACTGTCACACAAAGACAGAAATTACTTTCCCCACTTTTATACCTTCCAAAAGCTAGCACTTAGAACATAAGTTCTACTTAAATATACACTGGATAGGCAAATTGATAAATTCAGTACTTCAATTCCACCCATTCCCCAGAAGGTTTATTTAGAGACATTTTATTTCTCTAAAGAAATTCTGCATCATTATGGTAGCCATAAATGTATACAGTCATATCAAATTTACTTTTTGATGTTTTAGTTTTCCTTTTTCTTTCTTCTGTCCATTTTCTAGAAGAAATGTTCATGTCCAGTGAAATAAGGAAAGAGATTTGAGGAGGCATTTGGTCATTTTTAAAATAACTGGGAACACAACGTATTCTTCCGAGATTCTCATTTTTTATCTCAGTCTAGCACTTAACTGACTGATATTGCCCATAAATATAACAGAATTGACCTTTTTCTCTGTAACTTTCACATCATGCTTCCTTGATAGGGTGCAGGTGGAAGGAGTCTTTATTCAATTGCTCCCATAGAAGAGACTTGAAGAGAAATGGTCAGAAAAACTTTCTCTTCTTTATGAGGAGAAAGAAAAAGGGGAGATAAATGAGGAACTCAAAATTGTGTTGAGAATTAGAACACTCACACTGGAAAAAAGGAAGGTTTTCAGTAGATATTTTACACAGAGATATTTTTGAACTTTCCTTCATTTCAGTCACTTTTTTTGGCAACCCTACAAATTTCATAAAAACTTAGCTAGCCACCACTGTTACAATATAAAACCTCAGAGAAGCATAATTGCGGGACCACTTTTGACTAAAATTAGAAAAATACATACTATTACCATTTTACTTTATATCAACCAATTTTCAGTCATACTTGCATCTTTTTTCCTCCTTTAATTTTTAATTAATTAATTTTTTTTATTAATCATTGTTGTTTACATATCTATGTGTATATGTATATGCATGTATATATCTTACATCACTGCATTCCCCAGAGTTCTCCCATTACCCTATCACCCATGAACCTTCATCTCAATCTTCTTGTGATCCTCCCTTCCCTGATTTCTCCTTTCCCCTTCCCCCTCCTTAGCTGCCTGTCCCAACTCTGCTGTCAGCATATTTTGATATTTTTTTCTGGCTTTTTGTGTTACTCCTATCTCCTATGTATAGGTAAGGTCATATGGTTTCTGGTTTTTTTTTTTTCTTTTTCTTTTTTTGACTTACTTCTGCTAGTAGGATTCCCTCAGGGTTCATCCATGTTATCACAAATGCTTCATATTTGTTAGTTTTGGTTATCTGCCCTTTAATTTTTAATTAAGATAACAGTGACATACATTTTTTTTTTGTTCTAGAATTATAGGATCTCCCCCTTAAAGTTTTCACTACTACACTGTACCCACCACCAAAACACCCAAAGTCCATACCTATTGTCTATTCTGCTCTATTCACACTTTGCTTTTGCCCCTCACCCTCTGTCAGCCTTAGTTCTGGAGCCAGAACTAAGGATGAACCTTTCTAGGTTCATCCTTAGTTCAGTTTTTCTGATCCTTGTTTAGTTTCTCTACATTCAGTACATAAATGAAACCATTTAGCATTTGTCTTTCCCCTTCCCATTTTTTACTGTTTCTTCTTAAAACTTTTTGTTAAACTAATTTCCAGAAAACTAATAATTCAAATGTAGTAGATTATATTCTCAAGTATGGAATTTTTTATTCCATCTTAAGAGGAAATATAGATGAGTTCACAATTTTCAAGAGAGGTCACATATGTCTCTATACTCAAGAAACAATAATAATTCAAGATAAGATACTTTATCACAATTTTGGAAATGATATGCTGAAGTAAGAAAGTAAGAAATTTAAATGCATACATAGCTGATGAATAATACTTTCCTGTAAAATAATTAGATGCAAAGAAATCTAATCAGTAGGCTTTTCCAAAATCCTTGTGATTTTGAGGCATTTCTTTTTTGTGGTGCCTTTTGAGCTAGTGTATTGGAAAGTATTTGATCCACTTCTCCAATGCTCATCTATGCTTGGTTGCTAAGGCTAGATGTCTTAATCCAGATTAGAATTTCAAGTGATTATCTCAGTGCTATGTAAGTTATCATGTCTCTTGGAATAGTTTAAAATTCCCACTGAATCTAGCTTTATGCAAGTAGTTTGAGACACACTACAAGGACCTTTTTTGTCACCAAATAAATGCAAATTTTTATCCAGATATTAAGTCCATGACCTTTCTCTGTATTCTTTTACAAGTATAAACCCTTTTGGGGTCTTTTACTCTAATAGAATATAAAAGAACATACATAAACTTCAGAGAGATTTCACCTACCCATGACCCTTGCTGTATGGAGACAGGGTGAAACCAACATCAACATCTTGAACCATTAGGCAAAACCTTCAATTTAGGTTATAGGGAAAAGAAAAAGGAGAATATATTAAGCGCAATTATTGAATAGGATTACTGTGACATTAACTTTAAAATGAAAACAGGAAACTCACAAAATCATGCTATCAAAGACAGAGTATTAACAATGAATTACTCAAGTTTGTCATTGAGGGTCAGAGAATTGCTGATAATCAGACACCAAACAACTGGGAATGGAGGGAAAAGGTGTGATTCAGGTTTATCTGGAGCAGGTGGGATTATTCAACAGTTTAGATCTCCTTTATATCTTCTTATTGTTTCCTGACACCCCATAAAGTAATCCGTACTTTAGTGTCTGTATTTCATAATTATTCATTTTCTGTGCTGAGTTTTGATGATGAAACCTCAGCCCTCTTCATATTACCCTCTCCTTACCATGCATTGCATGTGTGTACAGGGCAATCATCTTCTCCAGGAATCTGTATTCAGGCTGGTGATAAATAACACCCATTAGTGTTCCTATGGATTTCCATTTTTTTCTGACGTTCACTCGTTTTCTGTGACTTTCAGTGGGAGGTGGAAGTTTTTCAGAGAACTGAATATGGAAAAATGACCTTCCCTTGACCTGAAGCTACTTTTAAAATGTGAGAGTCTGGCCAAAAGCAGGGGGATACCAAGTTGGAGATGAGGTAGCAGATATGGTGAGGCGACTAATTCCATGAACTACTTCCCTGAAGAGAAAACATTTAAGATTATTAAAGCCTTATCAAAAGAACAGAGGAAAGTTTTCATTTGTGGAAGCATGCATACAATAGAACCCAGCTCTTCTATTTTTATGTTATTTTTATACTTCAGATGCGAATTTTCCCTTAAAATAAACAAAATATTTGTAAAATTAAAAAAAAGCATAAACACTGAATATTATTAGCACTAATATTATTTGTCACTTTGTATTAATAAAGCCTTTTTTTTTACTTAGTCTGGAATGTATTTATAATGCACTTATAAAAGTTTACAATGAGTTTTAATGATTTTGTTCAGAGGTTGTAGTTACCTCTCTGTAGCTCACGTTCCTTTGCTGCCTTCCTTAGGCAAAATACCTCCCTTCACAATTCACAAAGTCCCCCAAATGCACCCATTCTATGATGTAGCAGTAACATTCTGACTTGGGAACTAGAAGCAGAAAATGATCCAAATGGGTGCCAACCTCCTCCTGTATATTTTGCTAACTTTTCCCCATGTGAAATGACATTTCTATTAAAAACAATGCGACAGTCAAAGCATACAAGGAAAGAAAACATCTAGGTTGATTCTGAATAATAGCTTATTGTTAATAAAAATTAAAGGAAAAGACATGGTGACTGAATAGCTTTCTCCGTTGTAGCCCCTATCTCTTGGAAATTGTCTTCACATTTTTCGTTATCACTTTCATCATGTGGTTATAGTCTAGCTACCTCTTTGCTATCATTAAAATATATTCTTAAATTCATAGTAGTGTAGATAAATCATAAAAATTCATTCATTCCTTATCCTCAGACACTTAGGGAACAAACACATTGAATTAAGGATTAGTAGCTTATGTATTAAAAAAAAAGTCATCTAAACTTATGTGGCATAACAACATATAAACTGTATTCATTCATGATAGATAGTATTTCTTTTAAGCCTCACATGTTCTGGGTTAATATTTAAGCCTGACATATTCTGGGTTTGCTCTATCTTTCAAAATAACATGAACTTAAGACCATACTCTCTATTTTCTCAGGGACAACTTGCAACTTTCATGTGGACTATATTATACAAGAAATTGAAATAGGATTTAGTATTTTTTTTTCTTTTAAATCAAGTTGTAACTGGAGGCATTCTTGAAGTTTTGGAGAGTTTTTGAAATAGAAACATGAGATGTCTTAGACTTCTTATTTTTGGCCTTTTTTTTTTTTTAATTATTGAGGTAACATTGGCTTAGATTCCTTTTGGTTTTCTGGAAGTATAGGATCCCCTTCCCTCAGGTATTGTCTTAGTTCACTTTATTTTCAACATGTACTTCCAGTACACAGTGACGAGGATGATATAGGGAACTTATTAGCCCCACATTAGTTTCGTTTGATTTGTGATTACCATAAAAATATGGCAGATTCATTGTTGAGTAATAATTGTTTATATCTGCATATATAGAAATTTTCTTTAGGTAAAATAAGTGGGGAATTGGAATATATTCATAAAATGTTTTTATATATTATATACATGTGATATATATTATATGTGTATATTTATATACATACATCATAAAGAAATAAAAGGTATACTAAAAGTTAAATTTTTCTTAGAATTTCTTTATTATATGATTACTTGGGTCAGGTACCCATCTGGGAAATGGAAAAGATGATTTTTTCCATGTGCTGATCAGGTGAGATAGTCCTTGTGTTTACTGAGTATAAACTGTGTGCCAGGATCTGATCAGATTCTGAAGACACAACAGTCAACATTTTTGCTCTCAAGTAGCTCACAGTCTAATAAGGAGAAAATACATGTCATATTCCTTCTCTCAGAGTTTATGATCTAGTAGAAAGAACTGACAAAAGCAGAAATTGAAACAAGACAGTGTTATATGGGCAATGACTGGAAGGAATTCATATGATGGTATGACTGTAGGGCAGGGCAGGGCGATAAAGTCATCCCATCAGAAAAGGCTTTGAATGGTGTTTTGACCTTTGAACTGTATATTTTTCAGATGGGTGTGGCTCATTTTGAGGGAACATATCAGAGAGAAGAGTTATCAGATATATAAATGTGACTTTGTGAAGCAGCAAGTTCTGAGTAAGCAACTATAAACTATTTAACATTAATCCAACTAAGTAGGGGTTGGGTAGGGAGGGAGGAATCAGATAGGAACCCATATGTAAGTAGAATCAAATTATGCTAGTCTGACATTTTCTGTAATAACTAGGAAGGCAGTCATGGTTTTATAAAAGATTAACATGTTCAGGTTTGACTTTTAGAAAGATTTTTTTTTTGACGGTGTTACTCAATGAGAATTGAACTAATTTAAATTATCTGTTATGAAATGAGTAGTTTCTAAGTTAATATTTAGATAATGCCTTTATCTTAGCTAATATCTAAAATATGTTTCTATTTCTTGTTAATATAAACTTATTAGATGGATACGAGTTTAAAAAAAAACTAGTTTTAGAGGAGTTATTTCCTATAACTTTAAAAATATAAGTGAATTTTCAAAGCAATGGAAATTTACTTAGTTCAAGTAAAAGTGTTTCTTTGTCTTAACATTTGGCATCAGATTCTTATATACTCCTTGTAATAAAAAGGTAGAAAAGCAATCAGTGGCCTTTTTCCAAGTTATGTTCTTATAATTTTACTTATGACTGTGAAATAAAAGAAAAATAAGTCTATAATATTTGGACTAAGTTGATAAAAATGTTGGCATTTGATAAATGAAAGCAGTTTCTGAAATGATTTTATTAATCTCTGTGCTTTGTACAACTTGAATTCTCTTAAATTTATATATTCCTGCTTTCCACTTTTTAAAATAAATATTTGCCTTTAATACTTGTGTAACACAACTTTCTGGAAAAGGATATGAACAAGTAACATTATAATGATCACTTTGGATTTGTTTCTTCATCAGTCATCCTTGCTGAAGGATTGCTGCAAAAGCAATCCGTTAGGGAAGATTCATACTCATTATCTCTTTTTTATCCATTGTAGAGTGAGAAAAGAAACTTTCTATCAAAATATCAGCTAATGAAGCTATATTTACTTACTGAATATTTCCTTTCTGAATATTTTGCCCATAAGAGTAGGCTAATTGTCAAAAGAGTGTAATTGTCTGCCTGAATCCTGGGTCATTAGAAAGTAGAAAATAGAATTAAAGCAAATATAGATAAAGGCAGGGAAAATGTATAATTGATATTTCCTACAGTAAAGTCTCTCTGGAGAGGCATGCAAAAACAAGAACAAAGAGAGATTACTAGTCTAATATAAATATGTTCTTTCCTATTTAAGAAATTATCTCCATTAGGTATATATATAACCAGTGGGAAAGTTGCTATCTTCTGTCTAGGTGATAGCTAGTTTGTTACTAACCCTTCTTTGATTTTAAAAAGCAAGGACCATGTCTCTGACCTGGTACACACATGCATTTTATTAAATCTGCAGTATAAAGGGTTTTGTTTTCTTCTGTACGTAAATGGTGATACACAATGATTCATTATTGATTATGATATATTGTTTCCTTTTTTTATAATTTTTATGGTGCTGAGAAATTTTCTCAAATTATTTCAGTATAGAACCTTCACATCTTCATTTGGTATGAATATCACTTTTTTTACACTTGAGTAAACGCAAACTCAGAATAGCTAATAGTAGCAAAAAATGACATTAATCTGGTTTCTATGACTTAGTTATATTTGTAACCACTATGCAGGATGGCTTCCATGTTACTGTTTAAAGGTACTACTGATGGGTTATGGATAGTAATAATTATGCTATAAAATTGTCTTTTGGCATGCTCAATTACTTTTTTGGTGTTATATTGCACCAAAATTAATAACACTATTTTTCAATTGAATTAATATATAAATATAAAGAGTCAAATTGTGAAGATTACATTATTTTCCTGTGCATCTAAATATATACCTTAGGCAAGCTAGGCTTTTAATGGAATTTCACTTTTCCCCATTTCCTAGTTTTTAATATTTTAACAAGTAGTCTGTTTGAAAAATGAATAGAGTTTCATTCTTAATTGTTTGTCATTAGTTTTAATCCTCTTGATATGCTATGGTCTTGATGCCTTGTGCTACATTGTTAAATTTAATAAACAAATAATTGACTATATACCTAATCTAAGATCCCACAGGTCCTCTCGTACCTTCATTAGAGAAGTAATCTTTATATAATTAATTTGTTTTTTTCTACTATCACCTAAAAATTACAGAGAATAACTTAAGTTGGGGACACAGCCCATTTCCAAGTAGAATAAAATTGAACACTTTAATATTTTTATGAGCATTCTATGATTTGTTTAGTTTTTAAACTGTTATTAAGAGGGTGGTTACCACATGAAAACTCACTGTAACTTATCACTCAGTGATCTTTCCTAGTTACCTATTGGCTCACAAATGGAAGAAAAATTGCTCTTTTACTATGGAGCTAATTCTTCTTTATTATTGTCAGTTGCCTTTCATTACTTCTCTGTTCATTTTCTGAGAAAAAAAAAAACAAACAGAATTTTCCCCTCTTTGATTATACACCCATCCCTATGTACATATTTGTTTTTATAATTTATCTGAGTGGCTATTGCTTAGCCTGTCCACTTCCTGTCTACTTCCTACTTAACTGTTTCTGAGTCAGTTTCATATGTGAAAATGTAGGCAGAGTCATCAAAGACCCCTTTCCCACAATCATGTGGGACACTCTTAGTACTCTTAGTACACTCTTAGTACTCTTACTTAGTACACTCTTTTATTTTGCGTGAAATTATGTTTATATTTAAAATTTCCCATTTGCTATAAAACTTTTGTTTTAGCACATAACACATACTTGTAAAAAGTGATGTGGATGCTATAGTAAACTGATCTCTATCTGTTCATATTTATTTGAATATAGAGTTATGAAGCCATGCCTCTTTGGTAGCATTCAGTGCTGAATTCGAACATATGTTGGTCTATTATCAATTCCTTTTAAAAGAGCTTACTAAAATGTTTTCTCAAAGTTATGCCACTACTTAACATTTTTATCTTCAGTTTAGAGTAAAGCATTAAAGTAAACAATCCCAGTGCTGACCGGGAAAAAAAGAATACTTCCTTTCAATATTTAGTATTCCTTTTTTCTATAGTGTAGAATACAAAACTTTTTGTTAACTAGCAAATGATTCAAAGAGTTTTAATGTCATAATCAACAGAGTTCATACAAGGAATTTGCACATTGCTTTTAACATCTTGAGCTTATTAATGGGAAATTTAGTCTAATCAGTCTAAAGCAAAAAGTATTGCAAAATTAACAACACACATATTTGATGTTTATTTTAAGATTGCTCAGTTTTGCACTAGAACCACTCTATGGCTGCCCAGAGTAAACACACAGATCTTCAGTGTCACTTCCAATGACCACATTACTGTCAATAGCTGTAACTCAATGAAAAGCAAGCCATGACTCATTATCTTCTTGATTTTATCTGAAGCCATGCTTCGGTGCCACATATGGAATAACATGCTTGAAAATTCTAGACTTTCATTAGTAGTCGGAATTTTGATTTGCAGTCTAGTTTCTAAAGTGACCTTAATAGATTTAGCAGTGTTGTTCTTGTTAAGGCTCAAAGGAAGCACTAAACACAGAAAATTCCTTTCTCTTCAGATGCTTTATTCCAACTGTAGCGTTATTAGGAATGAGTGCAACAGGAAACAATTTAGCAAATAGGGAAATTACCAGAGCAATATTCATTATACTGCCATGCAGAAACTAATTTGGTGTGATTGTTTACAAAAATGGAATCTTAAAGTTCAGCAATTGAATTAGAATATCTGGCCTACTAGCCTAGAGAATACATTTTTAGTTAGTTTTCTGGGTAGTTTATAAGTGCAGTAATAAATAATAATTGACACTTATCATGACAACATTTTCCAAGCATTCTGTTAATGCCTCATTGGGGCTATGTCTTTAATCCCCGTAAACTCTATCCTAGAAAATGCATGAATTATTCAAGTAGATAGAGGCACTTTCATCAGAAATGTGGCTACTTAGAAATATTGGAATGATCATTTAGATGATTTGCGTTTACCTAGATTTTGGCATATTGAAGGACACAGCCAAAATTTAATAATTGTGATGTTAGAAAGAAGTGAAAAATTTGAAATGAAAGATTTTAGTAAAACTGCATGGTTTGATAATGCTACATAGTTAATTTTCAGTGATGCACACTCAAAATTTACACCATGTTTTAGTGCAGTGTTACTTCATCCCTCCTCATACCTAGACTAGACAAATGCATGGAGACAGAAAGCAGAATAGCTCTGGCAGGAACTGGGAGCATGGAGAAGGGGAATGGAGTTGATAGTTGTTGTCTATTGGGTGGAGAATTTGTGTTAGGGTTTGTGATTATGTTCTTGAGAAGGAGAATGGTGGCAATGACATGACACTGAGTGCACTAAATGCCACTGAGTTGTATATTTACAAATGGTTAAAATGTTAAACTTTATGTTGCATATATTCCACAATAAGAAAGTATGAATTTTCAAAGGTCTTTACCTGGTTTTTAAATCAGAGTGGTCTGGGTAAGGACTGAGGCCTGAAGGAAGGGGATGAATGTAATCATGCAATTAAAAGAAAATAATCATGTCTGAGAAAGGTGGGGGGAGCTTCATATGGAAGGTGCTGGATGCCTGGTGGAAGCTTACAAAGTGGGTGACTAGCGTAAGGTGATAATTTGGTGTTGTTGGCGAAAGGTTAGCAGATGGCAGATGCTGTTGGAAACGTCCTCCCAATTTTGCTTCCACATCTTCCTAGAAAGTAAAAAGTATTTACAGCTTTGTGACTGCTGCTTCCTCATTTCAGATGGTCTGTCCTTGAGACTTTTGCCTGATAACTTTACCCCCTGTATCTCAGTCCAAAGTTGGGAAAGTCAGGAAAACTGAAACATTATCACTTAAGAAATAGGTAAAGTTGCTGGATTAATACCCGACTTCCTTCTTCCATGGTGTTAATTCTTTTATTTTTTTAATGTCCAACCCCCTGGTGTTAATTAATTCTAAAGTGCATATTCTATTTAGCTCCCAACAGGACTCAGCAAGAAGAACCTGACTGGTTTACACCCTAAGTCACTGCTTTCTAAACCTTCTTTCTTTTCCCCACCACTAACACTTTTCCTCTTACTGAGTCATTGTGCTTGAAACTTTGATTTGGACTTGATTCTGGGAAAAAAAAAACAAACGCTATCTCCTGGGAAAATAATTGGAGATTTTATCTGGTTGCTTATGAAAGAAGAGAATTGGTTATTAAGGAAATGTTTAACCTGGAAATGGAGAAAATTTCTATTGCAGAAAGAAAAAGCAACTGTAAAAAGGAGAGACTAGACAGGCAAGTTGGTGGTGAACTGCAGGTTTGACTATGTTAAAATTGATATCAGCAAAGATAGTGCAATAAGAAAGGAACAACTAGGAAGCTGTTGAAGTAGACTTGATAGGTTTAAATGATTGATTGGCCATAGGATAAATAGGGAATTGTTACCATGAAATGAGCAAATCACAGTTAAAGTTTGGCAATCTGAGTATATATTATTTGGATATGGTATCTATAGTAATGGTGCAAATTTTTCTATGGACAAACCTAAGATTCCTGTTTAAATAAAATATTTGCAGAGTCCCAGATATGAATTTTATCATTTGATAGTATAGTGTACAATCTGCAAATCCTGTGACAAAAAGAAAAAAAAGATAAGTTTGGTAAGAAAAGAGGGAAAGGAGGTGGTTTGTTGCAAAAAGGGAGATTGTAAGTTATGCTTTAAACTTGTGTCCCATTATTTCAGGTTGATATAGATTAGCACTAGATTAGCTGAACATTAAATGCATAGGCTGACTTAAGAAAATGTTTTAGACACATTAATGAAACTCCAGAAGTGTGAATACAAAGAAAGGATTAGAAACAATCTTTTGGAAGTCTTTATGAGAAATGAATGCACCTCAATCAAACCAGCATTCTGTTTTTTTTTTTAATCTATAACCTAGAATTGCAAACTGAAAAAATACAATAGCATGAATATTCAGAATTCATCTCTTTGTACATGCTTATTACCTTAGGAAGTTAAGCTCCCTATATAAAATCTTAAACCACTTTTTAAAATGTGGCTGTTAGAAAAAATTAAATAGATATCAAGACCCGTACACTTTAAGTCAAAGAAGTTAGTTTCTTCTGAGGTCTTATTCAAAACTATTACTAGGTATGTAACCACATACAAAGTTTGAACGTAGAGATCTGCCAGTTTGACTGTATATTGAATAGTCCTCTACCAACCACTTACTTCTGCAATAACATCTCACATTGACACATTTCTGGGCTAAGTCTATTTGGCCCTATATAAAAGGAATGCACTTACAACCAGCCACTTCCATAAAAAAAGTGCTAAAAAGAAAATATGCAATACAAGTGTGTTGTGACTTTTAAGGGGAGAAAGAGCACAAATTGGGGAGAAAGGGCACAAACTGGGAAGACTGCAGAAACAAAAATTAAACTATTTGACCATTTTGTTAAAACTATTTGACAATTTTGTTAATACCATCCCTGCATGTAGCCTTTTCCCTTTAATAACACAGTAACTGTTAAAGTTAGTGTGGTCAGTTTTAGGCATTTTCCCTGCCTAAAAGAGCCTGCAAAAAATGTTTTTGAAATGTATTAAAACCAACTGAGAGAGCTTTTTGTCCAGTTTCCATTGGGTCTTTATCCGAATTTTTTTTTCTGAAGATTGAACAATGAAGACACTTTTCAGAAATAATAGGAAGAAGACATTGTGATTGTCTTCATATGACAACCATCGCTACACAGGAATATTTGCAAGAAGTTGAAGCTGAGTATGACTGTTTAGTTCTGTTGGCATGCAAGCAAAATTGTCCAGTACTCCTTTGAGTTCTAGTGCTACAAGTTATCCAGATGACCTAATAAAGGAAACGCAATCCTTTTCATAACATGTATGGAAAATTGTTATGGCTACTACAATCTAAGGAATAATTAGTAGATTGGGAATATTTCCTGTGTTTTAGAACCCTGGAACATCAAGGACAGAAAGAGGAACCGATAAGTAGAGAGTGATCTCATCCTTACTCTGAGAAAGTAGCTGAGGTGCTTAGAGAGAACATGTTTACTGATAAGCCTCTAACAGGAAAGGACCCTCAGACTAATTCTTCTGACAGTGAATAAAAGTGAATAAAAGACAGTGAATGCTTCTGCCTGTAGAAAAAGGTCAGAAGCTTTGAACAGTCTGATCTCTTCTTGTTGCTTGTGGCTGATATGCTCAACATCTCCTTAGATTAGGAAAGGGCTTAAAAGACTGAGGAAAGGCATAACTTTCTCCCAGATTTCAGGACCTTCACTGCCCTCTTGCAAAAACAATCTGGACTCTTTAAGTAGTGTTAATAGACCTCCTGAAGCTTGCAGTGTCTTGTTTGACCTCTAGTTATATGCTAAGGTGATATTAGGTCCATTCTAGGCAATTGGTGTGAGTTTATCTGATGCTTTTGAAATTGACCACAAGTTTTCATGAATATAGTGCATTGGTTAGATTGAGGACATATCTATGAAATGCTTGGACTAGTCCATTCCTCCGATATGGTCTGGGGACTTAAAGAAGTCAGAGATGTCAAATTGATTAGACTTCCTTGTCACAGGATTATACTTTTCTTAATGATGTGACAGGGCATCACAGAACACATAGTACTTGATCGTTAAGGAGGAATCAGGGACTGCTGATTAAATTGAAGGAAGTATTGTTATTCACAAGCAGAAATGGTCTATGATTCATGGGAGGAACTAGAATCTTACATCGTTTCCAGTTACTGAACTTTCCTGAGTTCTTTATAGTAAAGATTTTGGAGAATTTCCTGGTTTCCGAGATTTTGAAGTCCATAAATTTTCCACTGAGTTCTAGTGCTGTATATGAGATGCAATATCCAAAATGCTCCATACATGGAAGTATTGGCTCAACCCACATGACTTGGATACAAGGAAAACTGGAGAAGAGAATAAAGATAAGAGAGACCTAGATGAAAAGTGGAGTTATGTTCAGTAAGAAGCAGAGAATCATATTTATACAGATCTCAAATCTGCATTTTTTTTTTTTTTTTGAGACTGGGTCTCGCTATTTTTGCCCGTGGAACCACAGTTTCTCATTGCCCGGGGTACCACAGACTCAAGCAATCCCCAGCCTCAGCTTCCCTGGAAGCTGGGATTACAGGCACGTGCCACCACGCCCAGCTATTTTTTTGGAACTAGGTCTCGCTACGGGCCCCAGTTGGGACTCGAACTGCGATCCCTAGCCCCAGCTGCTTCATAGGCTGAAGCTTACAGGCACGAGCCACCATGCCCGGCCTAAATCCGCCATTTTTTCTGGTCAAGGGACCTAACTTTGGATAATGTTTGGCTAAAACTACCACCAAGAAATGTGTTTTTATTTCAGGCAACTGATTAAAAGGAAACCGAGTGCTCAGAAATGATGGAAACCAAAATCAAAGAGTTAAAACTGAAATGCCAAGCATTCTCCTTGGTCTTGAACTTCTCTAGATACTTAAATATTCACATTCTCACCAGAAGGGGAAAAAAGAAAAGAAGAGAAAAACCACTGATCAGTGGTGAATCCAGTACTTGTATCTGTTGCTCTTGTCCAAAAATAGGTTTATCTGATTTTTCATCACTCTTGTATTATTCTTCATATAAAAATATGAACATAACTAAAAGTCTAATTGCTCCCTCATCTATGAAATTAAAAAAATGACATGTGCATCTTAAAATTTCTGATTAAACTATTAAAACTCAACACGTGTGTGCATTTTTTTTTCTTTTTTTCCCCCTAACACTCTCACTGTATCAATAACATTCTTATCAACATTGTGTTTTCTGTGACTAAATTTAAGGAGTATTTAAAATTTGAGTTAATACCCATCTCTCTTTAATGGTATGCTTAACTAAGCTCAATTTACAGATGAATATACAGATGTTCAGAATATTAAATAATGCAGATATTATCTACTATTTTATGCATTGAGAAATAGCATAGTACTTGTATAGCATACCTATGTGACCTAAATGAGGAACTGATTTATGGTGCAACAATTTGCAAGAAAATAGATTAGGAATTGCAAGTAGCATTAATTTTTGTTAGTTACAATGAAACATCACATTATTAAATATGTTAGTTTGTGGAAACATTTTAATGAAAGTCTATTTGTTTACCTTAGGAAAAACTAGAAAAAATAGGAACTATTGTTTATTGCTTTGTATTGAAACAGAAATGAGACTCGAAAATCATTCTTTAAAAGATTGTCAATGGCATAAATGTACTAAATTCCAGCATATATTGCTTCTAGGAAAAATTAAGGCTATATAGAACCTAAAGCCATGTTTCGATGATCTGAGATAAGAATAATACACACTTTTGAAAGACTGACTGTACCACTTAGGGTCATATACACATCATATAACTGATTTTACATACATGTCATCTAGAAAGATTTTAGTATATTTAAGTGATTTCTTTGCAATAATGTACTCTTAATATTACTAACACATGAGTATGTTTAAATTTATTTTTCTAGAATTAGTTTTCTTTTTTTAAATTCAAATATTTGCTCATAAGTTCTTTCAATATTATTTTTAGAAATAGTTATAGAATATCTGGTACCTATGTAAAAAATACTTACTATATGACATAATGAGTGTTATATTTATTATTTAACAAAAATATCAAAATTATTTCATCCTAAACTTCACCACCAAACCTCATTTGAGATGTTTTGGAAACATATCTGTTTTCATTCATGTATCTTTTTCTTTGATTCATTTAATGATACTCATTCATTCAATGAGTATATCTTAAACATATGTTATATAACTCTATTCCAAAGGCCTATATTTTGCTTCCCCTTAATGTATTTTTTACCATCACATTTCATCTTAGAACTATTGTTTGTTCTAGCTTAGCATTTTTACAATACTATATCATTATCAAAGCATTTAAACAGCTACAATTTATTTGGTCCCAGCGAAACCGTATGGGAACAGTCACTTTTATTCAGCTCTTATAAACAAGAGAATAGATTAAGTTGCAGAGTACTCAGAGGTTTGCCCCAAGACATAAAAAAATTATCAAATCCTTTTTATTTTTCAGGGTAGTATTTCAAAGTAATCTCGTCCTCATTTTTCAACTGAAAAAATGTGGTTCTATGAATTTTGACCCATGGTTTATCCTAGGAAGTTTCGATAGATGATTTATGATTTATTCTGGAAAACCAAGATATTACTAGTATATAAACTAAGTCCTTGTTTTGAATATTTTAACAGAAGTTTTGATTACATTCATTGATAAGTCCTTGCTAAGGTAATATTAAGTGATATGATACAATCTTGCAACAATTTTAGAATATGAAATATTTTGTGTGAATGAGAAATCGATCTTTAGACTCAAAGTGTTTGTACTTCCTAGTGTTATAATCGTAAACCAAAGTATGGATATACCTTATTTATATGGATAAACCATGTTTATTGAGCATCAGTATTTAAGAAAACAATTTCTATCTAGAACTTTCTACTTCTCTTTATGTACCACTTAACCGGTTACATGTAAAGTGATTGAAAGCATTTAGTAAATTCATTTCTTGGCTATTAAAGCTAATATTTTTCTGTTTAGTTATAGGCTGTAAATTGGTTTGTAAGTTGAGTGACAATTAGAACATCTTTCAAATGCTTCTTCATAGTGTGGTATTAGAAACAAATTAGTATAGTCTCCTGAGCACACCATTTGATAGGGAATACTTTCCTAAGTTTTCTCTTTAAATTCTACTCATCCTTTAAGAATTTGCAACAGTATGTTGGTTTTAATATTTTTATTAGTGACCATTTGTTAGGTATTTACATTAATATTACACTATGAACTTAGAATCACTCTTTACCAAAGTTATTCAAAGAAAGAATATCCCCTTGTTACAGAGGAGACATTCCAGGGAATATGAAAAATTAGTTATCACACAACATGAGAGGAATGGCAAGGAATCTAAACTTATATTGTTCTGAAACATAGGAACGTATTTAGTTACTGCTACACTTTGTTAGTTCATCTTTCTGTATTTATACTGCACTGTACTTCCAACTAGAATCCTGTTCTTTCAATGAAGATAGATTAATTACATGTTCTATTTAGAACACTGTTCTTTAAAATGTAGTTTTTGTGATGGTGTTAGGCCAGCTCCTTATGAATCCCTGCAGTCTGAATGCTTGACTCTTTTTCTTTTGTTTTTTTTTTTTTTTTTCTTTTTTTGTTATTGAATATGTCACCAGAGATGTGGAGGCCAACTCATGAAGAAAGTTAGAGGGGTGTAGGAAATGATAGGTGTTATTAGATTGTCAGTAAAAGAAAAAAGAAAACAACATTGGGAACTGAAACAGAACCTTTTTGATCTAGCTCCTTTTGAATGTCAAAATGACTTATAAGAAATTTGGCAAGCAAAGCTAAGAAGTATGAAGATCTAAAGAAAAACTTGATCTTGTTTCTGTCTGAGAACTTTTGTGTGAACATAAGTCATAGTTAAAGAATTTTCTTGTGTTCATTGGTTATTATGATTGATTTCCTGAGGGCCTCATAAATTAGGGCGATATTACTGCCAGCAATATTACATATTAGGTTAACTAAGCTCTTCTTGGTTTTGATGTACTTTGCAAAGTTAGTTCAAGGAGCTGTGATCTATTTTGTGAAGAAAAACAGGTATAACAAGAGAGATAGTAAAAAAGTGCTACATATAAAATCTGTAGATACTTCTTGTTTTCAGTTGTTTTCTTTGGATTAAAATAACATATTGATGAAAAGTAATGAAACATTATGTACAAATATGCTATGCACTTTAAAACTGAGACTGAAGTTGTTTGACACCTAAAAGGCAAAAATTGTGTTTTTCCAAAAATGTCAGAATTTCTTGTTTGTTTGTTTTCATTTTTTAAACATTTTTACTCTAAAAATCATGCCAGGCACATTTTTTATTTGTATTAGCGAGAAACTGTTTCCTCCTCACTGTTGGAATCACTTCTGTTCAGAAATCTTGGAGTGATTTGAATTGAGTAAATCTTGTCACAGAAATAAGAACCTTTTTTCCCTTTATTTTTAAAAAGAAAACTTGGAGCTAGTAGAAATTTTTCGTTGATATTACCAACTTCAGTAAATTCTTGCCTTGTTTTCTCTGTTTGCATAAATTTAGTTAACACTCAAAAGTAATTACACTGATTTTTAAAAGTCACTCCAGAACTTTTCTGTTGACATGCTATTTATTAATTTTTGAATTAACTTTTTATAAGTTTTTATTAAGCAAATCTTAGACTTTTTTTTTTTTTTTCATTTGGGTAATTCCTGCCATGTGAAGGTTCTTGATTTGGTACATCTTCAGGAGATAAATGTCTGGAAATATCATATCATAGATGTTGATGTGTGAGAGACATCACACATCATGTGATGTATGATGTGTGAGAGGGACAAAAAAATCAATAACCATTCTAAGAAGATAATGAATAAGTGAATTTCAGAACTGGTGAAAACATTAAGGATCGGTTTTTAAAATGAGTTATAGTGGACTAAAATAAGTGAAGTAATAAAATAATTTCAAAGTTTAAAACCTAAGCTGAGATGTGAATATAACTCCCCAAAGGGGCATAAAAACTTGAGTTGTACAGTGGTCCATATTGAGATCACAATTCTCCAAATTAAATGATCTTCCTTGATTTGACACCTTCCTCTGCCTACTTAGGCCAGTTTTCCAGGCAGAGAGATTTCCTATGAAATTTTCTAAATTGTGTATGAATGAAAAATGGTTCAAACATCTATAATCTCTTGTATTATTACCCTCCCATCAAGATGACCCTGCCAATATCCATACCAAATAATTAATAGTCTTCTAATTGTATAAATCTCTCTAAGGGGAGAATATATTAGTATAAGAAGAAAAAATTATCTTTAAAAAGCCTGTGCTATTAATTTTGAGTAGTGGATCATTTCTTGGATTGCCATTTTAGTCATATGACAAAAATTCCTATCATTTTATGTTATCTTGGTTTATTTTATGTTTGCATTTTAATGAACTGCCATGCATACCTTTTGAGAAAAGGCAACTTATGAATAAATCAGTAAATGTGGAAAAATGAGAATTATACACCTTTGTGAACATTTTTGTTGTTCTAGATTAAAGAAACCTGTAATCTGTTAAAGGCCAACATTACTTATGCATTATTTTAATGAATGTTAAAAATCAAAAATAAGAAAACAAACAAAAAGATAGCAGGAAACATACTGGAATCATACATATATTCATCAAATCAAACTTTTTCTAGAAACTTCCAAAATGGATTTACCTTATTTTTGTGAAGGAATCTGCTATGCTTGCTCTTTTCCATTGTCTTCCACAAATATTCTCTACTTTGTGACTGCTCTCTATACCTTGTGAAGTGTTCACCTTGATTGATTGTATCCACTGGACTTCCTGCCCTCTACTTCTTATATGACACATGGGATCTCGGGAAGAGATTAAATGATAGAAATGTAGTGTAGTGGGGTACTTTCTTGATTCCCAAGACTACTGCTTGTCTTCCATCCTTTATAATATGATTGCTCAGGACTCTGGGGTCCTACACTGTTTTTGTTGATTTCACTAAATCCTGCACATGCTTTTGCAAATGATCCTTTTGTTTATCTATCTTTACATTTTTGACTAGAACATGTCACCTGTTTCTTTTTATACCCTGAAAGTAACAATATCAGAAAAATTAGAGCTATAACTTGTAACTTCTGTTGAAGGGAATTTGAATAGAACTGACAAATATGGGCCCAGAATGTCTAGAACTTGTGGTTCTCCTATGAACCCTTTGAAATTACTTACACATTTCACCAAGTACATGCATTTCTTCACTTAGTATATGTGTATAATATATAAATATATAGAGCTTTCAAAAGGATCTGAATTTCAAACAAGAACAAATTAAAAACCCATTAACTAATTGTTTTGTTTCTTTATATTCTACATATAAATGACAAAATCAGTTATTTGTCATTCTCCTTCAAATTTATTTCACTTAGCATAATCCCCTCTAATTCCATCCACATTGCTGCAAATGTTGAGAGTTCATCTTTTTTTATAGCTGGCTGGTATTCTAGTATGTGTATACACTACACCTAATCTATTAATCTGTTTGGTTGTTCAGTTTTTATAGGTTGTCTATCATAGTGTTACAATGAACAAAAGAGTTCATAGACATCAAGGTCCCCATCCCTAATCTATGCCCCAATGTCTATTTTAAATACTAAGTTATTATTAATTACATTAAGATAGAGTATTTTCTGTTTATGGAATTCTTACATCACTTATCTAAGTTACCCAATGTTTTGATGTCATTAAGATGCCCTACTAATACATTTTGGAAAATGGAATAGTCCAGGAGCTGCACCACAGAAACAGGATATCAACTTAGACACTAATATACTTTATCTTAGAGTAAACCTCAGGAGGAAAGGGTTACTAAATACGTTAAATCTCAAACTAGGGACTACAGACTCTGGGGTTCTCTATTCCTTTTCTAGTTTTCTTATATAGTTAATGACACATCCAGTAATACTTGTTCCTTTTGGTTTGGTGGTAGTTTGGCTATGAATGATATTTTTCATTGAAAATGCTGGAATTTGGAATTAAGTGGTATGTTTATCTTCCTATTATTATTTTCTTAAGGAACCATATGGGAGAATGCCAGTAACCTTCGCATTACCATTAAAAGATTCTCTCTATCAGTTTATGTGAACCAGTGGAAAGCAGAAAATGTTTAATGTGACATACTCACTTTTCTCATGTTCTCAGTAATCTTTTTGTCTATATTCACTGAAACTTATTAAAATAATAGTAATTATTATTATTAAAAACT
The DNA here is from genome assembly GCA_004024945.1 of Uropsilus gracilis. Lineage (NCBI taxonomy): Eukaryota > Metazoa > Chordata > Mammalia > Eulipotyphla > Talpidae > Uropsilus > Uropsilus gracilis. Next base: position 197,382 of record PVHY01000427.1, on the reverse strand, counting down.
TAAGACACTAAAATAATGTTTCCTTATACTCACTGTGAATCAGAGTGGAGGCACCATTACACAGCTTGTTATTTGGAAATTAATGTTTAATATGTAATAGCTGTTTATTACAGGTGTTAGTAAATTTGGATGACAGTCAAAACTTAAAGAATATCTTCCCAAAAATACCTAAGACATGAGCCTGCAGCAGTTCCATGGGCAAAACCAGTAAGACCTAGTCTAACAAAAACAAACAAACAAACAAACAAAAACCAAGATGTAGTAGATATCAGTAAAAATTTACACATGTGATAACCTTTCTCACTAGAGAGAGTGTGACCTTTGAATTCAGAAGAGATATGAAATGCATCTTACCATATAAAATATTTCTTAAATCATTATATTATATATATTAACTAGACCTTTTTCTCATGTAGAAAATGGGTGTAATATCTACCTTTGCGAATGTACTGGGAATATAAAAAACAGATATGAATCACTGGTTCACAGTTGTCATCTGTATCATTATTATGAAGCTCCAGATGCAGGGAAAACATCATTGAGGACTGATTATACTGTATATTTTATATTTATATTAAAGAAATTAAGTGTCAAAGTTTTTAGAATGATTAAATGCCCAATCTGGACAAAATTTGATTTAATTTGTGAAAATAAATATGCACGGTTAAAAATAGTCTTTCAATAATATCAATATTACAAAGGATTTGTGTGTTTTTGAAGGTACTATGAAAGTAAGAAAACAACATTTCCTGAAATGTACATTATTATCCTTAGATGATTTGTTGTGAAAATTCATTATTTTCTTTATGAAAAATAGTGGCATACAACAGATTAAAAAGTTGTGTAAATGCTACTATAAAATATAAGCTTAATTATTTTGTGTAAATGCTTTGAGTCGCACAGGAAATACTGCTCCAATATAACTAAACAAAACCCATTCATTGGCTATCAGAGACAGGAGGATAGAAAAGATAGGCATGGAAAGATAATAAAAAAACTATTCCATGAAAAATGTGTCAAATCCATATGTCCTTATAGAAATGATATGTGGGTTCACTGCTGTATGGGAACCTTATCAGCTAAAAATATAAATCATAGGTCCTATTTTTCTAGATTTTATAGAAAGGATTGTGATTAATATTAAACACCCTCTTTTGCACTTCACATCCAATCTTTAAATCAGACAAAAGCCTATCTTATTTAAAATAGCACATCTGGTTTAGGAACAAAAAAAATAAAACATGCTGACTAATACTTGATAATATTGTTTTTTTTACTGGTGGGATATGCTGTGGTATTTGATTATTCTTTTAATTTAATTAAAACAAAACACTGTATGTAAATATGTTCCAGAATAATGGAATACAAAAGTTTTTAAGATGAACTTATCTCTTTGTAATTAGCAGTGATTATTTTAATTGTTTCAGGCATCTTCCCTTTTTATTCCTTTAAAATTTTGTAAGTTGATTTACTTTGATTTGAGTCATCTTTTCATTGGTTATTATGGATTTGGGTCTGCTTCCCACTGGTTATTGAGCTTTTTCTATGCTGAACCTGTTTCTATCTGATTATCCAAGGGTCCCCCTGATGTGAATTTGATGAAAACCAAGTAGGAGGCATACAGACTGGAAAAAAAAAATAAAAACAAACTCAAGCCATTGTTGAAATGTTGAAAGGGAATAACTGTTTAACAACTGTGTGCATTTACATTGTACTTTCTCTCACACTTTAAGGCTGGTAGTCAATATATCTGAAGGTTACCATAATATTTTGTTGCTCATTGAAAATTAAAATAGCATTTTCAAGATTCTAGGATTTAAAAAGCTAATCATAGATATCCCTCTATTTAAAGAATGTTCCATTTTGTTTTAAACATATAGCAACAACTGAACATTTAAAAATGAGCTGTGCCATCATTTTGAATGGAATTCAGAAGGATTATCTCTCAGGCTTGTGATGTTGCATAACAAAACTCTTGTTGGTCAGCAAAGCCAAGATAAAAGCTCCTTAAGTAATGGTACTGGGGAGATTGTAGTCAGAGGAGCATTCTCCTTTGGTAAAGGCTGGACTCTGGAGTGGAGATAGACTACCTGAATGAGTTTAATATTGATGGTTCTGGGCACCATCAATATCTGGGTACCATCAATATACCATCAATTTTAATTGGTGACTTAAGAGAGATACAGGAAGATGAGATTATACAAAGAAAACAGGCACACATAATTAGAAAGGAGTATGAGAAAATGTTGCTACCACTTGTGAAGCGATAGATGGGAATACTCTTGAGTAGGTATGTCAAGGAATAGATTATGGACAACTCAGGGCAAAGAGTTCCAGGGACAAAGTTGAATGGATGATTTGTATGAGAGTTAATCATTTGTCTGTTTCAATGAGACTTTTTTTGTTTGCCTTGAAAGCCAAACAAATATGATGAAAGTATGGTTCATATTGCATTCAAGCATATTGGAGTATCATTGAAGACTGAATACAAGACACATTTGAATTGAGAACAGTACATATCTTGGCAGTGGATTGAAAGAGAGAAATGTTTAACAGGAGAATAAGTTATAAGATAAATTAGATAAAAGTGAAAAAGGAAAGGATATTGTGGTCATCCGCTCACTCAACTTTTAGTTGTAATTAATTAACAGCCAGTTATATGTTTAGTTGTAATTAATTAATAGCCAGTTATATGTTTAGGATTTAAGTTCTATATTGATTATATATTTGAGAATAAAGATTACTATGGATTATGTATTTCAAAACATGAGAAACAATGGAGGATATGGGATTAATTTAATGAGTCATTCCATCTTAATGTTCAGATGAGCTAGTATGAGAGGTGGGTACAGAGATATGAATATAAACTCGAACTGGAGTGATTGTGTTCTGATGCTGACTTTGCCACCACTAATACATCTTTGGACAAAGACTACCTTTTCTATGCCATAGTTCATTACTCAAGTAATGATAGTAATAATACCTATTGCAAATTTCTCTTAAAATTTAAATGAATTTATACATAATGAATGTTCAAACCATGTAAGACACAAATTTTAATTGTTAGTCATTACAGAGAAAGGACAAAGAAAGCTTCGTTAAAATTATTCAAATTTCACATATTGTAAGAAATGATTAGCATTGAAAATGGATAACTATGTTTTGATTAATGGTTATTAAAGGCAACTGTGATAAACTAAGAAGTGATCAGAAAACTCAGAAGTGATCATACTTATATGTCACTTATACTACACATGCTCTATACTCTTAATGAGAGAGTATTAATAAATGCTTACCTATATGAGGAAATTAAATGATCATATATTTGATATCTAAAGAAAGTCAAAAAATTCTCTTAAATTGACTTTTCTAAACTGTATTTAGTTCCCATTTTATTTATAGAAATTATATCATTTGACAAACATCCATTAATAACCTACCAAAGATTAAATATTGACCTGGTCTGACTTTTGAAAGTCTAGTTTCTTGAGTTAGAAAAGTATAAAAATACTTAAAAGCTTTCCAACATTTAGTAAATTGCTTTACTACTAAGATCAGTTTTTATAATGTTTAATGATTTTTTATTAAACATTATAAACCACTAAGATCAGTTTTTGTAATGTTTAATGAATTTTTATTAAACATTATAAAAACTGATCTTAGTAGTTAAGCAATTTACTAAATGTCGGAAAGCTAACGTTTAAGTACATAAAAATATATAATATTTACATAAAAGTATCATTTGTAAAGTTTATGTTGCACTTGTGTAGATATTCAGTGTACATAGCATTTTTCTTTAGTAAATATTACTAAAAAAATTAGCAAGAATAATTACAGTTTTATTAGTAACATCATATAATTACATAAAAAATATTTAAAGCAACACAAGAATTGCTAAAGCTAATGGGAAAAAAAAAGTTTTGAGTAGAGTTTAGCACTCACTTATATGAAGAAAAATGAGAGTAAATCCATTGGGTGAAAAAGAGAATGGAGGATTTTCACTAAGGGAATAGAATATACAGAGACATTTGGAAACCAAAAAAGTCAGTATAATGTGTGCCTGAGTCTGAGAGATAAAATGTGGATTTTCAATATTTTAGTGTATATATGTATGGAAATATATACTGTATGTGTCTGACATAATTTTTCAAAAATGGTGGATTGATTTTAGTCCAAAAAAAAAATATATATATATATATGATGCTTTTCTGTGACTATTGAGTTAAATGTTAGGTTTTTCTATTGCCTTTGAAATCTTCTGAACAGCATACACCATATGGGTGGTTTATATTATTTATGATGGGAGAACATAAGAAGATAAGGGGAATAATTTTCTATTTCAAAGCTTCTAATTTGGTCAAAATTATTTCAAAATACTTTTCAAAACAGTATCAAAATTTGATCAATGTAATAATATTGTAGTCATGAGCCATGTTTAGATGTGTTATTGACTCTTCTGTTTATAATCGCTTCAAGAGTCTATCCTATCATTGTAATACCTGTATTATATTTTAGTAATGCAGATTTAGTTGTACAGTTTCAGTGTAAATCATGTGTTTGTAGCCTATTTCTATTTGAAGATGTGTATTTATTAAAATAATTTTGTTTTCAAGCTAGTTTATTTGAACTGTATTCCACAAGTAAGAATGGAGCTTGTAATGGACTTCTACTTCAAACTTCAGCAGCTCTAGTGGGTGTCACTATAATCATAGTTTTAAAACATGCTACCTGAAAATGCAAGCTCGTTAAAATCAGCCTAGCAAGAATGACTGGGTACATATTCAGTATTTTGCTGTAAGGAACCATTTTGATGGTTTCAAACATTTATTTCCTTGGTATTATAATTTGGTTATTGAAGCAAATTTTACAAAAGGAACTTTTTCATGGATGAGAACTTCAAAAAGAATTCTTTATTTAGCAGCAAGTTTACTTTTTCATTTCCTAAATGCATTTTGCTGTTACTGAATGCATTTGTTTTTGAGATTTCTTTGCCCTCCACCACTATTTGCTTCATTGTTCATGAAGGGAAAATCCTGTTTACTACTTAAAAATATTTAACACACTTACAAATGTGTTGTTAATAAAATATATTTAAATTTGTCCTAATCTAGTGGGGAAAAAAAAAAAAACTTAAGATTTAGAGCTATGAATTCTATCTTAGGTTCCAGTAGTGTCTTTCACTTAAGATTAGAATTAGGACTTTTTTTTTCTTGTTAGTGAATTCCCAATAAAGAATTCAGCTGTCTGTTTAGAGAGAGGTCATTTCTTGGGAGTAAACTATACGGTTGATGAGCCAGTGTTCATTATCGTCCTTGTCCTTTTGGATTTCTTTCTGCAAATTGGGAATAATGAACCCATTGAAAATCCAGATGACATAATGCCTCCTTCCTGAAGCCTCCTTGATTCTTCCAAATTGGAAAAATTCATTTCCTTCCTGTGGGTGCTCCCTTCTGGTTGGCCTACATGTCTTAGAGATTAATTCACCTCATGGAAGACACATTTTTGGTCAAGAACTTTAAATTTAACAATTGTCATCTCTCAGTCAATCTTGTTAATATTACTCGAACCAATTGTTTCATGATGACTCCTATAGCTCAGACTCTTGTTCTGGGTATCTCATCCTCATGGACAACCATTTTCTTTGGTTTTTAACTTTTTCCCTCTAACTGGATTTTTAAAAGCAGATACCATTTTGTGAGACATAGACATGGACGAGAAAGATTTTTCTTATTTTCAAATTATTTTATTAAAATATTTGTCACAAATATAATACATTGGTTTCCATATCCTTGGCATTGGACTAAACCTGTCTGGTATTTTCAGTTAGAGTTTAGACAGGACAGTAGGTGAGAAAAGACTACAGATTCACTGAGACAGCAGCTCCTTGAATGATGTTCTTTCATCCAGTATCATTTCATTATAATGTTAATGAGAAGTTCTAAGTGACACTGAAAAAAATGATGTTGAGGATGTGTTTTTTTGTATGTCATTTCATTTGAAGTCACAGTTTTCAACTAGTGTCCCTGATACACATAACTTTTTTTATAATAATAAAATGTTGAAATGGTAAACATTTTTCAATTATATATAAGCAGAAAATAAACACTTTATTTCCATCTTTTTCATGTTTGCATTGACATAATGAAAAAGACCATTTTCAGAATGTTATCACCTCTTAGAAATCTTCCATAACAGGAGTAGACTGTCTAGCTTCAAAGCACTTAAGATTTCTTGTAAAATTTGATAACATTATTTGGTTTCATGTCTGCCTCATCAGCAAGACAATGAACATTCTAGTAAAAGAACATATTTGCTTTGTATTTCATAATTCCTTATGGTTTCCCCAATATAGTATGCAGTAAAGCCTCAAAAACTACAGTTACTTAATAGTATTTTTTACCATAAAATGATAATTTTCCTTTATTTTTTTTTTCCTTTTGCACTGAAAACTATTTTGTTACCTTTCATGTGAATGGTGGCACAAATTATTCAGCTAACCTGTACTGAATGCCAGCAATGTACTGGACCCTGACTTTTGCTAAACTAAGGGTACTTAATATATTGCTGTTGACTAAGATAGCAATATATGGTTCTTGGTTCTCACCACCATCTGTTTAATTAGCATGTATAGTTCTCAAAATCCTCACTTCTTAGTTTTGGCGTGATCCTTGAAATTCTTCACCTATATTGGCTCCACATATAAACACTATTGTATAATCTTCTACTTTGACCTTCCCTTCCAAACCTTGGCTATTTGACATCACTCAAGAACAGTACCTTGCAACTGTGGAATTCTAGTTAGATCTGACACTTGGACTAGAATACTTGTTTATCAGGAATTTGAAGCTAAACACCTATGTCCTGTTTTTACACGAGAGAGAGTCCAGCTGGGAGATGAGAGTTATAAGCATTTTTAAAAATGCTCTCAATTGAGATATCTAATACTCCATGAGCTTGGAAGGAAGTCATTTAATTGGGCCCACACAATTCTCCAAGTTTCATGATGGTTAAAAGAAAAAAAAAGAGAGAGACCAAAGATATAGGTAGGAACTTTCATTTTGAAAAGTTGTCCAAATCAGGCAATATTTGGCCTGTCATCAAGGAACTGAATAAAAATCTTAAAATTAAAGTGAATGATAATAAAGGAGCAACTATTCCTATATCTGAAGACTGCATAAATTACAATGTGGACATTACCAGAGGAAGGAGGGGACTATTCAATAGGACAAAGATGTTATCTATCTAAAGAATGCTGGTAGCATAAAGGATGGATGGAATGGTAAAGATTTAAAAAAGTGTAGACTCTAAGATATCAAAAGAGAAGGTGAGGAAATATCCCAAATTTGGATATTGGGCTATGATTTACATGATAAAACCATGTACCGTGACAAAAAATAAAGGGGAGTGGGAGAGGGTATATTGAGAAAAAAGTTAAAGATGTTGCTACTTCTTCAAGTTAATCCAGTTCTACCAAGAAGTCTCATTCAAGTGATCTTCTCTACCAACTTCAGCATTTTTTTAAATATTTTTTATTGATTGTGCATATATATGTGTATGTGTGTATTGCATCATTGTCTACCACAAGGTTCTCCCATCACCTTATCACTTGTGAATGATCTCAATCTTTTGCACCCTCCCTGTTATCTTCCTCCTCCCCATCTCTCACTCTATTTTCCAGTTCTGTATTTTTGGCAGTTTTATATTTTTCTTGTCTAAGGAATAATCTTAGTGAAAATAAGGCAGAAAGAAAAAGAGAAATATGGGAATGGTCTCACTTTTATGAGGGATTTAGGAAAAACAACTTCAGCTCTTTTATGTCAATGAAAACAACACTCTTTTGAAGATGGTTTTAATTTGGCAGCTGTATTAATTTCTGTGACTAATGAACAAGAACAAAGTATCATAAGCTTGGTGGGTTAAAACAACAGAAATGTATGATCTCTTAGTGAGGAAAAGAGGGCAAAATCAAGGAGTTCTCAATGAAGGCACTAGAGGAGAGTCTTTGTCTCATCCAACATCCAGGACTACAGGGTCCCTTGGCTTATGACCTTGTCACACCAGGTTTTGCCATGATGTTCACATGATTTTATTTTACTTGTTTTAACCCCCCCCCCCCTTGTTTTTTTCAGACACACTTGTCTAGATTTAGGGTTTAAGAGAATAATCCAGGATAATCTCATCTGAACTTTCTTGACTTAATTATATCTGCAAAGACCTCTCCAAACAAGGTCACATTCATGGGTTCATGGTAGGTGTATCCTTTGAGACATCTCAAGACTACAGTAGTTGTAGCTTAGAAAAATTAAGCACTTTAAAAAAAATATTTGTTTAGATGAAAATGGAGCTAGGAGATATTACTCAGGAAAACTTTTAAAAGTTTTTGTTTTCATAGATAACAAATCTCTGTCTCATCTAAATTTCTAAAGAGAACTGTGGTCAACCTTTACCTAATCATATGAGCTTTGTCCCCAGGGGCTAAGATAAATATTATGTCAAGCATGGATCTTGTTCTCTCAGTAAGTTGGCGCAGCTGCTGATTTTTGTGCCTCTGACTGAGTGACTGAATAGATGTTTTCTGGGGACAAGTAGACATCTTTGAATGCTGTCAGTTTCCTAATTTTCTCTTGGGAAATGATTCTCTTCACATTCTTGACAACTCTGAAGTAATGTTCACCCCCTATGAAAGTTCTAATATTATAAATGGCACTAAATATACTCCTATGAAATTAATGCAATTTAGCCAGCAGACTCTATGAGGTTGTCAGTCACTTTAAGATATGTGGTTTCATGAATAGGGTATAGTTTTGTGGACTGATTGAATGAATGTAGCCATTGCCTTTTCACTCTTGTGTGCTTGTGAATACTATGACTGAATATGCAGCACTTTCTAAATTTTTGTATTCACTCAATAATTCCATAAACCTGTATTAAACACCTATTAACATCTCCTTAAGAATGAGGAGCACATTTAAAATAATTTCCATATATTTGGATCCTAATATAATAGAAATCAAATACATTTGACCAATGAGTGATTACTTCAATGGATAATTAAACCCTGATAATGTGATGAGGATGCCAAAAATAAATGTTGTTCTCTTAAACTCAATCTAATTTGCATTTTATTACTTTGAAATAGACTGGAAGAGCAAAATAATTCTAATTAAAAATAATTTTATATTTTAACTCTGTAGTGAAGTATTTTGTGTTAGGAGTAATATCAATTTATTTGACTAAGAACAATTTTGACATAGGTTTTTGTAATGATGTTTAGATTAAAAACTTGGAAATTATCTATGATTCATGTCAGATGTCTATAATATCGATCAAAGGAGTGGTTTTAGTAATTATATCCTTTATTGATATCTTTATCTGGTTGACTTCATTATCACAAATGTAAATATAAACACTCATTGTTTAGAGTTGTGTAGTGCTTAAAGATTGGGTAAATATAAACTATAAATATAAAGAATATTGATTTTTAACAAAACTCTGTGTCCAATGTTGTAAAATCATCAACAAAATAGGAAAGTATTTCTAGAAGCAAGTCATCAAGATGATTAGTACTAAACATTTTATGAATGTAGCACTTATTCTTTGTATTGATTAAAAAAATGATTGATAGTAGAATACTTCCTTTGATGTTTAGTTATATTCACATGTAAATATTGATAAAATTGTTTTCCATGAACAGACTATCTAGACATTTTATGGTGTTGTAAAGAACAAAAAAGCAAAAATTAAAGCAGCATTACTATATACATGTATATGCATGATATGTGTATGTTTTATATATTTTTGCATACAGAGACTAGCCGACTGGTGTTTTAGATAATATAATGATGTATAATTTTTGGTCAAGTTTAGAAAGGTTTATTTTTCAAACGGAAAAAGTGGTGTGAATTCTAACAGAAGTAATGAGATAGATTAATTGCCATTTAAAGAATTTTATTAACTTCTCTCTTCATTTGAAAATTTTAAGGAAATTATGTAATACAAATTAATATAATCAAACAGGGTCTGGTACACTGAACGTAATGAGTAAATGTTAACGACTTACTAATTATTACCATTAACATTATCTACCTTAGCAGCTGTAGTTCTATAACCATATTTCACTGAATCTGAAGTAATTTATTTAAAGTTGAATTATCATTTTAGAAAAATCCTACTAATTAAACTCTGACCATGCTTCTTAACATTTTCAGTATCCATCCCAACTCTGTGAAGTTAAATATGATGGGATGTACAAATTAAACTGATGAAATGTAATATTGTTCAGCAGTGGAGTTCTACTTTTCTTTTAAAACCTAGAGACTTACTATCCCCAGAGAGTTTTTGCTTTACCATTCATGCACAGAAACTGGGGACACTGAACATGAATGAAGCCTGGCATATTGATGTTTTGGAGCTTCAAGCTATAAACCAGGAAAGAATCACTCAAAACTCTATTGCTGAATTTGTGACTATATTTGGATTTTAGGAATTAAAAAATATATTTTTCAGATTAAATCGAATGCACTTTAATAGTATTAAGTCAAACTGTTCAAAATGACATATAAATTGACAAATGTTTCTAACAACTTTTGGGGTTCAGGTGATCTTCCTAGGTGTATCTATAATGGCTAATATATTATTTGCAGTTCTTTCAGTGCTGTGAAGAGAGATAATAACTAGAATGCTACTTGCATACTTACATTCCTATTTCAGAACTTTGAGGTGAAACTTTAAGATCAATTATTTTTAAAACCTGATCATTATGTAAAGAAGAGACATTTTATAAAAAAAAGCTACAGGTGAAATTTGATGAAGCAGATAAAATGTGAATGTATTTGTTTTTAAAATCCAAGGTTGTTTTTCCAGATTCAAGAATAATAAGATTCTGGATTTACTCTTGAATTTTAGCACATTCAGTTAATATTCTCTCTGGTGCTTTGTTTAGATGATCATGTTTGGTCATGAACTTGAGTTAGCTTTATAATGTGTCTACAGGTACAAATCAATATTTTTGTCTTTACATTTTTTTTTATTTTTAGAGGCAAGTCATAGTTTTGTAAAACATTCTTTTCTATTCTAGTGTGTAATTTTTAGTTTTTCTTTAATATGTGGCAAATATTAAAATTTGTGCTTATTTTAGAACTCTCTGCATGTCACAAAACATTTTATGGTGGAAATGAATTGTTTCAGTACTATTGTACTGTTATTTTACTATAAAAAGATGATCATTTATACATTCCAGACTGTTATGTTTGGATGACTGAATGTCATGTGCACCACTGTTTGAATTTCGCTTTATTACTGTTAGCAGGTGTGACTCTTATTTCAATGTTGAAAAGGATTTCATGCTTTGTAAATTTTTTGTAATATTGAGCTCAAACAATTGTATATGTTGATGTATATACTGTATTTTACTTATAGAGTTGAAAGCAATAGATTTTCTGTAGTTGATAAATTCGTATGTATTTATAAAAGTTAATACAATCACATAGCAATTATTGAATTGTATATCTTCTAAAACTAACAATCGATATGCAAATGAAGCATTAAGTAAAAACCTATGAAAAAGAGAAAATAATAATTAGGGAAAAGTTCTGATTTTTAACTTACTGAAATAATTAAAAGTGTAGTCTTGCGAAATAACCCAATGTGAAAAGGGGTGACTCAAGAGGAATTGGTCTTAAAAATAAGTCAAATTTTAATAAATATGTTGTGGGGTATGGAAAATTCCGGGAAGTTTTAATTGGTTGAACCCTCTTTATAGGTTGTTAGAAGCAGTTTCTTCACCTGTTCTCTCATGGCTTATTTGTTCTGGCTAAGATATGTTAAAAATTTACTTCAAAAGTTTCATGTGATTTCTTTTTAATCCAGGCCAGGTAATGAAAACCTTAACATGCTAAAATACAAGTGCAAACAATAAGTGAATTTGGAAGACTGGCATAGAAATCATTCCATAGAAATAAGTTGGTAAGCTTAATTAAAAAAACAATTGACAGAGGGAATCATTTAAAGATGAGAGAGAATTTTATGATTCAAGATTGGAAGAACTCAAAGTGTCAATTAGAGAATTAGAGTCACTATGTGTAGTGTGTATAGCGTGGGTCAGGTTAACATTTATTGATGTTGGGGGAGTTAAAAAGGCCTTTTTTTTTTTCTTGAGAATAGGTCTCACTATGTTGCCCAGGGTTGTCTTGAATCCGTGGACTCAAGTGATCCCTAGCCTCAGTCTCCCAGGTAACTGGGATTACAAGCACACACCACCACACCTGGCTTAAAAAGTAAATATAACCTAAAATTTTATGACTATCAAACTTGATGATGGATATGTTTGCAAAATTCATTTCACAAGTTTGCAGCAAAAGAGAGTCAACATAATAACTCAAGGTACTTTCCGAAAAGTTAATATTCAAAATATATTAAATAGTAATGTGTGGAAAATATTTCTAATGGTATCATTTTCATTTTCTGTTTCCTTTTCAGATGTCTGTTCGTCTTAGAGTGTCTATTTGCCAAAGTTTACTTACTACAGGATCCTTCCTTTTTTGTCTGGATTATTCACTTATTTTAAACGTCCTTCCATTGATTTATATAATCATCTTTTTTTTCTTGATATCAGTTCTCTTTATTGGTTACCTGTCTTATAAAAACTGCTTTTTTTTTTCAAATATTTGTCACACTATAAATTCATTTTACTTTTTGAATTTATCTTTGCTATGATTTGTCATGGACTTTCAACTTATTGCATAGCAAACTTGGCTATCGGTCCCTCCTAATGTCAGTGTATAAGCCTAACAACTCAGTGATGAAAGTGAGACTAGAATTTCTTTCAAATAATATAGTTAATGCTTGTGAAGAAACTTCTACCACTTTTTTTGGTATCACTTGACTCATCTTAAGCAACCTTGAACTACTGCCATCTTTGGAGCCCCTCTCCTGCATCCAGTTTAGAGTTCATTATACCTGCTCTCTTGTTTGAATTCCCTTTTTGGCATATTTCAATTTGTGAATATTAGTGTTGTCTTGGATTTATTCATTTAACTTAGTGTCCATTTTTGCATCACATAATGGGAGGTCATTGTGCCTACACAACCATCTGATAAGACATTATCCTTGATCATTTTGTTTTCTTTTAGCTAACATCCATATGTTATCTATCTATCTATCTATCTATCTATCTATCTATCTATCTATCTATCTATCTATCTATCTATCTATCTATCTATCTATCTATCTATCTATCTATCTATCTATCTATCTATCTACCTCTATCTGAATGTCTGTCTGTCTCTATATATATCTAAAATAGCAGTCATATAAGTGCTTTGCTTTAGAAACTGATCTATAAATGTCAAAGTTTTATGAAGAAAATTCTAAGACACTCTGCAGTGTTCATTATATAAAGGTCACCCTACTAACTTGAGGCTGTATTTCTTTTATTTGCTTCTCTGTTGGAAATCTTAAGTGTGTTTCTTCCTAAGGCTGGTGTTTACATACTATTGCCTCATTAGATATTGATAATTCTTAGATGAAATTACTTATACATATTAGCTTGATTGCTTCATAAGGTACTTTCAGAAAAAAGAAAGATACTATTTTATCTTGTAGTTTTTCTCCTTGTCTCAGTTTGGAGTTTACTCTGTTGGGTTAAGATCTGTCAGGGTAGGAAAACCAAATAACTTTTTTAAAATATGGTACTCATTTAATCTGCATTGAACATAGCACATCTTCCTGCAGTAATGAGCTATTAAGGATTGCACTAATAGCAGTTTAGTAGCTGTAGCTAAGGATTCCCCTACCAATAAACAGAGTTTCCTTGGCGATTAGGCAGAAATCCTTGCATAACCTCTTAACACGAGTGACGCTGATTAATGACCATGGAAAATAGATATGGTTCTTAGGAAGCAAACAGAACCTACAGAACCACTTAAATGTAGCAGAAGACATAGAATTTAATGTATTTAGGAAAGCTACAGTGGCCTCGGGATATATGAGCAATAAAATTAAGCAACTGAACTTGAAGGAATTAAAAACTTTAGGGATACATCCTATATTATGAAGTGAAGCAGTGATCTGTTCCTCAACAACCACTATCTAGATCCAGAATTTCAAAGAGCAGCCTGAAACAACTGTTGCTTTAAAGGAACTAGTGATTATTTATAATTAGAAGAATAGATGTAAAGAACTAGATTGATCATTCCAAAAACATAAATAAGAAACAATACTGTAGAGCAAAGTTAAAATAAAATTTGTGCTTAAAGTATGTATTTTATCTAAAAACAAAAGCTATCTTCAAAAACTGTGTTTTAAACATTTTCCAATGAATGTGCAATATAAAAACGGGAGATAGCAAAATATTCTTTCTGCCTTCAATGTGAGTCACTACATATTGTTGATATAACTTATTTTTCCTTTTATTGCAGACATAGATTTTCTATTCTCTTTAATATCCAAAATCATGCTATATAATCTTTATCTCTGTATAGGCTTATATAACTGTTTTTCTAGCATGCAAATACTAGAAATATGCATATAAACATAATTATAAATCCATTTATATATAAACATTGGTAGGTATATTTTTTCTGAACTTGTTGGTAATATTGTCATGAAATCATGATTTTTCTTTTTAATTTAGAATTAAAGACAATTTAAAATTCACTTTTAGAAGATAACCATGAACTCGACCATGTCTCTATGCTAACTTGTAACATTCACTCTTTGCTCACGGACTCTTAATTCAGAATTAATTTTGATTTTGTGCATGCAGTGATGCCATATTGTGGAAGGCAAATAATGAAAAGATGGTGTTTTAGGACTTTGCCTTTTTTCTTCTGTCATGTCCCTACCTGACCTTTCAACTGATTTTCACCACTAGACTAGCACCTTTAACTAACAATTAGAATAGCAGAAACTTACTCAAGTAGCTGCCAGTTAATATGCCAAGATCATTCCTGAATTTTGAGAACATTCATTTAGCACACGAAAAAGAATATGTTTCTAAACTTCAGTTCTGCAAGATAGTTGTTATGTAGGTGATCATTTAAACTTATTTAATTATATGTATGTGTGTTTATCTTTTTCTCCCTCCAACAAGCCACTTTTTCCCACTTTTTCCCTTCAACAAGCCACTTTCTCCCTCCAACAAGCCACTTCTTCCAGTCTATTTACTTCTAGGCTGGAGGACATGACAAATAGCTTTAAATTCAAAATTTGTCAAAGATAATATTGAAAGGTATCAAAGTAATGCATCTATTACATAGATCTTTCTTATTGACATGGAAAACAGATAAGTTGTAATAATATATCTTTATTAATTTTTTAAAGTGAGTTTATGAATTCTTTCTTTTCAGACAGTGTCATAGGATTATATTGTCTTAATTTATTAGGGAGTAATTTAGAAAGAAATTATTTATTAGGGAGTAATTTAGAAGGAAATTAACCCCTACTAGTTGTTCTATACTGTATCTAGAGATAATCATCTAGCATTTAATTTTCATAGGATCATAATAACCACCAATTTAGTGTTAGACAAGGTTGTTTTTTTTTTGAAGTCAGAAATAAGTCTTTTTATTTTTATTTTTTTAATTTATTCTATTTCTGGCCCTCAAACAAAACTAGCTAGCATAAGACTTTGAAGTAAATATACATTTAAAAAATACACTTATCCTAAATAACTAGAAATAATTAAAAAACTGGAAATCAGCTTCGAGCACAAAAAATAATATAGATAGTAGCAAAAGAAGTTGAAACTAAGTAATCCATTTATAGTTGCAATTACTGTAGTTTATAAATAAACACAATTGTTTCACAAAGTGGTAAATATTGACAGTTTCTGTGTGTATGCTATTTTACAGGGACTTAATCCCATTTTCTTGATTCTATATTAAGTTGTTTAAATTTAAAATAATAGTATGTTGCTCTTCATTAAATGCATCTACAGTTAATTTAAATTAAATGCAATTTAAAAATCTGAACAATTCAGAGATATTTAAGGCTTATTTAGAAAACTGCTTGGACTTTTAAAAAAAATAGGGGAAAAGAAGGATATTCTATGTACCCATCCATTGGAGAGAAGTTGAATTACTGTTTCATGTATCATGTTCTAAGATTATTAGTTACAAAGAAGAAGTAGTGGAAAATTGATTTATGTTAATGACTTTTAAAACTAATTAGTTGTAATTACTTATTTTATCACAAAATCATTATTAATATATTTTGTCAATTTAATTAAGGCAGTCAATAAAATCAGATAAACAGGAGGCACAGAGTTATATGACAAAAACTAATTTTCCTATATAATAAAATCTATTGTAGGTCAGAAAAGAATACACTATCAGTTATTAAATAAGAGGAGTTACTCAAAAATCTAATTATATCTTATTGTGAGATTTACTTCAGTTAAGTGAAAATAGTCCTAAACAAAAAAAAAAATTAAATCATGGGATCTGACTTAATATTCCCCTATAAAATTTGATTTTGATAAATTCTATAACATTAAATTAAATAGTGTTTGATGTGTTGTTTTTGTTATTTCATTTTCCATTTAGTTAATGTGATAACAAGTTAAGAGTAACTTATAATGCTTTCTTGTTAATATTAAAAAAGGATTAGAAGTACTTCAAAGATAAATAATAACATTCATTTCTATCTCATTAATCCCTTTGACAGTCTGTAAGGTATTATTGTTCTGAATTTAGTTTAAAGGAGTTGCAAAGTTAAAATGTCTAATTTGCTCATAAACACAATGATATTTGATTGACCAGTAATGAATATTTGTTACAGAGTTCTCACTTCCAAAAACTAATAATGCCATTTAATGCCCTGAGCACAAAACACAAAATCTTGTCTTTCATTTTACCAAAAATTGTTTAGATAGCAGAGTATATACTGCCTTCAGATTATGAATGTATTCTATTATTTTAATTGTATTGGCTTAATGAAATTTACCGTAATTGCACCAATTATTTATTCATGAAATCTATCTATAGTGATAAAATGCACACATATATGTTCATATCCACATGCGCATACTTATGTACTGCCACTACTGCCACCACCAGCACCATCATACATGTGAACAGTGTGTGAACATGTGAACAATTAAGCCCCATAGGAGGCTTAATTCCCCCTTTTTATATGTTTACTATCATATTTTCTTAGTCCCCTTTCTGCAGTACATTGAACAGAATATTTGGAACAATATATTAGTAATATTACTAATAATTAATAATATATTATTCTAAGTTCTTCAATAGAGTTCAATCCAAGTACAGCATTTTATTATTTTTCAAGAAATATACCAGATTACATGTCACAAAATCAATCTAAGCACACCTTTCCTAGTCAACTTCTCAAAAAGTCATTTCCAGACCCAAAAATTCTGACAAATTTACAGAGCACATCCTATCATGCATGCTTATTTGGCATTGGTTGAAGCCTACTCACCAATATGCAACAAGTCCATCTTGATTCAAAAGTTTAATATTTTGACTCTATATTTGTCCAGGTAAATCCATCTCCTTTGATAAACCGCTGTAAACATTCTTAATGTTTCAGGACATTTGACAGTTAGGATTTGTTTCTCCAGAAGTGAAACTGTTAGATTTGGGATAAATTACGTGTTTCAGTAAAAAATCTAAATATTTATTTTCAAGGTGAAAATTACCGGAGGATTTCAAATAATATTAAACAAATGAATATAAGTTGATGATGTTTGTTTGTTATGGAACTGATTCTGTTCCTAATACTGTTCCTTGAATTTTAGAACACTTGATCAACAAGGAATTATGGTTCATCACTGTTTGTTAGGCCAAAGCAGAAACATGCAACAGGATTTGCAGCAAATGTGAAAAATAGAGAATTCACAGCCAAGCTAGATATGCAGACCAGTCTTCACTGCATTCCCTTGGTTGGTTAGATTGTAGATTACAGATTTTCTAATTCCTCCATTACTTTTACTTCATGGTTAGAGACAGTCCAGAGGGATAACCTGACCTTTTTCCTCTCAGTGATTGCTTGCTCCTCAGCCAAGATCAACTGCCCATGTCACAGGGGATAGTTTTCTTTCATGGTATCCAGTAAAGGGTTTATGTTTACTATTGTGATTGATAAAAATTGAAGATGTGAGGCCATGTAGGTAAGACCCTTCTCTTAGTTATTGACATATATATATATATATATGCCTTTTTTTTTTTTTTTTTGTGAGCCTAACATGAGGAAGTTACTTTAGTTATAAAAACAACTTTTACTACAGACTAGGGTGCAAAAAATGAAAGACCCAATTTAATCAGTGGATTATAGCTTTTAAGAAAAAATGTAAACCCTAGGGCCTTAAATATTCTTTTTGCTACTATTTTTCTGAATAAATGCTCTCATAAGGGAGAACTATGGTGACTAAAATGATGCAAGGAAACTATGTTTTTTAAATTAATAATAAATAAAAATAAATAAAATCTCATTAGAATTTAGCAGTGGATGCTTTCTATTTCTAATAAAAGTTTTTAGCTAGCCAGAAAAAAATAGGTAGTCTTGTTATAAATAATTTACCAGGTTTTTCTTAAATCAGGGGGAGAAGTTGCCATTAGATTAGTATGAATAATTACTAGAGATATGAATAATTAAGCAATATATAATGTTAGAGATTTTTGTCACATATTTAACTTTACAAGAAAGCATGGAATCTTCCATGTAAATGACAAAAATGATAAAATTCTACCAAAAAACACCTAGATTGTAAAATTATTTTAATTTTTTTTAGACTGTGGAAGAAATAATACAAATTAGTATCTGCTGTGTTGGTCTCCAAAGTTAAAAATAAATGCTTTCTGTAGGGCTAACATATTTACTACAATGGCAAGGGATAAGATCATACTGATTCCGGTTTATGCAATATATATTACACACAATAAGAGAATCCCAAGACACTGTTCCTTTAGGACCCCTTGCCCAAGTTGACCACTGTAGGTATTATATTTTTTTTCACTTCTTTCATTGCTAATTTACCTAGCAACATTCATTGAATATTTATGTGTTACCATGGCTATGATACAGAATACACAATGCAAAGAAAGCTCTCTTAGTCCTGTCTTGACAGCTGCAAAGACTTCTGAGCAAGGTCACATTACAACTGAAACCTGAAGGAATTATGCTTTATAGGGAGGAATTTAATTGTGGAGAAATCAGGGAGAATGTGTGAGAAATCAGGACACAAGCAATAAGGTAGAGGAATAAAAGAGAAGAAAAACATTTAATGACTATAAAGAAGTCAGTATTCATTCATAATTATGAGGCGAAGTAATTTAGAAATTAGGTTGCAAAGGCAAAGGCCTTAAACCAGAGGTCTTTAAATGCTAAAGTGATTTGATAAATCCATAAACTATATGAAATATTTGGGGAAAGAATTTAGGGGTATTTTTCTTATTACTAGAGGTACAGGCTTGCTCTATAACATTTGTTGCAAAACACCAGATGTCATTACCTTTCGTAATGAAAATGAAAATTCCATTTGGATTTCTTTCCATTAGCAAAAGCAGATACTAATATGTAGGTTTTCATGAAAGCAGAAGCTTTTGAGAAGTAGGAGTTACCTATATAAAATGATAGATGAATCATGTTCTAATCTTGATGAGGGACCACAGGTCCCTGCCTTTTTACTTCATCTTTTTTTTCATCTGCCACACACTGTGTACACTCCTAGATTTGTGCACCATTATAATGAATCATCTGACTTAGGGGTCCACTTAAAACATCTCAGTGTGTGTGTGTGTCTGTGTGTGTAGCTGTGTTGGATATTATGTGTTTGTGTTGGGTAGGAAGAAATGGGTGGTCACTGTAGATTCCCGAATATCCATTCAATTTGTAATCAACCTAGGAGAACACTGTACTGTAAACTGCTCCCCTGCCCCTATCCATCCAAGTCTAGTTGTAGTCCTCCTATCCCTTTAACTTGCTAAGTCCTCCTATCCCTTTAACTTGCTAAGGCTCATTGTCATGCCTCCTCACTCTCCTTACTCTCCCAAAATTCTCATCATAAGCACTCAACCTAGTCTGTTAATTTTCATTTGGCCATCAATTCTACTCTTCCCCAACACACACACTTACTCAACTAATAAGAACTGATATAGGCACCAGGTATACATGTTAATGGTTCTCTCGAATGCCTTAAGTATCCCCTTTATTCAATATTCCTCCCATTTATTTTGCTCTATTCTTTTTCCCATTCAGACTATGGGATAAACCATCATAATCATCTAAATGATCTTTCTACCTCGGGCCAAGAGAATCATAAGTTTGTAGAAGTTTTTCTCTCCCAAACTTGTTTCTAAGTCTGTTGTCTTTCAAAAAAAGATCCAGTATGTTTTCTCTTTTACTGGAAAAATAGTTTCTCTTTTGAAAAGCAACGAAACATTTAAGGAGGATATTTAAATTAGCTGTTTTAATATTTATGGATGCTATTCCTATTGCACTGCAATTTGAATGCCTGTCTTTAAAATATTGCTTAGCTACATTTCTTTTGTTGTTTTGTTTGTTATTTAGGCTCATCATCACATTTATGCTTCAATGTTAAGGATATGGTTGTTGGTCAAACAGTAAAAAAAGAGACCATAAAAATAATCTTGTTTAATTTTTAACTATAACACCCATCACTCTAATGGAATATATTTATTTTGATTGTGAATTTGTTTATTATAAATGATACATTTTATTCTATTTTTTTAGGATGGTCACATGCAGGGACTAGTAGTTGAAGGAATTGATATGAAATCCATAACAAAAAGCTCTGTTTTGTCAGTTATCCCCATCACTAGAATTGACTTTCAATTATTTATTTTAAAAATAGTTCTGCATGTCAGCCATAATATGCTTGCTATTCATTCACTTTTCAAAATGACTAAAAATTCTATATGCTCAATTTGGAATTTAAATGAATTTGGCCTTTGAAGGATTCTTACATAATTAAAATATTATTTTATTTATAGTATTAATATGATGCAGATAAAATTTTCCAGTCTCATAAGAAAAAAATGGATTTATTAGTTTTTAGCCTGGCACTCCTGTTGAATTACTACCTTATTTTTATATATCACTACATATATTTGTCTCTTCTAAACTTGGCAAAATCTGCTGTCCTCAAGAGACACTGATCTAAGATACTATTTACATGTCTTAGACTGAGCTTGCCACAGGAGCATCCAAGAAGCAGATTGAGTGGCACAGTTCTAAATGTATTTGGAAGGTGAATGGATTAGAAAGATGTGGTATATGTGCACAACAGAATATTATTCATCAATCAAAAAAGACAAACTGATGTCATCCATGTCAACATGAAAGGAACCAGAAGGAATCATGCTAGCAGAAATAAGCCAGAAAGAAAAAGAGAAACACTGGATGGTCTCACTTACATGTGGGATATAGGGAAAACAAACTAATTGTAAAGAAAAATGTAAAGCTAATTCAGCATAACTGATGCATAGAGCAAGAGAGGAGAAGGGGAGGAAATTGGGGGTGGAATAGGTACAATAGGTTAAGATAATGATTCACAGGTGACATGGTTTTGGGAGAACTCCAAGATAGACAGCAATGTAAAATAAAATAAAATAAAATAAATAATTTAACATGCATTTGTAAGGATCCTTCCACCCTGAGTATTTTAAATTTAAGAAATTACAAGTTGAGTTGTTCTGAATTGGGAACTGCCTGAGTTTTCCTTTTGTTTACTACTACTACTACTACTACTACTACTACTACTACTACTACTACTACTACTACTACTACTACTATTACTACTAATACTACCACTAATATTAATAATAATGCTGTTCCGGCATTAATTTCAAAATGTGCTTTGATTCTACATGTACATAACACTCAGAAAAAATTGTTGAATACTCAGGTATTTCAAAATAGTTTGATCAGTAAGATAGCCATCTAGAAACATTTATAGTACTTTGTTTAAAAGAAGTAGGATGCTTATAATACAAACAAAAACATTGCAGATCCAGGAACTCCTACAACTTTAATGATGTTAATCCCACAGACATTTTTATGACTTTCTACTATAATAATGCAGTGTAACTTTGTGAATTTTTATGCAATTCACTGTCCATACAAAAATTCACTTATACTTCTTGAATATACATTTGTTCAAATACTTAAAAAATGTCTAGTAAGTGGTAGATTCATGATTGGAAATGATCTGATAAATATTTACAACAACATTATTATATACAAAATATGTAATTTTTAAATGTCTTATGGAGTTTAATTTTATGGAGTTTATTAATGAGTGTTGATGCTTCTATTGTGTGTACTTCCCTTCAATTACTTATACTTATTTCAAAGATTATTTTATAGGTATTAATTTTGTTGATGTTACTAATTTATAATAACCATTTTAGTAAATGCAAGCTTAGGATGAATGGATCTACTTTGTCATAAGCTTCATAAGCCAAATTCATATTAATAACATGAATGGGAACTCTCTCTGAGGAAGACATTCAAATAAAGCAGGGGTGAAGTCAGAAGTGTGAATGCAGTATTCTTTTTGTAGCATACCATTAACTACTCTTATTCACTAGAGACTCATTTTTATGCAGAAAATAAGTAAGGGATGTCATTGAAATGCTACTCTGTCAGGATACTCAATATGCTTCATCATAAGTGAATCACCTACTGAGTAAACTTGATACTTAGTATAAGATTGCGATTGAGGTAAGATTTCAGGATATGACAATTGAGGGAGAGGACTAAGAAAAGGATTATTCCTTTACTATCTCAAATAAATAAAAAATATTGCATAAACATAGGAATATTTTATAAATATAATAAAAGAAAATATTTTTAGGAATATAAAGAAGAATGGCATCAAATCATTAGAACATTGTGTGAACCTAAAAAACAATGATCTTGTGCAACAGCTGTCTGAAACTTTAATTATAAAATCCAATTAAAATGTATTTTAGGAACTTTTTTTTTTTAATCACAGCTAGAGGAAAAGTTTCAGAAGAGAGAAACTAGTGTTTTTTGAGGGTAGCATACTGTGTGGTGTTTGGTAAAATTTAGTACTTTGCTTGTTCTTTCTGGCAAAATAATATGCTCAAGACTTACAAGGATGTCAACCATGTAGACATCTTCCTAGACATACAGGCTAGTTAAACTAAGTCATCTGGTAAATATTTGTTTTGCCATCTGTGATTTTCATTGTTCACAAAACAGAAAAGTATCTTTAGGACTTTCTATGATGAACATAGTTCTATTCACAGAATATATAAATGGGTCAATGTAATAAAAGGGAAACTTGGAGACATTAATAACATCTTTGAGTTCGTACTGATGAGAGAAGACATTGAAACCTTGCATGGATCTTTGTTTAGGGAAGTAGATTTCAAGCTGGCCAAATCACTAGGCATAAGCACAGTGACCTGGGATTCTATGTTGCATATCGTGAGAGCAAGGATGTCTGCCCCTATTTTATATGAGTAGAATCAGGTAGAAAAAAAAAATCAAACCTTTTCAAGTGTAGAAAACTAGTTACAGGTATGAGCCAGAATTTAGTAGTGATTGTTTGACCTCATATGCATACCCTATGCCTTTTATAACTACAGCGCTGAAAGTTAGGTTTTATGTTTATTGTAAGCTATACCTAGATAACAGGTGCACTAGGCAAAAAAAATGCGTAAGATTCCTTTTTTTTTTTTTTTTTTACAATAAACCCAATGATAAAATGTCATAAAATTTGCAGGGGATATTTAAAATATTTGCATTGTTAATTTTCATAACAAGCAGATTTTGTTACAAATGTCAGAAAACTGTAAAGTTGCTAAACATAATTTGATTTGAACAAAAGACATGACCCTTAAATTTTGAACCTTAGTTGATTCTTTTTTTTTTAATTTTCATATATTTTTCATTTTGATTTACGTAGTTATATTTCAGAAAAGGATTCCCTACTTCAGGTGTTCTTGCTACAGTGCATCCACAACAGAATATTCTTGGTTGGTGAGTGTTTCTTAACTGATTAAGTTATATTAGATAAAATCAGCTTTGAGTGTTATAATTATTAAATGCTTCATTTTTACTGTGTTATCTCACCTCAAAGTTTAGTTTTGATTAACAGAATTATCATTTGAGGTTTTAAGACTTGTTATTGCTTCTCAACATACTTTTAAATATAAATTGTAAGACATTTGAAATAAGAAGCATTTCAGTGTTTTTCCTGTTCCCATCTCATTCTCTATAACCTAATAAGATAAAGAGGTGTAATAAAATAGATAAGAAAACATTTTAAAATGAAAAAGATAGTTGTTATAAAAATTTACTGTTGATGACTATTAAACTAGAAGCTAGTCAGTTATTCTGAATTCACATATAATTTCTATTTGTTCTGAAAAAATTGAACTTACTAAGACATTTAGCAATTTGACATTAATCATTTGATAAAATGATTAATAAACTAAGACATTAATCATTTGATAAAATAGTAGGAAAAGCATGACAGTCATTCATTCACATTTGTTGCTGGAACTCAAATGAAAAGTGAGTAAAGTTTACTCAGAATTCATTCTTTATAATTTTTATCTGTAATTTGTAATCCATGAAACATTTTCACAGATAAAACAGTAAACAGTAGCATAGCCATATACCTTGAGGTATACAAAAAGTTAGAAAATGTTGAACAAAGTAACCTGGTCCTGGATTCCATGTGCTTGACAAATAGCCTATATCACTTCTCAAATTAAATTAAAATTAAATGAAAATCAGTAAAACATCTACTCTCATCTTATTGAGACATTTTAATAATTAATCATCATTTAATGCTGTCCGGGGCACTGTATTTGTTATCTATGAACCCTGTTCAAATGAATTTTAAATTGTTTAACTTTTAATGTAAAAGAAAAAAAAAACTTGATGTAATGTTTCCTCTACATTGTATTTTAAGTTCAATATAATCTCAATTGAAGTGAGTGTAATAAATCATAAACTTAGTAAAAGCTACTTGGTAGATAATGGCTTCTAACTATACTTAGCTGTATGGTCGCAGATAAATCGTTTATACCCTACAGATCTAATTTATTAAAACACACAAGAAAGGCCTTAAATTATATCTCAGTTTACTAGGAACATTGTAACAGTATCATAAGCTAGTACCTTTAAACAACAGAAATTAATTTTCTACAGTTCCAGTGACTTGAAGTCCAAAATCAAGTCAAGGAATCAGCAAGGTTGGTTATTTGAAGGGCTTTAAGAAAGAATGGTTCATGTCTTCTAGCTGGTGGGAATGGCTGGCATCCTGCCTCTGTGTCTCTATTTTCTCTTTTTATAAGGAAAAAATAATCATGGTTTAGGACCTCATCTTAATACTTCTTCAAAGACCTTACTTCTAAACAAGGCCCAAATCTGTATTTCTGGATGAATATGAACTTTGAGAGATCTTTCTTAACCTACTATAGAAACAACAATTTCAAAGATCCCTTCAGTTGTGATGATTAAAGAAAGAGTTTTAAAGCATTTCTTATATTTGCATTATTTTCTTTGGCAAGCTACTCATATAGAATGATCTTTTTAAAGAACATTTTAGTTTAGATCTAGATATCTTGGGAAAGGAGTAATGATTTCTTAGGTAAATATGTGCTACAACCTGAAAATTTTAAAGCACAAATTGGAATCTTTGTTAAAGATTCTTTAAAAAATATACAGTATTTTATTTAATTATATCCCCACCTTTCCTCTAATGTATAACAGGAACTAATTTCACAAACCGAGAACAAATGTTTTGCTGACTTCACATTTAGACATTTTGTTTCTTTAATCAAATTTGTTCCATTCTTATTTGTCCTGTGAACCCTGCCACTGCTGTTGATGTGGTCAGTGAGTTAAATTGTGAAGTTGTACTGCTGAAGTTCTAGGAAGTTATTTTAGATACACTGATATGTTTATTCTTAAATTCACAGTACTCAGTATTACAAATACAAAAATCTGATGGTGAAACACTAAAATATGAGCAAAGACAAATAATCCTCCTTTACAATGGATGTATCTTCCCTTCTTCGCATTCTCCTTCCTCTCTCCCACTTCTTCCTTCCTTCCTCCATCTTTCCATTCTTCCTCCTTCCTCTATCCCCCTCCCTTATTCCTTCTGCCTTCCTCCCTCCTCACTCCTTCCTCACTCCTTCCTCCTTTCTCCCTCTTCCCCTACTGAATTATGAGGATTTAAGAATACAGGGTTGAATAAAAAATTAATTTTTACCTTTACTATTTAATCCTGTAGATAAAGTTACTAATATCGCAGTAAACGACAGCTTCAGGTACAGGGCTCATATTACTTTTGTTACCTACCAAGATAGAATTTTAATGTTTTTACTGAACATTTGAAAATGGCTCACTGTAACATCCGTAATTACAGCGTTTGGATAACATATTTTTAAACATGCTTCTTTTCATGTTTAACTTTTGAATGATTATTTGGAATATATATCAGTAACATCACTATCCTTCATACTATTAAATAAGATATCACATACATAATAAATTACAGCTAATAAAAATAATATTGATAATTTCCATGTTATTTCTCCAAAGCTTTCACAATATTTATGAACAATGTCTTATAAGGCATTTGTTATTGCCTCAAGTTTCATGGTTCTTATCTGAGAATGGCTTTATTTTCTGCACTCTGGACATCCTGGAGTTCGCATCCCAAAGACTTCCGGCTTGCCTCTTCTCAGAGCAATCAAATTTAATGTGCTTTTCAACTGCAACTTTATTTCCTGTGCTTAATTTTTTCTGCTGGTCTTTATTTAAAGCTCATTTCCTCATAGCAGCTTCTATGACACTGAGTCACCTAATTCTTCATTTGGAGTATCCTTATAGCACCCAGGACATCCCCTTAGCAGCACTAATGATTACTATCTTAAGATTGCTGACCACTGTGAAATTATAGAAGTAGAGGGACTATCACTTTTCATCAATAATCTCCAGCAAGACATAGAAAAAGCACTCAATATGCATTCAGCTAATTTATATATATATATGGAATAGCGATATTTAGAAAATAATTTTTAAAAGTTTATATATCTTCTTTCCTTTCTTAACATTATTTCAACATTTTCATATTTAATAATCATAGTGATGGTATACCCCCATTATACCAAGAACGGTAGCCATATATTAGGGTTTGTCTTACACATTATTTAACTACATTATAAACTTGACTAAATCAGCTGAGTGAAGTTAGGTGCATTTCCCTGCAGGCAAATAAATGGACTTCTATCATTTTTTTTTTTCATCCAACAGTCAATAACAGTTACCAAGCAGCTACTTATTTTGTTACAAAGTAGAAATTCAGGCAAAAAAGATAGGTGTGCACATGTTCATGTGGATTTCAGAGGCTAATGTAAATATTTATGAGATCTATAATAGACTTCTGAAATAGGCACAATGGTGGCACAGGAGAGGGTGATAACTTCTGCTTGGGTGTGTCACAAAGTGTCTGTAAGGATAAATTGCTGGAGGTGACTGAATATTTCAAGCACAACAGGATTTGAAAGAGGACATTTCATGCCAAAGGAACAAGAACCCACCGCAGAGGGAATGTATTTGGGGGAGAACGAAGTAGTTACGTGTCATTGCAGCATGGCATGCCTTTAAGGTACAGTACAGAAACTGATCGGAAAGGACCTTAAATGCTTTATGGGAGTTTGGACTTAAAACTGTATGCAAATGAGCTTAAATGTATTTTATCCAGATGCTGATTTATTATGATATAAATCTGAAACCTATATCATGTTAAACACTAATGTCATGTCAATGCAAATATTAAATAAAACTAACAAGTGTTTTTAGCTACAGTTTCCTTTTAACAAGTCTAAATTTAGAAATTTAGAAGTTTAGGTTATTAAGAAGGATTAAAGGAGCATCCAAATAGCTCTTCACTGCAAGAGCAACTAATGTAAAAGATAATCAACATTATCTAAGATAATCAAAAAAACAAAGCATACTTGCTGATATGTGGTTGAGAGTCAGCCCTTTGTCTCTTTGCACTTAACAGGAGATAGTCTGAAAGGAGAGGGAACTCATTTTGCAGAGGTTGTGGGCAGGCGTGCCCTCTCCCCATTATAGTTTGTTTTCACTGTATTGCAGACCATTGCATATGCCATTTCTGATTAAATAGTCTTTGCAGATAATGTTATTAAGGTTTAGCTAAACTAACACTTCGAAAAATAAGTAAGTTCTTTCAAAAAGCCTTGTTTTGAAAGAAATAAGTACAGATGAGGACAGGGATAAAGCCGTGAGAAGGGGACCTTCCTAGCCCTACTTTTATCTTCAGCTACAGTGCAAGAGTAAATAGTGATGAGAGAAGCAAATCTGACAAGAAAGCGGTAAAAAAATTAATTCAATTAAGATGACTATATGAAATTTGGATTTCCGTATGTTGTCTTTAATGATGAACTTTGACCTAGTGTATTATGCACTCTGAGATATGAGTTAGATCATATTTTGTGGCCTTCACACTCACATGACATTTTAACTGGAACATCAATAGTATAAAGACAAATACATGTTTTTTTTTTTTTTCCGGAGATGTTTGAAGTTTTGCAATATTTATGTTTCACAGTGGACCTTTGTAAAGGTATATATTTGCCAGTTTCTTTTGATATCTACTATTATATGTATTAATAGTGATATGAATGTATACATAGCAACATGTAAGGATATTTGGGAGAGTTGCTGGAAAATATTTTCACTATGCTAGAGTGATTTTCAGATAGTTGAATTTTTTTTTTTAATAAGTGGATCCAAGGACAAGAACAAATAGGTGAAATCTCATAGAAATACTATTTGTTAGCTGGCAGAGAGTACTTTTTAAGTTTCAGTCTATTTATGTAGCAATATTTCTGGCTAGAGAATTCATAAAAAGTATTTCTTCACTGGACCAAATCTTAATAAATAAGTAAAACAGGCAGAAGGTATGAACAAGGTGGTCTAAGATCTACCTTTTATTTATTAAGACATAAATTGATACAGTCAACGTAGTCTGCAGTTGATGAAAAAAATGCTTTTTTATCAGGCTATTTCAGTCTTCAATTTCTATGCTGATATATTCATATAAGAGGAAGTTATATATACACTGCGAAGTTAAAGTAAGTCATCTTGTATATGGGAAAATAAGAACTTAATGTAGTAGGAAAGACAATCCTGTTGTAATTTAGCATTTGTTAATGAAGAAATGAATTGCGAAACATCCACATTTGTTCAAGATGAGAGAGTTCAAAGCCTAGAGAAAATAAAAAGCATGATATATAATTGAAATGACCATTTATTCTTACTAATTCACCATTGCAATTTTTTCATAGCCTTGCTTCTTAGTATTCTTAATCAATAATTATAAGTAAAAATAATCTCATAAAACAACATATTTAATTTATTTTTTTATTGTTGTTTGTGTTCTTTGTCATTCACTAGAAGGTAAATATTATTGAAAGTAAGCATCACTTTAACAAAAAGGACTTTAGCTCCTAAGTAGACTAAAATTTTAATGCTTAGATACATAATGGGAGTGTTTTGGATGAGATTAGAATGGCTGATACAAAAAAAAAATGAATGGCTGGTACTAAAACAGGGGTTTATCAACAGGTGAAATTAAACATCAGGATAATTATAGGGATTATTAAAACTACAATTTTTATTTTTTAAATAATAACCCAACTTTATTTGAATATAGCCTGAATTGAAATATAATTCATTATAATACTCAGAGCTTCCTATATATTTACGTCATACTGTTAAATGGCATGCTTTCTGGGATTTTTGAATTTTCCATCACATTTGCCAGCAAGAGAAAAAAAAAAATCAACCTATTATATCAGTGCACTATCTGAGCAAACATGATTTTAAAAGACTTGTAGATTGTTCTTTTGTTGATTGTGAAAAAGTCAATTGGCAAAAAATACTGACAAGGAAAAGTATTGAAAAAACTAATATTTGCTAAAAAGAAGCCATTTCACTTTATCAATATGGATGCCCAAATGCACACATGCATCGAAACCAGCATCTTTGCATTGAATTGGAAAGAAACTGTGAAATTTGCATTTTCTTCTTTGATATGAATACTGTCATCCCACTCTGTCATGCTAATTGAATAATAATTTACTATTTGGAATACTGAGCGATCTTAGTTTTCAAGTGTTCTAATTTAAATGTACTGTCAGTGTAAGAGTTTATCAAACAAAGAGCCTTTATATTAGCACCTTTTACCCCAACTAGGATGGAGTCCCTTATTTAGTTACATTATTTAAAACAAAGACACACACACAAACCAACAAATGAGAAACAACTAGAATACAAGTTTGCACCTTTCCTGAACTTGTAAGTCACACCTGTGACAATAAAACTGGTGCTGATTAACTGTCATACTTTCAGAAGCTCAATTAGCATAAGTATAGGGGAAAAATCACAGTCTCTTCTATTATCATGACATTAGTTAACTCAACTATTTATGTTGTTGTTCTTTAAGTCAGTTTTGAAGAGCCTCTACTTACTTTTAATGCTATTTTAAAATGTTAATTCTAAGTTTGACACATATGTCTGTAGCAGAAATATATGTCACAATACTCCACATTCCGCTAGTTTTTCAGATCATTGTACAAGTAAATGCTTCATTGATTCTTTTTTTTTCCCTGTCTTAACTTTTTATTTTTTTCATTCAAGGGGACAGAGTGCTTGCCTAAGCCTATAAGAAGTGTAATAAACCTTTAAGACATCATTGAAGGTTTAAAGTGACCACTCTATCCTTTAGGGTCCAAGATTTTCCAATGTAAAACTGTCACTAAATGTCACACTGAATGAATCTTCAGTGTTAGAATATTGACAGTTCTTCTGTATCATAATATTTGTGGTCTTGCCTGCTTAGAAACAAGCATACATTAAAGAGAATTGTAACACAGAATTGATTTGACTACTCTGATTCAGAAACAAAATGGACAGTCAGTAATTAAAAGGTAAAATATGGTGGATAAATGTCTAAATTAATTACTGTTGCAGTTCTAAATACTGAGTTAGACATACTTCATTTTAGTTTCCTCTAGCCTATCTCGAATGTATATGTATATACATATATACATATATATATATACACACACATTTATATATATAAATATATTAATTCCAAACATCGTTCTATGTATACACCTAACTTCTGCATTCATGTGTTGGCATTTTCATACACTATATAAAGAAAATATTTGTATGGTAGTTGTGAGTATTTTTGTTTGTTTTTTATTTCCTTGGTAGTGATTAGAAAACAGGGAGTTTGTGATATGAATGTTGCTTTTGTCAAGAAAAATCTTAAACTTCTGAAACACT
Source organism: Uropsilus gracilis (assembly GCA_004024945.1). NCBI lineage: Eukaryota > Metazoa > Chordata > Mammalia > Eulipotyphla > Talpidae > Uropsilus > Uropsilus gracilis. The sequence goes on along the minus strand of PVHY01000427.1, from coordinate 166,026 downwards.
TTTTTTTTTTCAATGACTTCTGTAAATGAGAGGATTCCTTGATATTCATTAATTTAGGATGTCCACTTATCCACAAGTCAACAGAGGAGTAACTGACTAGGAAACAACAGCAAATAATAGGAAGTGTTCTAACAAATCAACACTGACATTTTAATGGCTTAGCACAGGTGTTTTTAATCATATAAAGTTTCAACAGATATTCAGAAAATGCTCATTCAATCATCTAGGTTTTTCCATTTTCTGATTCCTGTTTCCTTGAGGATCTTGGAGTCTTCTTGCTTTGACTAATGGTTTGGAAATACCACAGAAGAGCGACATGAATTACTTTTTCCCACATTCATGTGCCTGCCTAACTGCAAAGAAGGCTAGGGAATGCTCAAGAAGTGAGTCTGTAATTCCTGTCATACCAACAGAAACTTAAATGTCTCAGTGCCCAGAGATCATAAAAACTAAATGTTCTTGCCCAAACTTCTTACATAATTTAGTAATTTAGAAATATTGAATAAAATGGTTGCAAGGAATTATAAAATCTGGAAGGAAATTAAACAATTATGACTGCTTTTAAAAATTGTGGGATTGAGGGGTGCATAGAAGTACTTAGAGTTGTCTAAACTACTTCATTACAAATGTATATTTTTTGTCTTTATTTTGACCAGCTTGTATGTCAGTGAAAGTTCCATCCAAGTTAGATTTTTTAAGGCAATACTTTAATAATGTCACGCTTAGGAGAGGATGTGTCAGGAGGAAAAAAATTTAAAAAAAAACCACTGTGAAAAGTAAGAATAAAGGAGAGAAATCATTATTTTAGGAATAAAAAGAAACAATAGATTTGTTTTAAAAATTGGCCTGACCAAATGTCAAAATCTTAAGATGGGTATGTGGAAATTTCTTTCAGAATCTTCTAAATCCTGGAAAAAGGAACTTATTTTGTTCTTATAAATTGAAGTTTAAGGGGAAAAACTTCTAATTTGGCTCTATTCTAGGACACACATGGTGTCATGAGGCTGAGTTTCTTTATCTTCCTGGGAAAGATTGACTCTAGGTGCCAGACAGTTTCCTGACCTGAGGGGAAGGGGCACATTTTCATCATTTCTGACTTGAATGCCTAGAGGAACATGTTTTTTCTTGCATTTCTTCCTCTTCTTTCTTGATTGCAATATTTTAGTCATAACATTACCCTAAATTGTCTTAACATAATAAAAACATCATTAAAATTTTTCATGACTTTCAAATGAAATCTTTCCAGTAACCATATAATGTATAGATGTTCTTAAAACTATTTATTTTTATATGGGATAGAATAATTTGGTAAGATCCCAGAGGTAAAATTGTTGTTGTTGTTTAAATTTCAGTTTGTGTATCTTAATTTTTCAGAATGTGCAATCTGTAAATGCATAATCATTGATTTTCAAATAGACACATGCTCAGAAATTAGCCTCTTTATGACAACTCTTTAATATTACAATTGACTTGTTTCTTGCAACAGATATTTTACTGCTTTAGATTTTTCCATAGATAATTTTACAATGTAAATAATATGTGATGCCATCTTACCAAATGGGCACTAGATAGATACATATTTTTTTTAATATTTTTAGACAAGAGTGAATGCAAAACATGGTCAGATATATTACTGAGACCTGTTTAAATGCATTAAAATTATTTTTTCTGATAAAATTTCCTCATATTAGTTGTTGAAAGTTTCATTTAATTTCAAATAACTATTAGAGATTTTCATTCACCTCCTATACTCAGTGATAGGAACTCTGTTTTTACGATATCCTATATCTAAAGAAATGAATGAATGAATGAATGAATGAATGCAGAATTTTCAACTAGGATAAATGCTTTAAAATATTTTCATTTCCATGAAAAAATAAGGACTGATGCTAATAAATTAAAACGATTGGAAATTCCTTTGAAGCAGTGTGTGATTAAACGCAGGATTTATCATGGAACAATTAAGTAAATTTGGCTTTAGGTATCTTTGCTCATTCCCCAGGAAATGAGTGATAGAATTCTGGTTTAGAGTTACACTTTATTAGAGATTTATATATTTTAATTGATTCAGTTTTGGTTATAAAGCTCCGATGGAACAGCTGATGCAAATGACATAATATGTTAATATGTAAACTTCCCATGAGTTATCTTCAATTTCAGCAAAAAGTGAAAACATAATTTATCTGAATGTTCTGCACAAGTGAATGTAAAATAGTAAAAATGAATGTAGTTTGTATTATCTAAAATATTATCTTATACTAGAGGAATCTTAAATAAAATAATCCTAGCCACAGGTAAGCACAGAAAATGCTTTTAGAGTAAAGTTAAAAAGAATTTTAATAAATAATAGATTGGAAGGAGACTGATCTTTTCTCAACTGCCTTTGTTTTCCTTCCTTTTTCACTAAAAATTTTGTAACAAATATAGTATTTTAATATGAATAACCATAGCGCTGGCTTTTTTTTTTGGGGGGGGGGGTTAGGGTTGTTAAATGATTACTAACAGTAAATGCATTGGAATTTATGATATTCTTGTAAATCTCAGTTTTCCTGTGATCTAACTTACTAGACACAGATTAATTGTATCAAAAAAGTATATAAAATGAATATAACTGAGGTACACTTTTGAATAAGGAATCCTAGTTAAAGTAAAACAATGTCTTATAACAAATTACCTTATTATTCAAATGGTGCAACTTTAAACATCTTTTTCAGATAAAGTTGACATCAGATCTTCCTTTGACTATGTATCTCTTATTAAACTGAAATAGTTCTGTGAGGATAGCAAGGTGCAATTACAAAACTCAGACCGTGAATTTATAAAAATATGTTTACTTCTGTTGCATTCATTTATACAAATTATATAGTATTCTCCTGTCATTTATTTTAAGACATTGGAATCCATGAATTCAGTTTTGATAGAACAGAATTGGAACAGATTTTAATGATGTTATAATTTTCCTTTCTGAAAATTAAGAGTGGAGGTATTATGCTTCTTGATTTGAGCTTTAGGTGAATTTTATAGAATATGCAAGAATTTTAAATCATCGATTGCACTAATTTCTTATGGAATCTCATGAATGTATTTCAAGTGTTATTGAATATTATATTATGCATGATGAAAATATTTAGAACAAAAGTTATTTTTCTATAAAAAAAATTGCAGTAGCTAGCAGGAAACATTTTAGATATCTTCCAGGAGACCATTTTCGCAGAAGATTTAAGTGATTTAGTCAAGGTTATACAGCTACTAGGCATAATGTGGACCACAAATGATGGTTTACAGCATCTACCTAGTAACACTTTGCTCTTTCCTTTTGTTATTTATTTCTTTGTCTCTCTTCTTTCTCCCTTTCTCTTTATTCCTTTTCTATGGTCCTGGAGGTTTCACTATGACCCAGAGCTAGGAGTTATCTTGGGCAGTGGTTTTACAAATTGAAGAGTGGGCAGGGCCCGGATGCTCATGCATGTGCCATCCCAATCCCCCTTGGGCTGGAGCCTGGGGGTAAATGCCTCAGCAGATCTGGGCTGCAGATGGCTGCCATGTAACAACTGATACCAGCGGCGTGCAGGCGGGCGGACTGGAGGGGGGTGGGGGGTGGATAGGCGAAGGGCACTGTGCCCCTTCCATTTCCTCACTCTCCAGCACTTCAGTAGGAACAAGAACATCTATAACATTAACTCCATCATAAAATGGGTGAGGGACCAGGTAAAATTCCAGCCCACAAGCCTGAGCTGGATACAGCAGATGGACTATTAAAAGAACCAATCCAGGCGAGACAGGAGAAACATCTATAGAAACACAATATCATGAAGCGCACCTGTGTGCTTGCCCGGTCTGGAAGACCCAAGAGCTCATTTCAGAGATGTCTTCTGGGAGAGCAAGGTGCCCCTCCCCACTTTACAGGAGAGGAAAGGCAAGCCAAAGACAGGGGCCATCGGCCCCACAACAAAGCTGCAAACTGAGACGGAGGAGATCATCTACAAGGGCCAATCACAATTGCTTGTATCCACAGAGAAACTTCTCACTGGCAGTGGCAGGGGGTGAGGCCCCCCCCCCCAAACCTGATGCCAGAACCATAAGGTAAAGCAGCAAAACAACAAAGATGGGGTTGGAGAAGACAACCTCCAACGAGAAAGCATGGAAAGACCACAAATAAAAATAGACAGGCTGCTCAATGCAAACTTAAGATGAAAACCTGCCTTCAAGGCTCACCTGGTTCCGAGAACAGTCCTTCACCCAATGAAAGAACACTACCACAGGAAAGAAAGACATCAATGGACTTAACACAGACTAGCAACCAACAAAGAGTGGGGTGTGAAAGAATGGAGGGGGCACCTGAGGGAGGGAGGTGGGAGAGATATCCCAAAAACCATTTACTGCGTTTGTGATTTAAAGAATTAAAAATAAAAATTAAAAAAAAATCAAATTGAAGAGTAGTTGTAGCCACCTATAATTAAAGCGCAAAGGTGACCATATTCTAACTCAACAGTGCTCTGTAACACTACTTATATGGTTTCTTTTGACAATAGGATAAAAATTGCCTTCATATACACTTCAGATATCCAGATAATCAGATAACAGGGCTCACACAATTCTCAATTTTATGAAATCAGTAAAATGTAAGTTATATTAAGAAACATTTCATACACACTTAGAGGGAAAATAAGTATATTTTATTTACTATACAGTTAGCAATAAATATTCTTATCTATAAGGAATCATAAATATATTTTAAATAAATGATTTATTGTAATGTAGGCTTTCCTCATTAAATACTAAGAAGATCATTAGTACTTCTTCAAATCTTTATGAATTTATGATTTTTTAACATTGCAGACTCTTCTCTTTCTGTATTTCTACAAGTAAAGGAATATTTTTTTTTGATTTGTTACTGGAATGATTAGTGTTATTTTCAGTTGTCTTAAGTTTTGTCACTTCTCTCTCCAGAAGGTGCACTTTAATGAACTTTTGAAATGCTTGATATTTGTCTTGCTTCCTATATTCAATAGAACAAGATGTAATGTTTCTCTGCATCTGTTTCAATTCAAGATCTTATGAAAAGTATGAGATAAAAAGCATTTCATTTTTATACCTGTTTCAATGTTGGGTCTCCATTTGTGTTAGCTGTATACAGTGACCAAAAAAAAAAAAGGGGTGGGGAAGTAAGGGGAATCTTTTTCTTAAAGGACTAGAATGAGTATGACAAAATATTTGGACATTTGGACATTGAGTTATTTGGACATTGAGTTTGATAAAAATAAAACTGTATATCACTTCTGACCAGCTTGTCCTGTCTTTTAACCACCCCTTATACTTCTTTAATTCTTTCTCCTCCCCCATCACCACATAAACTTTAGTTCTTTTATTAGTATCTGATAGTTGTTACAAATATTTTTGTTGAATCATTCACTATTTAAATGTCCATATACGTTTTTGTTATTATAAGTTGATTACTACGTCATTCCCTTAAATTCCTTCTATTTTCCTGTGTCCATGGTAGCTTTTCACCTCTCTTTATAGCCAAATGGTAATCCAATGCCAAAATATGCTGCATCTTTTTGACTCAGTCCTCTATCACTGAGTATTTAGGCTGTTTCTGTGTTCTATTTAGTTAGTGCTGCAAAAAATATTGTATAACTTAGATGTTTCTCAATTGATAGTTTAGTATTTTTTTGGATAGATGTCCAAGAGTGGGGTTATTCATTATGTAGTGCTTCCATTTAAGTGAATTTAAGTGAATATTACTTCCTAAAATTGCCTACACCAGTTCACAATCTCACCAGACTGTTGAGTAGACTGTTGACAGTTGAATAGACTGTTGACAGTCTATTCAATGTCTGATAATACTGCTTTATGTTTTTTACCTGCATCTCCCTCATTATAGTGATGATGACCATTTCCCTATATATCTGCTGACTTCTTAGAGTCCTCTTTATGGAATTGTCTGTTCAGATCTACTACCCACTCAGTTATTTCTTGTTGTTAATATGAGCATTTGTATATGTTGGATTGTAACCTTTTATTGGTTGTGTAATGTATATTTTCTTTCATGGTGTCTTTAACTATATTTTACTTTACTGTGTAAAGTTTTTAATCTGAGATAACCCCAGGTTTGTATTTATTTATTTTAAATTTTACTTTCCTACTTGGAGTAGGTGATCTCCAAAAAAAAAAAAAAAAAAAAATCTATGTCACTGATATAATGAAGATGCTTTAAGCTCTTTTATTTGGCAGAAATATACATTACTCACTTGGGTTTGGGTTCTGTCTGAATGGGTCTCTCCCTGGGTAGAAATGGTATGTTTGTTGATGAGTTAGAGAGAACAAAGTGAGTAAATGAGCTGTAGAATATAAGAATCAGGATAACAAATTGTAACTGAACCACTGAGTAGCTACTAGTTTAAGGGTTAAATATAATCACTTGCTCCCCATTTAAATAAAAATTGAAGAAACACAAATGAAGTAAAGGCATAACTAAAGTGGAAAATTCTGCATGTATTTATTCTCATTGATACTGTGTTCTGTAAAGTTAGAAATACCCTATGGCCTTAACACTTTATCCAAGTTCACTGTCATTTTCATTTTATGATATAAAATTGTTCAGTGCATGCAGAGAGCAGACAAGTGTATACCAGAACTGATACATAACACGGTATGCAACATTTTGATTAAAAATAAAACATTAAGAAACTTCTGGGGCGAAGTATTCTGAAACAATCTCCATTCTGTATATCTCATGTTCCACCCTCTCATAAAAATGTCACTAATATTTGGGATATGGTGAAAAAATAAACAAAAGCCTTGAGGAAAATTCAAAACTAGCTAAGCACCAAACTGAAGCACACAACTTTGAGCAGGATGGAAAGGGGGGGAATGGAGGGAGGAGTGGGGGGATAAATCCCTGGGATTACAATGATGTGAACTTTATCTATAAATTAAAAAAAATAAAATTAAAAAAAAATCCTCATTGTTAGCATGGCATTTTTGACACCGAGTAAACATCGTATTAAAGCTTACATTCCAAATATTCCTGATTGTAAACATTTGGAAAATGATTGGAAAATTATTGGTTGTTGAAATAATGCTAAATTTACTTCACTATCATGCACCGAAAAATAATTTTCCTGAACTGTACACCAAAACCTTTACAGTTAAAACTCGAGGTAGTTTTTCATTGAAGCTTGTGCTGTAATTCTGAAAAACCAATGATGCCAAAACGAGTGTAGAATCACAGGTTTGTGAGATGGGAAAAATATATGAAAAATATTCAGTTTGAAGAAGAAAGATAAGAAAATTATTTCTTAAATTAATGTGATAGTTTTATTACTTTAGTATGTAAGTAAATGTACATATCCTTTACACTATGAACATTTTAAGTGTATTATTGATGATATATGCTGTTATTATTAGGTAGACTAAATGCAACTTCAATAAAATTGATGCTTTATCAAACCTAGTTTGTTTTACTTAGGGTCACTACCAAAAATAGTGTACATATTCCAAATGATAAGCTTTAAGAAATCTTAACATATTCTTGGATCAGGGAAATAAGATAATATGTGCTAAGTCTAATGATAATCGGCACATTTTAAACTAGTGAATAAATTAATGAAATAAAATGATCTCATTAATAAAAAAGTAATGCGCAACTGAACTTTAGATTATGCTAATTGGGTTTCCTCTTGACTTCATTTTGATGCTGAATAGTGTCACCTTAAATGATTATCTTCAGAATGTATTCTGCATATGTACCCATTTATGTATTTGTCAGTGAAATCTACTTCTAAGTCTTTCCTAGATACTATTCTGTGTTGGATACTTAGCAAAGCTAATTTGGCCATCATCCTTGGGGCTTTTTCATAAATTTCCAAGATGTTATTTCCCTGGTAGCATTGTTTTATCTGTCTTGTTTATGAATAATAATTAAAATATTGGAAGATGAAAACACTTGCATTTTCTTTGCACTGTAGCATAATTTGTTGCTATATCACCTCATAATTTTCAAGCTTTTCATCTTTATCACTTGCTATAATATTTGCATAGACATTCCACCTTAAGTGCAACTACTTATGTGTTTATTGCATTCCTCTATTAATTCCAAGCTATATATCTTGATATTCCCTAAACAAAGCAAGCATTCATTAAATACTAAGGAATGATTGAATGGTCTATTTAAAATAAATTAAACAATGTTAAGATTTTGGATTACTGTGTCTCTTTTTTGTCTTAATTTTTATTGAGGTAACAGTTTGCAACACTAGAGCACTGCATGACTTAGCAAAACAGGTTCACAACTTCTCAATTGTGTGTCACCATACCACACCCACCATTAAACACCATCAGTATTTTAGGCCAGTGGACACCTTCTCTTCTGCTGCCGTCATCAAATCCCTTTTTAGTACCCTCAATCTAGAATCTCATTTTTAGGGTTTGTTTCATTTAATTTTATCATCTTCTTTGTTTTGTTTCTTATATTATATATATGAAATAATTAGTCTTTCTCTCTCTGATTTCTTCCACTTAGCATAATCTCCTTCTATTCCATCCATGTTGTTACAAATGATAAGAGTTTTTTGTTTGTTTGTTTTGTACCTCAGGAGTAGTTCATTGTATGTATATACCACATCTTCTTGGTTCTCTGGTATGTGTTTGTGCGCATAGCTTATTTACATAATGTGGCTACTGTTAATATGTTTGAATTGAACATAAGAATGCATACCCCCCTTCAAATTGGTGAATTTATATTCTTTGGATAGGATCTATGATTGAAACTGCTGGATTATATGTTAGATATATATCTAATATTTTGAGGAAATTCTATGTTGAGTCCAATAGGAAATGGACCAGTTTACATTTCCAACAGGGTATTGAAACAGGGCATAAAGAAGTAGGCAACTGAAGAAAGGCTTACAGGCCTGCTTCTCTCTCTGAAGCAGCTACAAGCAGTTTTTTTGCATCCCCAGCCTTTTTGACTAAAATATTAAACCAAGACTATCAGTGCAGACTAATTTATTTTTAACAAAGTGATTTCTAATTATCCTAATAACTACAAAAGAAATATGTAAGACTTGGAGTACTTTAGCATTGTTTAAAACCTTTTTATTATTGTCCAAAGTCCTTTCCCAGATTGCCCCAAAATCCTCAGTCTCTCATTCCTGATCATCTCACCAATGTCTAGTCAGAGTCCATCTCCAGACGCTTAAAGACATGTTTTTTTTGGCTGCTCCCTTGACTTGCTCCTCCTTGTCTTCCATGCTGTCTTCTCCTTGGAACTCCATGGTGCAGAACCAGCAAAGTTCACTTTCTTCTCAGGCCTAACTTTTGCACAGCCTCTTTCAGACACAAGTCAAACTCAGCAAAACAAACTCCAACACGGAGTTCAAATCTGCAAACTCCTTAACTGCATCTAGCACATATGCTGCCAGTCTGGGCCAGCCAAGGATTGCAGGTCCCTGGTGGCCACATGGCCAAGCTCACATGGCTCACATCTTTACAAGATGGCCAATTCCCATCTCTCCTCCATTGAATCTCTCTCTCTATCCGATCTCCATATTTGAATTTCCATCCCTCTCTTTGTTTGCACACCCTTTATATACCCTGATTTCCCGCCTTCCAGGAAACCTGTTTTACCTTGACCATTTTACTTCTTTCTCCCCCTGCATCTCCCTGAAGGGAAATTTTAACTAAGGTCATTTTTTCATTTTAGCATACCTGTCCTTGAAATCTGCAATCTTAAACAGGAGACAGTGGGGGGTGGGAGCACACCCTATCAGTATGAGGATTCTTCTTTTTTCCTACATCCTCACTTATCTTTATTATTTCTGTTATTTTTTATAATATGTCTATACCATTTTCACACACCAATGAAGTGCTTCTGCATTGTGGTTTCAGTTTACCTTTCCCTGAGGATAAGTGATGTTGAGCATCTTTTATGTGCTTGTTGACCACCTGTACATCTTTGGAGAAGTGTGCATTTAAGCTCTTGTGCACATTTTTCATTGTTTTTCATTTTTTTCTCTTTTGGCTCAGTTGTCTTTGTAGACCTTTTAAGTATAGCATGCAAATATTTTTTTCAGAATGGCATTTTTTCATTTTTATGATAGTTTACTTTGCTGTACAGAAGCTTTTTAATTTAATGTCATCACTTTTACTTTTGTTACCATTGGAGTCAAATACCCACAGACATCACTGCATCCAGTGTTTTGCCTATCTTCTATATATTTCATGGGAAAATTTGAGCGTGGTAGATATTGCTTCCTCATGAAAATTTGATCAACCTCATGACTAAAATCATCGAGCCTTTTGGTTTTGGAGGGACTTATGATTATAGTTTTAGTTCTCTTGCTTATAAACTTCAGGTTTTCTATTTCATCCTGATTAAATCTAGGATGAATTACAAGCCTCAACAAATTATTAATTTCATCTAGATTTTTCAATCTTTACAGAGACATTCATAGTAGTTTCTTATGCATTGCATTTCTGATGTGTTCATTTTAACTGCTTCATTTCTGATTCTATTTATTAATATCCCTTCTTTTCTTAGTTTAGCTAGAAGTTTATCTATTTTAATTATTATTTCTTAGAACTGTCTTTGGATTCACTAATATTTTAAACTATCTTTTAACTTCCTGTCATTCATCATCATGATTATTTCTACTTGGGTTTTGGTTTATTTTGTTCTTTCCTGAGCTTCTAAAGTTTCAGTATTAGATTATTTTAGCTTATTCTTGTTAATTTCTGGGACTCTATTGCTGTGTGTGTCCTTCATAGTACTACTTCTGCATTTTATGGGTTTTGGTACACCATGCTTTCATTTTCATATGTCTCCAGGTATTTCTTCTTTGAGTTCTTCATGAAACTAGTAAAAAGTCAGAAGTCGGTTGTTTAGTCTCCACACATTAGAGTTTTTACAACTTTGATTTTGTGGTTGATTTCTAGTTTGATACAACCTGTTTATAGGAGTTCCCCAAAAATTCACTGTGAGTCTGTGTTTATCTTTGAAAGTCTGATGGGTCTTCTGGAGAAAACAAAAAACTGGATTTCTTTTTCTGAGCCAGTCTCCTACTACTTTTGCCTTTTGATTGACAAGTTCAGTCCATGTGCATTTAGAATGAGATAGATATTTTTTAAGAAGCCATATTTATGTACTTATGGAAATTTAAATAGCTGATAACAATATCAATTATACCAATTGTTTCTATACATTATTACATTTATTTTTCAGTGATTTAAATGACTATCTGTGCTTTCTCAAATAAATTATATATAAATGTGTATGTATGTAGGTATATAGATAGTATTATGGGAATAGTAGTGACTTCTCTCTAGCATTAGTAGATTTTGTTAATACAATAGCAAAAAATATCAGTCTAATGTCAGAAATCATAAGACTTCCAATAGAATACTTGCTATACAAAATATTTTTCATACACTGTACCTTGTTGTAGTCTCCCCTTTTATAGCATGATGGGAATCAGTACATTATTCTGTGATAAGAGCAGTTCATTTTTAAAAATAGGTAATCCGCAATGGCCTTGTGCTGATGAGCTATAGGTTACCATCTGTATAGAGGAAATGTAGTAATATTGAGTTAGTCAAACTGAATGTATCCATAAAAATAGAATGGGGATAATGAAAATTAATTTGATATTCTATGTAAAAGTACCCAGTGCAGTACAGCTACATTGCAGGTGCTCATAAAAATAATCTGTTATAAAAGTAGTAGCAGTAATGTAATAATAATTGTATTGTTGTGAATAACAGCAGCAGGAATTAATTTGAGTAGTAGGATTACGTTCTCTGGCAGAAACTTAATCCCCAGACCCAATTTGTTTTATCTCTTTTTTTGTACACTGACACTTTCCAAAAAAAGATTTGAGGTAACAATGTCAGCTAAGTAGACTTTAGCACATATTATTGGTAAGTTTTATGTGCATGTATTAGCTCGTAGAGATTTCATTAGCTATTAGGATGGGGACTTGCTTAAGAAATTAATGTGGGCTTAAAAGAGCAATTGTAAGAAAGGGAGGTGACATGGTTTTCATTGGTATGGTTCAAGAATGTTATAGCTTATGTCATAATTTTATCAATAGTAGTAATTCCTTTAGAAGATTCTTACAGTTCATGAACTAAAAGCCTTGACACATTGAATTGTTTAAGATAATTCTGGGAAAGATCTGTTCAAACTTTGTATCAGATGTTGTCAATAGAAGAATAAATGTGGTATTTATATTGGAGGACTTTGTAAACTGAAGTGTGCTTATAAAATGCTAGTACTGTAATCATGTAGATGAACACTGTGAAGATAGTGATTAGAATGAGAATGAGTCAACACTCACATTCTTTCTCTAAGGAGATGAGAAAGATATTGATGTCTCTGGTGCTAATGATCATATCATGAACTGAGTAACTGCCCTGGGAGTATAATCCAGTGCTAGTTTGTCAACCACTGCTGTATCCTGGTGTCATTAATAAATCCCACCCCATGAGGAACATGGTGATGTTGACTCAGGAGAAACACCATCTATCTTTATTGGTTGGCTTAAAGGGAATGTAATAAATGAGAATAACTGAAAAGATGATCACAAGCATTTGTCTGCTGCACATGTAAGAAGTTCGGAGAAGCCTGTTCATATTTTAATTTGTTCCTATCAAGAAGATACTCTCTTTTCTTCATATAAATTAGTTTGATTTCCATTGCAGCATGGAGAATATAAAATGTATTATTTTCCTAGCACACACCTACTGGAGAGAAGAGAATTATGCCTATCGAGGAAATGACTAACTTGTTTTTTCTATAAATTTGATTATAAATATGAATCTTAGCCTTATCTCCCTAGGTCGCATTGGGCAAACTGTCAGTGAAAAAATAAAATAAACAAAAAAACTTTGTAAAAACTTTAATGCTGCAAAACTAGGTTACAGAGTGAAAAAGAACACTAATTTTTGTGTTTATCATAATAATAGATTGGATCTATCCATTTGCTATTCAAATAAACTCTGTCAGTATAGTTATTGCTTCCTTGTGTTTCGTTACGGTTTTATTATGATCTAAGTCTGCAACCCTAGAAAATATAATCTATTCTTTTAATTTTTCTCATAAGACTTTTAGTTAAAATTTTCTCTTTCTTCCTCCCTTACCCACTTGCAATTTATCTGTACTAGTCTGGGACAATTTTTGGAAAAGTATTCCAAGCCTGAATTTTGTCGATTGTTTACATATGTTCTGATTCCGGGTGTTCTGGTTTCTTGTACTGCTGATAAGTGTGCCAAGGGCTGCAACGACTATATGCTATTCAGGTTTAGTGCTATTAGTGAAACCTTAGGTGGTGGTGTGTTTGTTCAGCTGAAGGCACGTGATGACTGGTTGTTGTGGAAAACTTTCAAAGACCTGATGCTTTTGTCTGATTGCAAATTACCAAATTAGTCTGGCAATTATGTTGGAATAAACTCAGGCATTCTATAGCACAGTTAGCATGTTTCCTATTTACATGGAATCCCCTTGTCTGTGATTAGTTTTCCTGGGACCGACTGAAAAGTGGGCATAGGTGGGTACTAAGCATATGTGTCAGAATTGAGGAGTTTTGAACTTAGGAAACACTAATGCTCTCAAGATGTCCACTGGCAAATTTGACATCTGCCCCGGACAGAGAAAATGTCACTATATTCTGCTCTCAAGGTCTGCTCTCAAGGTGTCTACTGACAAATTTGATCTCTGCCTCAGACAGAAAATGTCATTATATTCTAATGCTGTTTGCTCTGCAAATGTTCTGAAAATATAGTAAAGAACAAAAACTAACACAAGCCAACCAGAATCATCATAAAGAATTGTTTTCCGTCACCTTTTTACATTATCATTTGTGTTGACTAGGCATTGATGCTGAATACTTGGGACTATTATCAAGAATTTCATGGGGCGGGTGTGAACCCCAGGGATTACAAAGATGTGAAGTTTATATATTAATAAATTATTTATTGAAAAAATTTCAGAATGATTCTGCTTTAACTCTTTAAATAAAGGTTATCTTTTAGCAATATTTTAGCTTTATAGAAAAAGTATGAAGAAAATGCATTTAATCCCCATACTCAGTTTCATTTTTTAACATCTTACATTAATATGGCATATTTATTGTAATTAATAAAATAGTTTATCAGTTAGTACTCTAATTTTAGCTTTTTCTTATTTATTAGTTGGTGTACTTTATATAGAAAAAATTAAAAAGCTTTATTCTCTTATTTGTTTTTAATAGAATGAATATCTTCTGATATTACTATCCAAAGATGTTCAGTCATTTTAATACTGATATGATTCATATTTAAATATATTTGATGGTACTCAATCATTTGTAACGACTATCATTTTTAAATTCACATTGCCTTTTTCTTGACTAGAAAGGCTCTACTCCAACTGACTTTTGGGTTCTTTTTACCTAATAATAGTTATTTGTAATAGTGTCTTTGATACTTTGTATAATGAGATATTCCATGTTCATCTTGTATATTTTTTGCTCTATGACCATTATCTGATATTTTCCTCAGTAAAATATAATAAGTATATTAAAAATATTTCAAAACCAAAAGTTAGATATAGCAGGATCCTGGGCACTTAATAACCTTAAAACAAAGTATAACTTCTAACACACTAAATACAGCTTGTTGAATGAAGGAAACCCAAATGGCAAAATGCATGACATTTTAAAATATTTTAAAAATCAATACACTTTGTACCTTGTATGTCATATATACACTCTTAGAAGCTACTTTAATGATTTTTTCACTGTAAAATTTCAGTGAAGAGAAAAAATAAGTGGGGAATGTTTGATGTTCACTTTTATCTGAAAGTTCTAAAAGCTCATACACACAAAAACACACAGCTGCACAAGTGTATCTCTTGACAAAAAAAAAGTCAAAAGAAAAATAAACTCTCAAGAATGGAGGAATAATGTGTGACAGAATATGGAGTAACTTTATGCAAGATGAAGCCATCGTCAATGCATAGAGTCTAAATTAACTAACTGTAAGTTACTGTATATCTGTCTTGGCAACTATGTTTCCTTTCTACCAATCTTGGAATTACATTAAGACTATGAGTGATGAAGGATAACCACTCAGATAATGGAGATCACATGTGGTTTGTACAATACTGTGTCTCCAGTATATAAGAACAATTCTTCTAGACCAACTTCCACAGGGTAGGTGGGAAGAAGCATTTGTGACATGAATAACTGGATAAATAACTGGATAATGACTGACTGGCTAGTTGAATGAAAGAGACTGAGCACAGAATAAATGAAAATTTTTGAGGGAAGAAAATAATGTACATAATTCTTAGATACTTTTGTTCTTAGATACTTGTTTAGTTTCCAAACTAAAAAAATGCTTTTTTTTTTTTTTTTTAGAACACTGGTTATAGAAACACAAATTTAGCTAAGTACTATGGCATAGATAATACACCTAAGTAGTTCTTCAAATTAAAATGACCTGCTTTTTTTATTCCTGGTAGGTTTGGTAGTATTTAATTTTTTTCCAGTAAGATTGTTTTTCCCATTCATCTCCATTCCATCCATTCATCTAGGTTGACTCATTTGCTCTGTCAGTTTGTATATGTTAAAAAACTAGAGGTTCAAAAGATAATAAATTCTTTTTTCAAAAAAACAAACCTACAGATAAAATGGTGAAAGATCAGATATGAGATGGCATGTAACTTATACCATGAAATTTGAAAAAACAAAGTGTGCTAAGAGAACTTACAGGTGAGGGAGGACTGCCATTTGGGTTCACAGACTGTTTTGCCATTGATAACGTCAGAGAAGTAGAGAGTAAAGCCATCAGGCTCAGGAGTAACTTGGCAATGGGAGTTGAAGAATGAAGAAAAAGCTTGGACTCTGTATAATAATAACCGAAAATGGAAGCCAAGAAATGGAACCTCCTTTGAGAGGGAAAAAATGAGTTCTCTTGAAGACTGTTTTTCATATGGTAGTGAGAGAACTACAGACTCTGAAAGCAGGCTATTGGAAAAGCTGGTCTCCGGAACAGGCCTGAAGGTCACATGGTCAAAGTCAGAATTAAGGCTGTTGCTAACTTGAAAAGCAACCTCAATTGTGCTGTCTCTCAGTTTTCCACTCCACAAAGTAAAAATTTGAGTGAAATTCAGGTCTTTTAGATGATTCAAAATCATTGTTTTTATATTGAATTATTATATATATTATATTGAATTATTTATAATTATGAAAGATATTCTGAAGTTACTTTTGAGAAATGTTCTGATGTCACTAATATTTTGCCATAGAAAAAATGGGAAGAACATATCACTCTTAAGTCACATTTTAGACCATGCTGCAATTGATGTTAGATTTAACCAGGAGTAATCATCATCAAAGGAGAAAAATCTCAGAATGATTGAGATTTTGCAATTCAAATGAAAAAGATACTATTGTTTTTTTTTGAATATGTGATTTTTGATGTGTTATTTATATTAGGTTTCTTCATTTATGAAACAGAGACAGTACTACTTAAAGAGTTGATGTGACCAGGAGATGGTGTAACACACAAAAAAAAAGACGCATATGCAGGAAATAATGTCTAAATATAGATTAATATATAATTAGGAATAAAATAGCTATATAGAAGGTCGAGACTTATGTAAGAATATGAAGTGTGAAAAGCATGGTCATTTCTCATCTCCACTAATCCTCATTTATGTGATAGCAGTAGCATTGATTGTACTTCCAGCTGCCCAGACATACCTGCTGTATTTATTTGAACCAAATATTTAGAAAATCATGAGTAACATATGACCTTGTTATCACAGGAGGAGATGACTCAATCAAGTATTTATTCTTTAGAAATTAATTAGGCCTTTTGTTTTCTGTTTGCACAGCTAAATATTTAGACAGATATTAAATTGTGTCTTGGCAGTCTTGTCAAATCCAATCTGATACTTTGACTCTTCTATTTCTGAAATTGCTCACCCTTTTCATTTAAAAATAACAATAAACTAGATACAAAAGCAGTCACCTCTAACTTCTGAATCTTCAAAGACCAGTTTCCATATGCTTTTCAAAAGAGGCAGATGTTGTTATACCACATTTTGTGAATGTTCATTCTCCTTCTTTAAGTTTTGAGGGGAAATATCAAATTCATGAAATACCACACATAAACTGTCAGTCTCAATTGAAAATTGAAATGGTATAAAGCATTTTTCTCATCTAAACTCTGGTGATATGTGGCTTTTTTCCTTAGAAATAGAGACGCAGTTTTATATATGTAGTGCAACAGAATCTGCACTAAACAAGCATAAAGATTCTGGGTTTAGAAAAGCAACGACTGATACAGAGAAACTGTGATAAGATAAGCTTTTTTTATTTTTTTTCCCTAAGCAATGGGAATTTATGTCTCAAAATAATCCAAGGAATTTGGGGTTTTAACATACAGATGAAGAAACTGAGGCAAAGAAAATTAATGATTCACCCACTATAGCACCGCAAAGTGGTAGA
Organism: Uropsilus gracilis; assembly: GCA_004024945.1. Taxonomy (NCBI): domain Eukaryota; kingdom Metazoa; phylum Chordata; class Mammalia; order Eulipotyphla; family Talpidae; genus Uropsilus; species Uropsilus gracilis. The sequence goes on along the minus strand of PVHY01000427.1, from coordinate 148,528 downwards.
ATGTGAACTCAGGCTATGTATTGGTTGACTAGGATTGGTTTATCACAGGTCCACAGACTGCACAAATTAAATGGAAATCTATTTTCCCATAGTTATGGATACTAGAAGGCAGAGGGTTTCTTCTGAGATGTTTTGGGCTTGTAAAACACTTTATCTTGTGTCTCTTCATATCATTTTCCCTATGTGTGTTCTTATCTAAATTCTTTGTTTAAGGGTATCAATCATATGCATTAGGGTCAGACTAAGACTCTCATTTTAATTAAATTATCTTTTCAGGACCCTACTCCAAATACAGTCACATTCTAAGTCAATTGAGAATGGACTTAAATATTTACGCTAACAGTAATACTATTAGGGAATTGATCATCTTTTGAAGATCTTCAACTTTTCATTTATTAGGGATCTGTGTGCTACAGAAGAGAAATTAAGTTTAAATAACTTATTGTAGATCATTAAGTAATGACATTAAGACTGAAGACTGCAACACCCAAATATAATCACCGAGCTACACCTCCTAACCATCTTGATTCTCTGAGGAAAATACTTGTCATATGCCCAATGCAAATAATTACAATGTTTTTATTTGTGTTTACCCTTAGTTATATGGAAGTGCCAGCAACTACAATTTATTTTTTTAAGTGTGTCTATAATTCAAAAGTCTCCAAATATTCTCGCTAATTTGTATTTAAGCAGTATATCTCATTTCAGTTCAATTTGATTCCCCCAAATCATTGGAGCTTCATGTATATATATGATGAGAAAAATGATTTCAATACAATATTTCAGTAGATTTAAAAGAATGCTAAAATGCCAATTTGGAAGTTGGATTAATAAATATAAACCTACCTGTATAAACACATGTAAAAATGTATTTTTGAACTAGGGGTGATGTAATTACTATGTGGGTAGATTTTTTTTTTTTTAATATAGAAACAAATTTGAGATTTGTGTACAGTGAAGGAAATCATTCTAGGAAACCATTCAGTTCAATTTGTGTAACCTAACTCCGGTGTAACAAGTCTGTGCTACAGGGATATAACTGAGATAAGGTCAGGAGATGAAGGAGCAATTGGAGCTGTGAACCCACAGGACTCTTTAGACTGTCTGGTGAGCTCAGAAAGATATTGAGGACAAGTTAAAAAATGATCACTTTGAGAGAGATAAGTACCCTTTCTTTTCACTGGAACTAAGATATTCACTGCTAGAAAGTCATGGGTTGAGAGCTGGCTAAGTGGCCAGTGATGAATGAATGGCCTGAGATTCTTAGAAAGTGGGAATTTAGCAGCGCCTACCCCCTGAGAGACTGGCTGGTAGCATCATCTGAGAGTTAGTAGTTTTGCTGGGAAGAATTGGATCAGATTATCGGCCCCTTGAGTGTTTTTTCCTGCTGTGTATAATGAGCATGAATTCAGTTCCCCCACAGTCAGCACATGACATTTCACATTACTGTATTTTCCCAAATCTAATTAACCAGACTTTGAATCTCTGCTTGCCAGAGTGACATAATCATTGGAATTTTGAGGAAAATGGGAAAATTGGAAAGCGAAAGCATGAATCCAAAACCAGATATACTAGCATATTTGGAGATTTCACAAATGAATGATATAATATGGTCAATTACTAGCTCTACCTGCAGCAGGGATATGCAATATATGTTAAATGCTTATTGACATTTTTTCTGGTATACTTCTTAAGTTTATGTCATATTTAAAAATGTTCATTGCTTTAGATATTTGCAGACTTTTTGTGAGATGCAGGAACAGAAATTAATTGCGTTGGAAAATTTAATGGAAACCTTACTGATAGAGAGGTTACAATTTGCTCCAGCATTTGTCATTGTCCGAGAAGCTGTAAATTGTATAGTAGCTGCCAGTGTAATGTCCTCCTCCTTCCAAAAGTTCTCTGCTCTCTACTTTTCTCTCTGATATTAGACTTTTTTCGCTTCAAGTTTATTAACCCCAGATATAATCACCATTATGTTTATGGATGTCTTAACTGTGGAATTTTTGGTGTTATTTGTTTTTATTTAATTAAATTTGACTTCATAAACCAATGAAGTTGACAATTGGAGTAGAAGGTACAAAGTCAGAGCTTTTAGATTTTCATAGAAAAATCTAAATAGGTTGTTTTCACATGGATGCTAATATTAGAAAAATACCTAAAACCCTGGATTTGGTGGATGATTTGAGTAGGAAAAATGCAGGCAACAAGAATTTTATGCACGTAGTCAATAATGTATAATTGTTTCTAATGTACATCAAATTATCCCTAACACTGATTAAATATTCAGCATTCATGAGGTACTTTAATCTCTTAAATATTAATGTAGATAAAAGAACATTTAAGAAACTATTCACTGTTCTCTTTAAAGGACAAATTAGAGAAAAATAACTAAAATAAATAATAAGGGAGTTGTGTTGAATACAGAAAAATAAGTTGTTACAAGGATTGTGAAATAAAATGGACATTTAAAAATTTTTAAAAAGCACTGAATTTTTTCTAGAATGATCTGGAGGTAAATGGAAAGTTCAATGAAACAGTGCATTCTAATTTTGACTAGATGACACCTACTGAAAATCCTGAGTTTATAAGTGTATAATTCACATTTTTCCTAAAATGTTTTATGGGAGAAATGGTTGTAAAATACCTGGCTTTTGATAAACCCATGCATTTTTTTCTAGGTATACTGCTGTTATGGTGTAATATTTCTCCAACTTTTTTTTTCATTTTTCCATTTCCTTTGATTTCCATCACAAATATCGTCGGCATTACAAGTTGTCCCTAGTAGAAAAGTTTGAAGCATTTAAGTATTTAATGATTTTCAGTTGTACTCAACCCTTGAGCAGTGGAGCTGTAGAATTAAACACTAACAATGGATGTCAATCAGTTTCAGACAGCAAATGTTTCCACCATGGATGAGACATGGTTTTAGGAGGATATTTATTTTTCTACTGACAAAATAAACAAGATTTCCTTGGGCTAACCTTACTGAGGCTATACCAAAGGGCATACTCTCTGGTAGGGTATTCTGATAATTTTTCCTTCCTCTGTGGTCTGTTAGCCAATGACATTATTGTGTTCATTAGCTGAAATATTGTAACACATTTTAATGGAAAATGATATCTAATAGACTTAAAGTATTGCTTCTTAGTATTCAGCTTCATCTCATTCCAAAACCACTGTTGAATATATAGTCAATGTCAGGGTCTATCTTAAAGATTTCTACCTATGTAGAAATAGCTAACCTGAAATGTAATGATAAATTGAAACTGGAGATATTAATGTACCAAAGATTACCTAACAAGTAACTTAAAAACAACTCTTCTTATTGTGACAATGTTATGCAACTCAGATTGTTCACAGATAGTCTATTGAGTGGCTATTATCAGAGAGAGAATGTTTGTGACAACTAGTACCTATTGAACACTGTTTGTGACAGTTTTGTTATATTTTTAATCCTCAGAACACCTTTATTGTAGACATTGCCTTTTTTTTTTAAGATGAACAAAGTGAGGCCCCTGAGGATAAGCAACCTGATGGATAACACAAAAGATTGGAAGTACAAATACTGAAATTTGCATCTACCTTTGCCTGGCAGTGGAGCTCACATTTTTTACTAATGGGCTTTTCATACAAAGTTCATATGTTTAAAGTTGTTTTGATTTTTCATATAGAAAATTTCTGAGATAATTAAAAAAGTTGTGGCACTCAGAGCTTCTGTGACTGAATGAATAGGGAAAATGGCAGACTTGATTGTGTGACCTTATAAGACATTATAGAATTTAATGGACACATTTAGGTATCTTTTGACTTTTTACCCACATTTTAGTGATTTGCCAATTTTAACTCATTAGCATTATTGATTCTTTTTCAGCATTTAGCAATCCTACCATGACTAAGTTGTTTCCTGTAATTTATCTGCAATAAGTGATCGTCATAGCTCTCGTTATCTGCAGTGAGTTTTCCTTAGTGAGATGTGTCAAGATTTTTGTTAACAGAAAGATTTTAAGAGTACCTTAAAGAATAATTAGGAATACCAGAAAGTTTAGAAAACCAAAATTTAAGTGCAATGTGATGCTATTTTAAAGAGGAATTTTGTTTATTTTTTTTAAAGATTATTTGGTTCAATAAACTCCAGGTATGAATGGTAGAAGGATTTACTTTATTATAATTTCATTTTCTACTATTTACATTATTTATCCAGATATGACCAAGGATGTATGACAAATTTGGATATGATCTTCACCATCAGTAACATGACATAAGTATCCATGGATGAATTTTTTATCACTTAATGATGACTTTGTTCAAAGTGGATAGAATATATGAACGTTTGGTGTTAAGATGTAAATGATGTCCAAATTCCATATAGCAAAATAATTACTTTAACATTAGCTTAATGTTAAAGTTCCACATAATATTTTCCAAGAATTCTTCCAGAATCTCAGTAAGGGTGAAGTTGTTTTCAGTTGGAATTTCATGATGATAACAAAAGTGTTTCTTGAAACAATTTAGTTTCAATGAAAAATACATATTTTTCAATGTAATTCATTCAAAGATGTTCAATAATATATAAATGTAAAGATTATTGTTATATTTTGCTTATACTGATGACATTCAGTGTTGCTTCTTCAATGTTTCATTGGCTGTATTCTCAGCACTGTTCTAGGTTCTTACCATTCTTCTTTTAGTAGAGTCTTTATTATTTGCAGATCAGTTGTAAATTTTGCTAATGTGTTTCTGAAAGCCGACCTCTATGAATATATAACTCGAAAGAGTTTACCACTTAAACCAATACTGCCAACACTGCAAGATTGTTACTGACTTTACTTTTTTGTTTATACACTTCTGTTTCCACTTGCGTGTGTTCACTTATGTTCCTGAAGACTTCACTGATACCATCTTTTAGCCTGTGATAAGTCAATTAATTTTTACAACTTTGAATAAGAAGGGTCACTTCTTAAATGGCATTGAAGCTTATGTTGAACCTGCTAGGATTGGTGACATATTGTGATATGCTCCAGACAAAGGATTAATAATACATCCTACAGCTAAAACACTTTTTAAAATTTTATTTATATATAATATATTTTGAATCATTATATATTTTATATGTTATATATTACATCATATATAATGTATATATTACATCAATATATAAATATATTATATATCATTATATATATTACATCACTGTGTACACCAGAGTTCTCCCATTTACTTAATATCCATTAACTATCTTTCTTAATCTTTTGTGCCCTCCTCCTCCCGTTTTCTTCCTCCTTCCCCTCTCTCGTTCTATGGTTCGGTTCTGTGGATTGTTTCTAATTTTTCTTATTAATGTATTTGTTTTTTCCTATATCCTTCATATAAGTGGGTCCATCCCATATTTCTCTTTTTTTTCTTTTTGGCTTATTTCTGCTAGTATTAGTCCTTCTAGTTCCATCCATGCTGTTGCAAATGGCATATGTTTGTATTCCTTGATTGATACATGATATTCCATTGTGTACAGATACCACATGTTTTTTTTCAGTCACTCATTGGTTTTAGGGCACTTGGGTTGTTTCCATATCTTGGCAGTTGTAAACAGAGCTGCAATAAACATGCACATAGAGGTGTGTTTTTTAATTAGTATTTTCATGTCCTCTGGGTAGATTGACAGTAGTAGGATTGCTGGGTCAAATGCTAATTCCATTTTCAATTGTTTGAGGGTCCTCCATAGATTCTTCCATTGAAGTATCATAAATTTGATTTGTGTTTAAAAAGATCAGAGCTTAGCCTTAACTGTGATTATAACAAAGGGGACAAAAACAATTTTAACAGGGAGACATGTTGTAGTAATCTTTTGAAGAAATGATGATATTACAGATGCTATCTTTAGATGACATAAGAAATGGCTGAATTCCTTATCATTTAAAAGATTGAAGAGGATGAATGGAATTTGTTATGTGTCATCCTAGGATTTTGACCTGATTATTAGGGAGGCTAGGATGACTTCCAAGGTGATGAGAAAGGTTACTGGAGAGATGGGCTAAGAAAGGTGGGTGTTCAGTTTTGGACACATGTATCTAAGAGGTTTGTTGGGTAGCTAGTTAAGGACATTAAATAAGTAATATTATGAGTCTGGAATTCAGAGAATAGTTTAGATATTTTGGAAGTTTTCAATATTAAAACTAAATAAAATCAAGGAACTAAGAGTGGAAGAAGAAGGAAACAATACAAATGATGGAGTGAAAGTAAGAGAACGAACATCATGAAATTAATATTCAAATCTCAAAGTTTCAAAGAATTAGCTCATATCATAGACAAATAATGATTATCAGGCTTTGATATATTTTGCTTACATTTGTGTTCCCCAGAAATGTGTAGGACAACGGATTATTTTTCATAACATTGCATTTATTTTCCATGGTTCTGTTATTTTTTAATTTTAATTAAATATATGTATATATATTTCACATCATTGTGATCCCTGGGGGTCACCCACCACCTCCCCTCCCTGGCCATTCCAGCTGGTCCCCTCCCCCAGTTGTGTACTTTTGTTTGGTTGTCCATGTATTAGTGAAACCACTTGATTTCTGTCTTTTTCCTTCTACTTGTTTCTGCCAATATGACTTCTTCTAGGTACATCCATGTTACCAAAAAAAAATCATCAAATTTGTCATTTTTAATTGATGCGTAATATTGTGTGTATATACCACATCTTTTTTATCCAGTCATCTGTCTTGGGGCATTTGGGTTGTTTCCATTCCTGCAATTATAAATAGTGCTGCAATAAACATCTGAGCACTGGTGTCCCTTTGTACCCTGAAGGTCTCCTTCAGGTAGAATTCCAGAAGAGTTTGCTGGGTCAAATGGTAGTTCCATTTTCATTAGTTTGAGGTTTCTCCACGCTGCTTTCCATAATGGTCTAACCAGCTTGCATTCCTACCAATAGTGTAAAAGTGTTCCTTTCTCTCCACATCCACGTTAGCACTTACCTGTTTTGGGGATGTGGGCCATTCTTACTGGAGTAAGGTGGTATTTCATTGTGGTTTTGATATGCATTTCACTAATTGCTAGTGATGTTGAGCAGTTTTTCATGTGCCTCTTGGCCATTTGGACTTCGTTTTTAGAGAAGTGTCATTTTAGATCTTCTCCTCATTTTCAACTGGGTTTTTTTGCTTTGTTTTTGTTAAGTTGTGTGAGTTCTTTGTGTATCTTTGTTATCAGATCCTTACCGCTTGTATGGAGGGCAAAATTTTTTTCCCCACTCGGTTGGGATTCTTTTTGTTTTTTTTTTCTGTTGTCTCTTTTGCTGTACAAAAGCTTTTTAATTTGATGTAGTCCCACCTGTTTGTTTTCCTTTATTTTTTTTGTCTTCTATAAATGTGTCCAAAATTTCTGAATTTTAACTCATGAAGAATTTTGCCCAGTCTTTTATCCATTTTGAGTTTGGTTTTGTACATGATCTGAGGGAGATATCTTGGTTAATTTTTTTTTTTTGCATATTTTGGTTCAGTTTTCCCAACACCATTTATTGAAGAGGCTGTCCTTATTCCAATATAAGTTTTTCACTCCTTTGTCAAAGATTAGTTGACTATTATATGTGACTTTATTTCAGGGGATTCAGTTCTGTTCCATGGGCCTGATTGTCTGTTTTTGTACTAGTACCAAGCTGTTTCAATTACTAGGCTTTGGAATATAGTTTAAAGTCTGGAATAGTAATACCTTTATTCTCTCTTTTTCTGTTCAGGAGGTTTTTCAATAATCGAGGTCTTTTGTGATTCCATATGAATTTCAGTAATTTTTTTCTATCTCTTTGAAGAACGTTGTTGGAATTTGTATAGGGATTGCACTGAATCTGTAGACTGAATTTGGTAGGATAGGCATTTTGATATTATGTCTTCCAATTCATGAGCAGGGAATGTCTTTCCATTTCCTTATATTTTCTTCTCTTTTAGCAGGGTTTTGAAGTTTTCTTTGTATAGATCTTTCACATATTTTGTTAGGTTTATTCCCAGGTATTTTATTTTTTTCAGTGCAATGAAAAATGGGATTTTTTTTTTAATTTCTTCTTCTGCTGCTTGACTTTTTGTGTATAGGAAAGCTACTGTGTTCTGTGTGTTGATTTTGTAACCAGCTAATTTACTGAACTAGTTTATTGCTTCAAGAAGTTTTTCTGTGGATTTTCTTGGATTCTCTACATAAAGAATCATATCATCTGCATATGAGAGCTTCAGTTCTTCTTTCCCTATTTGTACTTCTTTTATGTCTTTCTCTTTTCTTGCTCTTGCTAGAACTTCCAGTACAATGTTAAAAACTAATGGAAATAATGAGCATCTTTGCCTGGTTCCAGATATTAATTGAAATTATTTTAGTTTTTCCCCATTTAAGATGATTTTTGCTGTAGGTTTTTCATACATGGCTTTTATTATGTTGCAATATGTTCTTTTTATCCCCAAATTTTCAAGAGCTTTTATCATAAATGGGTGTTGAACTTTATCAAATGCTTTCTCAGCATGTATTGATATGACCATATGGTTTTTGGTTTTCTCCCTGTTGATGTGATGGATTATATTGATTGATTTTCAAATGTTGAACCATTCCTGTGCCCTGGGATAAATCCCACTTGGTCATGGTACATAATCATTCTTATACATAGTTGGAATCGATTTGCCCAGGATTTTATTTAAAATTTTTGCATATGTGTTCATTGGAATTGGTTTATAGTTTTCTTTCTTCGTGCTATCTTTATTTGGTTTTGGTATGAATGTGATGTTTGCTTCATAGAATGTGTTTGACAGTTTTCCTTCTTTCTCAATATTTTGGAAAAGCTTTAGTAGTGCAGACGTTATTTCCTCTTTGAATGTCTGGTAGATACCATTTGTGAAGCCATCTGGCCCTGGTCTTTTGTTTTTAAGTAGAGTCTTTATGACTGCTTCAATTTTGCTTCTTGTGATTGGTTTAATTAAGTTCTCTACTTCTTTGTTTAGTTTTGGGTGGTTGTATCTTTCCAAGATTCTGTCCATCTCATCCAGGTGGACAACTGTTCTTGATAGCGTAATACAAAATAACAATTTGAAATCTCAGTCTACAAACTGATATAACTTTGCCTTATTTGTGATCTTTCTTTGCTTTTTATATAAAGTTTGATTGATGGAGTTTTGTGTTTAGTATGTCAATAAGATGTGTATTCCTTTACATTAAGTCACTTTATTATGTCAGTAAGATGTGTATTCCTTTAGTTATACTCAAATCTCAGGTATGAAAAGTGTCCCTTAGAACAACAAATTATTTTATTAAGCATGTTTGTGACTGAGAAAAGAATAGACCTCATACTTCAAATGAAACTAATCCCTTGTGACCTTGTATTATCAACACAATTACTCACAAATGATGTGAACACTAATGTGCTAAATTAAAAGCTAAATATATAAATTAAGAAGCATTGTTAATCTAAGCAACTATGTAAGTATACTGAAAAAGAACTTTTATTTTTTAACACAAGCAATTGTTTATGTCTTTTCAGTCTATTCGAGAAGTCACGGGTTACGTGTTAGTGGCTCTTAATCAGTTTCGTTACCTGCCTCTGGAGAATTTACGCATTATACGTGGGACAAAACTCTACGAGGACCGCTACGCCTTGGCAATATTTTTAAACTATAGAAAAGATGGAAACTTTGGACTTCAGGAGCTTGGACTGAAGAACTTGACAGGTAAGGAAAATTTTCTTTTGGAATATGGCATAAAAAACACACTCATGTGCTTATGTGTGTGTTAACTTTAGTAAGTTTTTTTGTTGAGAAACATGATAACGCACTTAACCATTTACTATTTATTCACTTCATGAGAAATGATACCCAAGCTTTTATTTACAGATATTGTAAATGTAACCGGAAAGATAATAGAATGCTGTATCTCAGCTGAACAGAAGCACACTCTAAGGAAATGCACAGTGACTGCACTCTGAGATAGGAAGCAGGTTTAAGAGTGCTGTTTGGAGGTCTCAGGTGAACCGTGAACCATATCATCAAATCTCTGCAATGACACTACATTTTCTCACTCTTGTTAGAGCTCAATAAATATATACACCACTATATCTCATTCCACAAATCTAGTTTTTTTGCATAATCCTGTTTTTGAAAAATATATCAAATGTATCAATTCACTTTTTATTTATTTTATTCAAAAATGTCATCAACATTTCTTCCTCAGAATGCTTCATTATCATCAGTGAGCTTTCCCTAAGATTGGAGATATGTAATTAATGATAATCGAAAGTTATGATCTTGCTCAAAAATACTTGGGAGGAATTTGTTTTGTAAGCTGGTCTTTGTAATTCCAGTTCTATTTCACAGTTCATAAAAGCAGTAGTGGGATCTTTTTTTGATATAATGTTTCTCATCATAAAATTTAACTAATGTGTTTGCAATCAATCAGTGCTAGTTATCAATAAAGTCCCATCTCACAATGACATAAAGGATTTTAAACTATTAACTTAATAAAAATTAATATGATCAATGTTGTTTGCATAAAAATGTGTATTGATTTTATGTGTTTGAGTCCACTCAGTGGTAATGTTTCTTGATACTAAAAAAATATTTTTAGAGATATTACCTAAAAATATTTAAATGAAAATAAAATTAATATGTCAGATTATAAAAATTGTGTTTATTAAAAAACATTTAAGATATATAATTTCAAGCTAATAGTAATTCTGTGGTTAGCAAGATATATCAGTGAAAATTGAGCTATTTTGAATGAAGAAAGGAATACTAATTAAGTTATTTATTTTAGACATGATTGCTATAGAATTGATGGCATGAGAGTGAATGTAAATTGTGCTGAATTTATAGATCCTTTCATCAATACTTTTAATTTTTTTATTTCTAAGATAGCATTTTTGTTAAGGGGCAGATTTCAACTAAATTGCTACTTGCATAGAAATAATGATAAGAGTAAGAATTGTGGAAATAAAATGGATAGAGAAAATTGAATGATTAAAATTAAGGATCTGAAAATAGTATGATCCATATAAAATTTGTATGAGAAACATTGCATGGGACTTAGTCATGGTTTTCCTGATTATATAAAATAAAAACATGAATAGATCTACTTTTGAACATTATATGATACTTTATTATTCTATCATTTGTGCTATTTGAAGGATTTTTCTGTATGGAAAATGATCTCTTAAGAAATCACTTACTTGATGATATTTTATTAATTATGACAGTATCTCTTTTGAATAAATGAAATAGAGGCAATAAAAATATTCCATTTCTGTTTTCAAAAAAAAATACCCAAGTAATCTACCTAATTTTATATTAGCACATTTATTTCAGTTTATTTGATCTTTTATGTATACAATATTTGGTTGTTTATCATTTCAATAACATTACTATTTGAGATTTGAATAAGCACACATTTAAATAAAATATGAAATATTGAATTTATTTTTTGAAAATCTCAATAATGTAAAAGGTATATTAAAGTTACTTAATTCTGGTCGAATATAGGTAAAATATTGGCTTAGTTCTGGGAGATACATCTGAATTATGTAACATTGGAATACACATCATTTGAACATTATAGCTTAATGTTTAAGCATCCATGCACTATTAATTAGAACAGTACATTGAAGTAATACTATCTTTTAATGTTTAAACCCCTCAATCCCCTTTGATGAGATAATGGTGAAACAGATTACCTGATATTGAAATGGGTAGGAAAGGTCACCAGGAATTGACTCAGTGCATGCCAAAGAGAAGTAAGGTAGTGTGAAGCTGGTCATTCCCAGCTTCACACTTCCAGACTGTGTGTGTCTCTCTGAGATTTACACTCATATTTGAATAAATATGAATAATTGAATAAAAACCCAACCTCACATTCTTGTTACAAACATTCAAGAAATAGCAGGAGGCACTTGTCAGCCATACACCTTTCACATCGAAGATGCTCAAGAAATCTTAGTTATCTTTCTTTGTATGGTTTTACTTTTCTTTTCCTTTTGTGTCTATGCACTGATAAAACTATATTACCAGTTTTTGCACAGCCAGATAGGTTCCTTTGACTTTATTGAACTTTGAAGAGACTTATTAGGACAAGAAGATGGTCCATATTTCAGTATCTCTTGAGATACTACTTGAAACTACTTTATGCATAGGATTCATGCCTCTGGCAGTGAGAAGTCTGACTTTTCTTTGTCTATTCTCAGTATGAATGCTGTTTTTGTACTTCACAACACTTCACTCCTGTCTCTCAGTGTATCAAACCAAACCCTTGTTGCCCCAACCCTTCATTTCAAATCTCCATTGCCATGTCTCACCCTTCATTGAACTGACATTCGTCTTGACCTAGACATGAGACTTATTTAGTCTGAGTTATTTTCTGACACTAAAGTGCTAAGCATTCTCCTACTTCTCTGTGAAATCTCTAAATAATATTTGAGTGGGTTCATCCAGGCTCATTCAGGGAATGCTGTTAAGTAAAATGTCTGACAAAGGACAAAGGTACTACTAGTATTTACTTTGCAACTACTGTTCAGTGTCTTACAATACCTACAGAAAAAAAAAAAAACCCTGGCTTATAGATAAATGACTTGGAATTTGATCAAAACTAAACTATAGTGACAATCCAATGAGTCAGTAGGAATCAGTGAATAGTGGCACATTCTCATAAAAGCTTCAATTTTTATATCAGGTCCATGATTTCTAGACATGATACTTTAATCAATGTTTTTAAGCACAATTTTTGTCATGTCTGACATCTATTAAGTAAAAGAAGGAAAGTCATAGTGATACTGTATTTATGTCTATTGTATATCAGAAGCACATATTTTAAGGGAAATATAAGAATAGGCTCAAATAGTTGTAGTGACTATTTTAATAAATTTCTAGTACTTGTCCTAGCTATTGAGAGCTGATGAGTGAATTTATAAGTTGAATGGAGATAAAATGAGAATATATTCCTGTTGTACTGGTAATCAGAGAAGAGATTGTTACTGGTAAAATAGGACATTCGAGGGTGGCATATCCAGGTTGTTCAGAGAATAGGGCTAGTCTTCTCTTGCTGGAATATTTTCAATTAACTAGTAAAATAATCTATTCAGTGCTTAAAGCAGCTCTCTTAACTTGTGACCCATTCAAGAATCTTGATGGGTATTTGATTCGTGAACTTATATTCTAATTAATTCCTATAGAATCCTTAGGACAAGTTGGAGGCTGAGCATTATGGGAATATCTCAGGAAAATTCTGCACTTGGGACTTCAAACTTCTATCATAATTCTTTGTACTTTCTAAGATACAGTAATACCTCTATGTCCCTTCTCTCAGAAATAACACATTTATATTCTAAGGAAAGAAAATATATAAGGTGAACAAACTTTCTTATTAAAGTTCATTTGTTGAGAAAGCATGTTTGCTTGCTTATGACGTTTAGAAAATGGAGTAGAATCTTTGTGCCTCAGGATAAATATGCAATAACAGAAATTGATTAGCTATTACCAGAAGCTCGCAATTTCTCTATGAAGAAAGTAGAAAAGAAACTAGAATATTGGTGTCCTCACCTTCATCCCAGGACATTTCATTGTTGAGCTGAAGACAATTATAAAGAGCTGGCAAATTCTCTCTATCCATTTCCTATCATCAATCATAGTGCATTTGGATTTACTATATTTAAATAAGAGCTCTGGAACAAATGTGTGTAGTAAGTGGGGGGCAGTCTGAATCTGTATTTGAGTAGTATTTAAGATATATGGAATCTTTGCAAGTCTATCACAATTAATATACATGTGTATGTATATATGTATATGTGTGTATATATAAAGGTATATATGTATATGTGCATACACACACATATAAAGTTTGAATACATCATCCCAGAATTTTGACCTGATTAAAAAGGGAGGCTAGATTGACCTTGAAGGATATGTAATTGAACAAGGTGATATATATATATATAATTAAACAAGGTAATATATATTATATACATGGTAAATTAAACAAGGTGATATATATGCTATATATATATATATATATATTTTCCTTCAAGGTTAGCCTAGCCTCCTTAGTTAATCAAACAATTAATTAAGGAGTAATTAAGCAGTTAATTAATTAAACAATTAATTAAGCTCTATTTAAACAAGGTGATATATAGTATAGATATATGTATCATATATCATATCATATATGTGATATATATCACCTTGTTTAATTATAGCAGGCTGTCCCAAGAAGTTTGGCAGGCCCTAAAACTAGCCAGAGGTAACAGATGTGGTTACATGTTGTTCTCTTCAAGTATCTGCAGAAGACATGGTAATTATGATTTAAGATAACTCATATCATTGTTATAGAGGTAATTCATATTGTTTTTATAGTAGGACACTTTACAAAATGCTTTCAGATTACTTTCTTATTTGTTTTATGTACAGCCCTATAAATACCAACCTGGTAAATATTTTTATTATAATTTTGCATTTAAAGAAACCAGGCTTAAGGTTTTATGCTTTTTACAGGTGAGGTCATAGTCCATGATATGTTTCATTGACTCTAAGTGTGCAATCCAACGGGGCAGAAACCTTAAGGTTGTATTTCAGAAAGAACATTCTATTTCTAGTGTGTAATATTTTCATATATCATGAATATATTATGGAAAATGGTGGTAATGACAAAAATGCACATCAACACATAAATAGCAATATTGTAAACACTGGACTTGATTTAAAAATATCTACTCTGTTGACTAATGAATAGACACTGCTATCCAACAGTTCTTTTGTAAAAACCAAAATCATAAACCTATAGTTATAACTTGCAAGCATGTATTTCCTAGACTCATCTTACTGGTAAAATTTCAGAATTGTTGGAAAATGATGTCAGTTCAAATATTTGGTAGCTTTGCTTTGTTCTACTTGTATATTCAAGACATTGTGCTGACGTATGAGCTATTCCAAATTATCTCTACATACCTGTCTTTTCTCGGTAAATATTTTTTTTTCTGACAAATATTTACACAACATTCTCAATGTGAAAGCATTGAAAAAGTATATTCAGCAATTCTTATTACTAGTTTATAGTCAGTCATCTCTATTATTTTAAGAGCCTCTGCTTTAATGGGCTTTCCTTTCAAAAACAGCACAGTTAGAATGGTATATGCTTATGAAAACATTTAATCAGATGTCTTCCATTTAAATCCTCTATTCCACTTTCTAAGCCATGGTTTTCTGGTTTTCAATTGAGTAAAATAAGAGCTCTCAATGTGTAAGATGGTTGTAAAAATTGAGTTCATAAATTACCTATAGTATGAAAGGCAGTTCCTGCAGTAAATGCTACTATTATTTGAAAAGTCAAAATAATAAAGACAGAATCTAGTTAGTGCCACTTATATGTAGAATATAGAGAACAAAAAATAGGATGAGATTAAAGCAAACCTATAACAAATACTAGAAATCTCACTGTGGAATTGACACTACCAATGGAAGAAAGGAGAGAGAGAACAGTGGAGGACTTAGATAATGTACACTGAAAGTTACAATTCTACATATCTAAATTATACACAGTGTGATAAACCAATATTGCCTAAATTAAAAAAAAAAGATTATAAAGAGTAAAATGGAAATATTTTGAATATCATTGAAGGTGTATTACCTTCATTACTTAAAATATAAAATATATCACTGATGGTTTAGAACCTAACTGTACTTGATATTTTAGTCAGCTGGGTTCTGGATAGAACATATTACATTTTAATGTGTCTTAAGCTGTTAGTTATAATGAATTGGGGCTTCCTTTTCAAAAATGTAGCTTTCTGTTAAAGTAAGATTTTTTTTATCTCAACTTGAATTCCCATGGTGTGTTTAGTTATAAAAAGTGCCAAGTCTTTGTCTTAAATAATTTCCTTGAAAGAATGAGTGAAAGACTGATTATATTATTATTATAGTAGATAAACTATAGCAGAAAAATTTTCCTGGCATAGAGAGTGACCACATCTTTAAAATGTTCCATTCCATGCTGAAATCTTCTTTTCGTTGCATAGCTTTCTAAAAATACCAAATAAAGCACAAAAAACTCATTTATTATTTTTTTTCTTAAATAGGTATCTAACATATTTCATCAAATCTAAGTCGCTACCAATTGTAGGAACATTTTTTTGGTTTTGCAGGTTGTATTGTAAAAAGAAAAAGTAGTAGCCTAACACAACTGTAAAAAACTATATAATGAATCTAGATTTGTGGGATATTAAATACAAAAATATGTTCATTTTAGAAAGTATAAAATATAACAAGTAAAGGAAATTGAGATATGACAGATTTCTTACTATTTTCCTATAATTCTAGGAATTATAGAAAGAAATCTGTCATATCTCAATTTCCTAGAATTATAGGAAAATAATTGCTATTATAGTGGTGAAGCTGTTTGCTCTGAAAGTATATGAAACAAGTTATAATAGGAAAGACCAATATTTCATAAATGATGAATGAGATTCTCCTTTAATCTATGTCTATCAGGAAATAGATAAATGAGAATTTGCATGGCTCAACACCTTTTCATGTAATAAAAGTTATTACCCAGGAAATCTGAATTATTGTTTTTTTCTTGCTGAGTTTTAGCTCATTTATTGACTACTAGCAAAAAATGAAAATATGGTTAAAAGGTGTAAAACATCACTTATTCTAAGAGTCCTCTTTAGACTTTGCTTTCTTAGTGCAGCACACTGTTTTGATATTAGGATTGTTTAATATCAGAACAAAAAGAGGATATTTTTTACATCTGTCTTCTTTACCAGCCGACCTGTAAGTTCAGTACAGTGTTTTTCTCAGTTACTTTAGCTGTCATTATAGCCCTCACCCTCAATATTTTGTGATTCATTTTGTAAGATGTGTTTTATATCTTCTAGTTACAATCTTAGTGTAGGCTAAGTCAAACTGCTTGAATTATTGAATCGTAAAACCATAACAGTTTTTGGAATATTTACAAAGAAAAGTGAAAAATGGTATCTATGACCTAGTATCATTCAATTTACTGAATTTCACTTGCTCAGTAATGCACAGTAAAAGTTTGATATTATGTTATCAATAATGTTGAAAAATGCTGATACCAATAAGAACATTTTTAATACTCAATTTACTATGGGACAAAAGACTTCAAACTTTAAGTAATTTTTAAAAAGGACATAATTAATGTATCTGTTCATAATTCTTAATAAAATATAAAGTGCATTTTAATATTATTGTTGCAATAAATTCTCTAAACATTTGCTTTAATATTTAGTGATGTGTTTCTATTTTGGGTAGAGTTATACATTGAGTATTATCCTATTAAAGCTATTATAGCTTCAGTTTTTTAATTATTTTCATTGCCATAATTATTTTAATCTTAGTATTATTGGTTTAATGACCTTACCTTTAATTAATTTTTGTATTATTTTAGGAAAAACATCTACAGATCATTATCATCTATCTGTCTGTCTGTCTATCTATCCATCCATCTAATCTCCTGGGTTTTATTATGATATATTTATATATATATATATATACACACACATATATATGAATATCTATTCTGTTAATGAATATATACATTTCGTGTATATAAACTCTCAATATATATACATTTTTTGTGTTACTGTTGGTAATATTAAGGCAACATCCAAATTAATAAGGATTTACAAAACAGCTACTGGTTTATAAACATTCTCTTCACCCTTAAAATCATCACAATTAATAGGTTATTATATTTTGAAGATAAAGAAATTTCAGTTTTAAAATACTAAACAGCATACTATAGCATACACAACAACTGATTGAATTCAGATTTGAAGAAGGCACTATAAAATTTTCCTTTAATATACCTGCTATAGAGATTCTCAGAAAGAATTAGATGATGTGGCAATGAACTTCTATCATTTTACTATGTGTGGCTAAGTGAAAAATTATGAAATTACATATATGGTTCAGTTGTAATCTGTTCAATTAGCCCATTTTTGTTTCTTAATAAGCCCGTGCCTAATTAGACATTTTACCTAGGATGTTAAATAGTTCTGTAAGTGATGCATTGAATCTTATGATATAGAAAATCAGACAGTTTAGGTTTAGTACTACAGGTATTGGTTACTAAGATTATAGATTATTACAGAATTAAATGAAATGCCCTAATTTGGAACTTATTGTTTGACCTCGATTAATACTAGAATACAAAAGAACAGATAAATAACTATTTTTGTGTAGATTTTATTTGATTTTGATTTAAGCCTTAAAATGGTTATTCTGTCAAGACATGATTTTTCTGTTTGTTTTTCATCCTGGTTTTATTCTAGTGCTTACTCAAGCTACTAGACAGGGAGAGGTAACAACGAAAAAGATTACAAAATACATACCAATCTCTATGTGCATTCTCATTCAACAATGGAAAGGAAATTAAATTTTACAATTCACATGTACCCCAATGATAAACCAAAGTTACCAGTTATGAAACCCCATAAAATTTGATTTGAACTTTATTATGTTTTTCAAGGAATATTTAGTATGTTTTACAAAGAATAGGTGGAAAGTTCATTGACTACCGTAGAAACAAATTCTTTGCATGACATCTGTATAAGCATGAAATGGAACAGGGAAGCACCTTATGTCATTGATATCTGTTCACATGGTGACTGTGTGGCTGAACATCACATCCATGCATTACATTGTCATTTCATGTACTTAGAAATTACATGTCATGATGATAAATCTTTGCAATTAAAATTGTATCATGCTTCAAATGCAGGCCTATAGTGTGCAGAGAAAAGGAATGAACCAAGATTTAGTGTCTTGGCTCAAATGCCTCTTAAAAAGTAAGGAAATCTTATTATCACTTGTCACCAAATAAGTTTTCAATTCCTTTATAATTTTATTGAAGATCAATTGTATAATTTATGTAGCAGTTTGTTTTATATATGTAACATCTATTATTATCAAGGACTCAATTTACATTTGGTAAATTAGTAATATTTGTTGAGCTAGTTATGTCAATTTTAATGTTGATTTAAATTTAAATAATAAATACTTTAACTTTTTAGGTAATTTAAGGTTTATTAAAATTTGTTAAAATATGGTTTATTAAGGTTTATTAAGTTTGTTAAAATATGACTTAGTAAGATATACTTAGTGCCAGAGAAGACTTTGAAATATTTTTCCTGTGTATCACAAAATATTAGATTTTAAAAGATGATGTAAATACATATATATATAATTCTCAGCTTAATATATATTAAAGTTTTGAAGTTCTCATTTTTCTAAATTTCATATGTAATAATCCCATTATTACGGTACTCAATGATATTTTTTCTGGAAAGTAGTTCTTCATGTTATTTCAAATAACTAAGTCAACTGGTGTGTAAAGTAGGAAAAAATTCTTTAAAAATGCAATAAAAGTCAGTGAGATAGGAAGTGCATAGTTGAAAATCCATACATGTCTATAGTGTTTATCTAAGAACCAACTCAGATTGTTGCCAATTATAATTATCTAATTAACACTGCACCTATGAGGGGAAAAGTGTTAAATAATCACAGAGAATTAAGTGTACCCACAGCATAATCTAAAATTTGGGTGTGAAATCAGAAAGAGTTTGGTGGAAGGCAAGGTGATAAAAACTAGAGCTGAGAAGTAAGATGAAAGCTTCTTGATTCAGAAGTTTAACTGCCTCAGAACATGGGTGTATGCCCACAGTTCAAATAAGAAACACTGTTGACCACCTTAGAGGAGAAATCCTACATTAAAATAAATAAGTTTGTTTGAAAAATAAAAATAAATGAGAATTTGTAAGGACAAAATTCTAATTTATGTTTTACAAATGAGAACGTGTATTTTTTGTTGTTGAAAACAGTATTTTGAATAGACTCTTCTAATCCCAGCCACATGAAATAATGTAGCCTGAGTTTTGATACCTTTAAATTTAATAGCACTCATTTAACAATAAATGTTAAATCACCTGCTATGCTTCAGTTTCTTCATTTGAAAATGAAAACTGGATATCTGTATCTATATCTCTATATATATGAGCTGCCTACTATAGTGATGAGCACAAAAGAACAAAAGAGCAATTAGTTCCCTTTCTACTTCCCCCATTTTTATGTAATTCTGAATAGAGTGATTATATTTTAAAATATTGATGTTTCCCTTGCCACATCTGTATAATGTGTTTTTTTATTGGTTCTCTATTGGTGGATCAAGTATATCAGTTCATTTTGGTAAAATCTAGCCCCAACAGCAACTGGAGATTCATCTTCTCGTGCCACTTGTATCTGGATCAATCATTTAATGCATCTTGCACTGAATTTCCAACTTTGAGACTGAAAAAATAATTCATTCATTTTTTCCCCCTTTTCTTTTATCACTTGATAATACCTGACTACTACTTGTTTTCCTGGTGATAGTCTAAGGCAAAATGCAAATTGTATTCCTTATTTCCCTTCTTAGAACAAGTGAGGACATACCATTAACCCTTCCATATCAGCAGATAATGATACTTAACCCCTTTTTGCTTTCTGAACACCTGGGAACTGAAGTTCAATTGTGTCATGTGAATATCTGGAATCTCTATTAGAGCTTAATTATTTAGTGTATATTCATTTCCTAGCATGGGGAATAACAGCATGATAGAGTAATCACAAACATTTACATCTGTCTAGTTTAATTAATGGTAGAGCCATTATTCTTTTAATAAATGGTTTTCCTTTCCTGCTAATATTGTGAAATCTCAAGAAAATAGGCAAATATGCAAACAAAACAAAGAGTTTTGGCTGACTTTTAGGGAGGAAAAATAAAGAACATGAGCTGAGCAACAAAACCATTTCAGTTTTTAATACTGAATTTAAGCCAGGGTTTCCCAGTGGTTTCAGGCCTGTCCTATTCATTGCTTTTCATTTCTTAATTTCTCAGTTCCTCTCAAAGTATTCAAATGTCCCTGCTGGGTAGAGCTACCAATTCAGCTAAGAACTTGTTTCCCCAGAGATTACTTTTATACTGTATCTAAAACTCATTAATCATTGTTTCCTTTTAAATCCCCATTACACAAGAAAGAATGGGATTTGAATGCCTAGATACTTAATAAGCAGAAACAATGCAAAATATACTTTTCAACCCTCCTTAGTTGCTGAGTTTGCAATAAGCATATTTTGATGGCTTGATTTAAATAGTTGAGATCTATTTTTAAAAGATAGTTTCTGTTTTTTTTTTTTTTTTTTTTAATAACTAAAACACCTTCTTATTGTTTGCTTGAGAACTTGAACTTTTAAGAAAGGGAAGGGGAAGGCTAGTGCTCCTAGTGTTTCTGGTAGCTCAATTGCTATAGCTCTGCGGGGTCTCTCTGTCAGTGTGTGAAATAGAAGTGAACCACGTGCTGGCAACACAGTGGAAATGTGAGAGACCTGCAGAGAATCAACTTGGATTCCAGACTCAGTAACCACATGAAGCTGGGGCGCTGCATTCTCAACTTAGAATCTTTAAAGTAAAAGTTTAGGAAAGACTTAGTGGCAGTTCACATATGTTGGTAGAGGTGTTTCATATGTGTGTATATATGTTTGCCCCATGAGTAAGGTAGAATGATCAACCAATATATATTATTGAATTTAGATTAGAAAATCCTTGGTCTTTTCCTATGGACAAGACCAAGGATTTTCTAGTCTAAATCCAGTGATGATAATGATCCTGATGTTTGCATGTAATGGAAGCAGATTTAAGAATTTCTTCAATACCTCTCTTCGAGTTCTTTGTCCCAACTCTTTGAATTTTGTAACTTAAGAGAAAATCTGTACTAGATAAAATCTTGTACTTTGATATAAATTCTGTTTTTTGTATGATAATTGCAATATAAATCCATATCAGTGTATAGGTCGTAATGATTTTAATTTTAACGAACAAACACAGGCATACCTAGAACTAAGCAAAAGACTAAGAAGGAATAACAAAGAAAAACAGGAGAACGAACTACTTAGTATATAATAGGAAAAGAGTATGCGCTGATATGGATATTTGTATATTAATCTCTATGTATATATTATTTCCTGTCCATATAGATATAATATACATTTAATTGCATGTGTGTATACATGCACATATAATACATATACTTACAAATGTGAGATTCTTGTAGAGATTCAGCTTGCTTTCCAGACTCAGTAACCACATGAATGCATGTGTATGTTGTTTATAAATATGATACATTACTATGAACATTGTGAATCATTTACATATATCCAGTGAGCAACATAATCAACTTTCCCACTACTCTTATCGTAGTCTGAAATAATATTTGACACCCAAGAATTCATTTTCATATAAATTAACTTATAGAAAGTATAGAGTTAGATAGAATCGCAAATGAGTAATCCATTTGTGTTTATATCTATCAACATGGCTCTGAAACCTTTTGTGTGTCATGTGAAATGTGCCCACAGGCTTAAATGAATTTACAAAGGCATCACATGGGGAGAATATCCTGGAGGGGTTTTATTTGATGTTTCAAACTGCTTTAGGGTCTGTCTTGCAAGAACCCTTTTTAACTTTTTTTTTTGTTTTTTATATTTTATAACACATGACTTTCTTTTGAAACATACTGCCAAGAGAAAAAAAAAAAGTAAATTACAAATGAACTACACAATCACATTCTCCTTCACTGTCTCCCTCCTTTCTATCTCTATCTTTCGCAACTATCTCTCCTTCCCTCCCTTCCCACCCTCTTTCTCATTCCCACACTCCAAAGATAAACTTTCAACCTCTGCCTGTATCTATTGAGATGTACCACAGTAAACAGGACTGATGAAATCCCATACCCAGAGTTTGAGATCACAGTCAATTAAATTAACTGAAGAATAAACAGAGTGAAAACCTACAATATGAACTTAAACTTATTTTTGTTTGTTTATGGTTTTGAGTTATATTATTTAAAACTGTTGAGAGTTAGCCTTGTTCCTCCTGAAGAATTAAACTTTCTCCCTGTATTCTTAAGTGATCACGCACATGTTGAAAACAGGCTTCAAAGTCATCCTAAATTTATCTTAAGTAAATAGTTATTTTGGGAGTCGATTATGAGGAAGCATTCTGTTAAATCTTTTTAATACACCATATAAAGTTAGATTTTATATTCTAAATGGCAAACATTTAAAGTATCTATAAACAATTGAAGTATTTATTTTATTGCAGGGCAAACAAAAGTTTGATCATACTGATATTTTCTTCTCATGGGTCCTTTATTTTTAACTCTTCAACTGAAGCTGGGTAATTCTGGAAGCATGTTATAACTTTATTCATCATACTGAACTTGCAAAGGATGTTTGTGTCTTGAAGACTTGATGGACAGAGGTGTGTTCTTTTTCCTCCCAGGGATAAAGTATGTTGCTAAACCTCTGTTTGCACACAAAAGATTTTTTTTTTTTTTCAGGAGAGTTGATGTTGCTCTGAGCTTTAGAAGTCAGAGCCACATACCAGGGATAGCTCCCAGGCTGGCATTTGATAACAGTGAACAAACAGGTGCAGTTCTCTAGTTCTCACATAGCTGACTTCTCCACACTCAATGGCAGTTTTGTTCCCTGGGGTGAAGGTTGGGGGGATGGGGGAGTTGACTCTGCTGAGAACAAACCCACTCTGATAAAATAATCCATTCTGATTATTCTTAGGGAAAATATAACTCTACAGACAGATGAAGTTCAAGATTTTCTCATTTATGAAAAGATCTCAGTGAAATTTAACAAATCATAGTGCCCATCTCAGTCCATAGTGAATCCTTGTTGCTACTGGGATTGTGTGACTAACCTAGGTGTGTAATCTATGTGAAATGGTGTTGTTTCCTAGCAGATGTTTCTGAAAATATGTAAATTCCCCTTTATTCTCTGAGTGCCTAAAATTATGTGAGAATTGAATCATCAATTTACTACTGTATGTGAAGATTAAAATATGTCTTACCAGATGAGATTTCATGGTAAATACTAAAACCAGTAAATTCTATTTTTAGAATCTGCTATGTGATTTGTAGAGATGACGTAATTAAAAAAAAAACTATTATATTTTTACCAACTGTCATGCTGCTTTTATTTGGATTTATATTCCTTATAAGTACATTATTCTAGGGGGAAAAACAATGTCCTTAATTAACAGATAAGGAAAAGGAAACAAATAAGGAAAGCCTACAACCAACTATCCAGTCTAAAACTGGGGACCAATGAATTGAAGCCTGGAGAAGAAAAATGGCTCTAAAACTAGTCATGTATAGAACATGAATGTTTGTACTTTGCCTAGTAGCTTAATTTTCTTTAAAATATGTTGGTGTTTCCAGGATTCTAAAGCTTATACGGTTGACATGCTTTGTTTGCTTGAAGGCATTTTGTTGATGTGAAGCCTGAAGATTATTTACTTTAGAAATCCATTAACATAAATCCGGGCAGTTGATGGAATATTTTCATTATTTGAGAGACTGGAAGTAAAAGCAAATACCCTTTCTATTACTTTGGTGATATTATTATACCTCAATGTTCTGGAAAAATTGCTGTACCCATTTTTTTCTAATGAGAAATAAGACTTTATAGATCTCTCTCTCTCTCTCTCTCTCTAGATATATATATATATATATATGTATATAGTCTAAATTTCCACATTAACAAATCATATAATTTGTTAAAAATAAAATTATCTGTGGAAAAGGATTTATTTTCAAAACTAGGCACTATATTCTTCAGCTAACGAGTCATATTCTTTACTTTGTCCTCCACTAATTTGTCTCCTAGTATCTAAACATAGCAGTAATTATAATGCTAATTTAAAGAGCTAAAAATCAGTCAAGTTCTACTTGTAGTCATCTTCAGTTGTATGATGAAACTCAATCACCTCTATAAAAAAAATTGACCTCATTTAGCAAAAAGTCATCCTGAAGAGAGCACTGGAGGAGAGTATAAGAGAGAACAGGGTGAAAGGAGAATGTGAAGAGAACACCTGAGAGAGAAACCAGAGTGTAGATTCCTGAGAAGATGGTGAACTCACCTGCCTCCCAGCCACCCTCCCCATACCCAGGCCCTGCCCTGTCCTGTTTGACATGTCTCTGTAACTACTAGAATCAATAAATAGCCTATTCATATTAGTGAGCTTGCAGCACACCTGTCTATAAAAGATTTTCAAATATGGTACCATTCCCTGCCTTCTTCTTCAATCCAGTGAAAAATCATCCCTTGAAAATTACAGGTTGAGGCTACAAGGTATTCTTTAGCTTGGATGGCTGACTGCTGTGTGGAATAGAAGCCCCTTCAGGCTCTCACAACTCCTAGCCCATCAGGAATACTCCTTACACAACTCTGACATACTCCTTATATTTGCATGAGCAAGGCATTCCTAAGTCTATATTTTTGGGCTATTATGTAATTTGAGTCTCATAAGAGCAACCAGTGTTAATGTAACTAAATGATTGACTGTGTAAGAAAGGAAAAACCTTAGCTAGAGAAATTTTGACTAGAGCAGTGGGTGTGGACTTAATGAGAATGCTTCACCTGGGATGCAAGCCTAAGGGAGTACTTTGTTGAGAATGTAAAACAATAATAATTAAATTACCAGCATAGACCATGAATTGTAAACCGTGTCAGTTGTATTATGCTACTTAGTGAAAAATAGTCTATATCAATTTAATTTCAAAATAAATGTGATGTTATGGTTGAGTTTTTAAATTATGCATGCAAGCTTTACATTAACATATTTAAGTCATTTATTCTTTCATAAAAATTGTTTATCAATAATAAAGGGAAATTCAGTGTTCCAAATAAAAATTAATTTGGAGAGTTTCTAATTCTACATTTGACCTCTATACACAGATATTTAGTTACATGCTTTAGTTTGGAGAGTGATATACTTTTTCAAATAAAATATTCTTTGAAATAATTTAAACATTTTCAGGGACCTGTTCATATAAACAACCTATGTATTACTGGATATCCTTATATTTAAGCCCTGTGCCTTTGTGGTATTGTACATGCTTGTGGTTTTAAAATGAGCAGCTTAGCAATGGTGTATGAATATAAAAATGAAACAATAGAACTTGAATTATTTCAGATCTATTACTTTATGTTGACTTTATTTCAGATCTATTACTTGGGACCTTTGTATAAATTTATATATAAATTTATGAAATACTGATTTATAAAGGAAACAATAAAATATACTGTGTTTGATATCTACCAGCTTTTAGTGTACATGTGAAATATCTTTTTACGGATTTTGCTAATGATCTTGCAATTTAAATGATTTCTTCACTTTATACCAATTATTTTGAACCAATCAAATTAATGATTACCACAAAATTATTGACAAAACTAATTTGTCTTACAAAGGAGGTATTTGCTTAGGGCATTAATACATTAAGTATATTACTGCAATTGAGAACAATTTTTCCTGCTGGTTTGATTTCGTAAATACTTTAGGATTATGCTAAGTGAAGTAAGCCAGAATAAGACATAAATACTTGATGATTTCACTTATATGTGGAAATAGTGAAACTAAGCAAAGAGTCAAAGACAAGTACTAAAACCAACCCCTGAGAGCTGACCAGAGAGAGAGGAGGAGAGCTGATGAGAGTAGGTATAGGGGGAGAGCCCAATGGACAGTGGTAGAAGACTATGTGTCCTATGGTGTTAGAAAGAACTATAGTAACCACACCTGAGGGGAGACATCCTATACTGTCAGGATATTAGTAAGGCTCTTAAACAATGATATTTCATTAAATAAAACAAAACGGAACCTCAATAAATATGTCCACTATTCCATACAACAAACACACATTATCTTTGTTTTCTTTTTCAGTGTATGATTTTGCTTTGTAACTTTTGAAGTTACTAGACTTTCCATGATTAAAGACACTATGACTACAAGGCAATGTTAGTTGTAGACATGCATTTTTCATTAACTTGATTGTGAAACTGAGGTTCTCTACCCTGAAACTCAGCTCTGAATCACTTTTTAAATGCATTTTACTTTCTACAGCAAGCAGTTTTATCTAAAACATGCCCCCAAGGATGGACTTTTTAAAGAAAACAAATAGCAGTTGCAAAAAAAAAAAAAATTGACAATCAATGCATTAAATTAGAAATATTAATGATGCATATTTTAATTTTAGGGCTGATTTAAGATTACGATAGGTTAAAAAAAGTCTTTCATCTATAATTATTTTGTGTTTGCTGAAGTGAGAATGTTTTCACAGGCTTTATTTCAATGATTCTAAATTCAAGTGTAGTATTTTTTTTTCCTAAAGCATTTATGAATAGTGTAAGATGAGTCGTAAGTTTAGAGGTTCTTCGTTTTTTCTTTCATGTTTTCAAGTAATGTCTAAGAGCTTATAGCCATATTTCTATAGGAAAAAATATTTCAGCGGTAGGAAGAAAAAAAAAATTGTGTGAGAGAGTGTGTGCCCTGCTGACTACACAGTGAGGACACCAACCTTGTCAAGGCTGGCACTTAGGTGGCCTTGGAACATTCCTCGTCATAGCCCACTGATTTAACCAGCTCCCTTCAGCAGTTCTTTGACTTTTTCTCCACAATAGATCACAGTTTGCTTTGACCTTTGCCTTTTCAGCTGAATGTGAAGCTTGAAATTCCTTAGTGAGTATTTGAATTTTATCTGATTCTACCTGATGGAGGCAAGGAGCAAAGTTTAAGGTTAAATGCAGACTATTACAAGATCATCTCCTCTGTGTAAAATTAGTTTATTGTTTTCTGCAATCAAAACAATAAAAAAAGAAAAAAATAAGAAATGGCGATTACTTCCTACTTCACTCTTCTCTTTCATAACTCTATGAAAGGTAATGTGTATTACTAAAATAAATAAAAATTTATTAAAGTCGTGGGTAATACAAAATATCACTGTATTTATTATGAAATTTTGATTTTAGCATGATTTCATTACATCTTTCTAAAGTGATGGAAGCAGTAATAAGTAGGTAGTATGTATTTTCTTTGACAAAAATAATAAATATTCCTAAGATTTACATGTCAGTAAACCTATAAGAATATTACTGTCCATTTAACAAGGAAGGTTCTATAAAGAAGAAAATATTTTCTGCCAAGTACATGGATATTGCTGGTCAGTGTGTTTTTTTTCTATGTGTATAGAAAATATTTAAAAATACATTTGAATTCCTAGTATTTATTATTGCCTTTGATATGGGGACTCACTGAATACTTGATTTAAAGGAAACTATTCATAATACTTAATACAATAAGTATATGAATTAAGTATATTAATACTTAATACAATAAGTATTATGAATTAAGTAGTAATTATTAAGTAGTAATTATTTCTCAGTTTTTTTAACCACCCTCTCAGGTTCAGACACTATTCTCTTGCCAAAAATAAAAGAAGAATTTTCACATGCATATTTAGAAATAAGTGTCACTTAGGAAAATAGATGGATGGGAGTAAATATAAGCCCTTTTCTTCATAAAGATCACTTTTCTTTCACTTTCTTTACTTAACAAAAAAGCACAAGTTATATCACTTCAAGCAGAATGATTTTGTACTGGAGTTACAATGCATTGTAAAATAGAATTCCCAGGTACATTATTCAAAATTAGCATGTGTATGTAATACCATTGCCAATCTTTAGTCCCTATAGTCCTGTTAATATTCGCTTTATATATTTTGGTGCTGTTTTATTGAAGCCATATTTCTTTTCTTTTGTCTTCCAGCTCTCTTAACCTTTTGCAATTGTTTAATATATGTTGATATGCTCTTTGTATATATTTTTTTGTGGGGAGGGGGCTATTTTATGTGATGTAAATATAGCAGTTCTACAGTTATAAATTTTCATTGATTTGGAGTAGTATTTCCAACCCATCACTCTAAAGTTTATATTTGTCTTCAAAGCTCAAGCGCCTCTGTTAAAAACAAAATACTTTTGTTTTTTTAATTCATCTTGCCAGTCTATGTCTTTTGCTTGGTGAATTCAACGCATTTGCATTAAATATGATTATTGACATGAATCTTGTTACTGACATTTTATCTTTATTTTTCTGTTCCTTTATTTCTTTGTTCAGTTGTTTATAGACTTTATTTTCTTCAATTTAGATCAGTGAATGACTTGCAGCATTTCCAATAGGGGAGCTTGGTGTTGTCAAACTTCTTTGACTTTTGTTTTACTGAGATGGTCTTTTTGTTTATTGTATATCTGAGAGTCTTATACTCTATAGTATTTTTGACTGGTATCTTTATATCTAAGTGTATTGAATGTCATTCCCCTGGCCTGGATAGTTTCCACTGATAAATGTGATATAAGTCTTATGGCAGTACCTTCATAAATTGGTTGCTTCCTCCACTCCTCAAACACCCTTGCTGTTCTTTCTTTGAGTTTCACTACTATGTAGACAATCAGGTCTTTGGATGACTTCATGAACTTGCATTTAGTTCCTTCTCCAACTTTGGAAAGTTTTCTACTAATATTTATTTTCTTTGTTTTTTTGCATTTTAAAATAGCAGATTTATTGGGAAAAATTAGAAAGAAAAAGAGAGGCACCTGCATAGACACAGGTGAGCAGAGAATTGCTGCTAATATTACCTTGAATAAGCTCTTTGTTTTGGTTCTTCTCTTCCCCTTCTGGAATTCCCATTATATTGTCTTTACTAATAAGTAGCATAGTCCTTGGAGTCCTTCACTTTTTATTTTACATTTTATTTCTCTTCTACCTGAATTATTTGTATATTGCTTACTATATTTGAGCTCACTGATTTGTTCATCCAGTTCATCTAATCTGCTTTAATCCTTTCTCTAACTCTGTAAATTTAATTTATTGACCTGTTATTAGTTGTCAACTTTTACAATTTCTCATTCTCCTAAATTATCAACAAGTCCTATGACTACTTAAACCGTATGTAGAAACATTTATTGAGCTCCACCACCATAATCCTGGTCTAAGACATCACTAGATTTCATTTGTGCTATTGCTGTAACATTTTAACTGCTCTGACAGTTCTTATTACTTGTCTATAATCTATTATCTTCATGGAATCCAGGGTGATCTTTTCTAAAGTGTAGTTCTGATGATGTCACCACCTCAGTCAAAACTCCTCAATGTCTTCTTTTTGTATCCAAAGTAAAAATGAAAATAATCCTTAATAATATTGTCTCTATTCCCCTCCATGGAATTAACTTTCATGCAATTCACTCAGGTTCTAACCTTTTCATGCCAGTTATTCCCTCTTGATTGTCCACAGTCTTCCATTTCTTTGAACTCTTAGAACTCACTGAGCAATTACTTTGCATATGCTTTTCTCTTTTCATGAATTACTGTTACAACCCTTTACATGTTTGCCTCTTCCAGCAGGTTTAGTTTAACAGTTAAATAGCCCTGACAAGTTTCCATCCTACCTGCCCAATTCTCCCTACATTTACCTATGTGTATTATGTATAAATATTTTTATTGTTGTCCTCATGGTACTTATTACAATTTGAAATTGCCAGTTGATCTAACTTGCTCAGCTATATCATTTCCATCCCCCACTATTGTGAAAATTCTGTAAATGTTTGAATCATGCCTGCTTATTCACCAGTCCAGAGCAGTCTATAGCAGAGCTTTGGACCAATAATATTTGAGACAATCAATCTTAAGGTAAATTTTTACTTTATCTACAAGTTAATTTGAAATGGTAATTCTTTTATATCACTTAGAACATTTATCATATATTAAATGATGTTATTATGAGAATTTGTAGATAGGAAGTTGAACATCCTACTTGTGCATACATACAAAGGTCTTAAAATGCACAAAAGTTATTGATCAAGACATTCCTAAAACGTCTTCGCAGTACTGGTCCTTCATATAGTTCCCTTTTAGCTATTTGTTTTCATTGTCTGTGTGATCAATAGTACTAGTGGTTGAATGCTGAAATCTAGTTCTTTGAATAGTTTTCCACAGTACTAGTACTGAAAGTCATTCTGCAATGTATTCTTAATCTTACTGGTGGTGTGATTTTTTATATGTTTTAATTAACTTCAATTTCTTCCCAAATTATTCATGTATGGGCTTTTTTGTCCCTCAAACGTCATTCAAATTTCTCTTCATGCCATTAGAAATAACAAACAGGTTTACAAAAAGTTACTACAAGTTGCAGAAAGTAAGTGTGTCATGATTGCCATATGTAATTTTATTAATAGTGATTATAACAAGCCCTTCCATTCTAAAAATACTAACTTGAAAAAAAAAAAGTATGCTTTAGAACAGATTTAGCAGAGTCAATGATTGCTTTCTCTCCTCAACTCTTTCCATAACTGATACCTTCTCATCATTTAATTTCAAAAGTTGGATATGAGGGCAAGATGACTGTGACATCTGTTACCCCATTGGTCTCCAGGATAGATTTGACTGATCCCGCTGGTTAAGAGGGTACCCCCTTCCTCCCTCATAACTCCATGAGTATCCATCCATACACTGTGCTTGGTGGAAGTGGACAGCCGTTCCCCAATGGAGATGAACCTTTCTTAGAGCAAGCATATATGATTAGCAGCACTCCCCTGCTAGTGTCTCCAAACAAGCTCTCAGAAATTATGACCTTCCACAGGGACCTTTTTAAGATAATCCAGCAGCTTATACTCTGCCCTGTATGATTTGTATTTGATTACATTCATAGCTCTTGTCTTTATCTGACATTTGTATAGTTGAATATTTATTATTGCATTTGTATTTTAATTAAGGTGTAACATTTTAATATATTCTTTTTCATTTCTCCCTTTCTTTTGAAATATTTGTTTGAAGAGGATGTGGACTTTTTTTCCTCACTTAAGTGATGCAAATTTGTTGACTTGACAGATGGGTAGAAGGTGGGTGAATGTTTAATTTCATTCTTAGATTTATGTATTGGTTGAACTGTATGTTTGGTTTCATTTTTAGTGTTGATCCTTTCTATTTATTTTTTTTATCTCTGGAACAAGTTTTATCCTCATATTCTTGATATACCTGATCCAGCTCAGGCCTAACACTCCATGCTGTTATTTTCATGGAATGAGGGGATCATACTAGCCAGCAAGAGGCTATTTTCTCAGATATATCTTGTGATGGTTAATAATGAGAAAAGGTTGGAAAGAAAGGTTCTAAGTGAAAGAAATTTGTGTTACAATTCATGCTCAACTTAAAGATTCACTGGCTTTGATGGAAGAAAAGTAACTATTTTATGTGCATGAAAAGTGATTGTATTTCCTAGGGGATTTAACATGACAAAAGATACAATAAAATTTTTTTAGTGCTCTGACACCAGTTTTTACATAGTCCTCATACAGGCAAAACTATTTCTTATCTTCAAGCATATTGCTATATGAATAACTTATTTGTTTGTGCTTAAACATAGACACTCAATTTGATTGCAGTGGATCATATAAAAGAACATTTCAATATAAAATAATTCATTATATATTTCTATGAGCTCTGTACTCTGTTCTGGATTACACTCTATTGTTCAAAGAGATCTGTACATGAAGTGATAAACAAGATTCTCTAATTACATGTCACCCCACAAGTAGAAAGGAAAACACAATTTTGCAAGCATATAAAAACTCATAGACTAGAATCACTTAAAAATTATAACCAGAGAACCGTAAAAGAAGTCACTGCTCCCCAAGAAATGTCAACAGCTTGCTAATAGCAGCTACTGGCTTTTTATTTTCAAGTGATTTAAACGTACTTAACCGTACACAGAGAAGGGATTTTGTGAAGTATCCTGGCAACTTCATTTTGCAGTGCTGGTCCGGGCTGAAATGTGCCATGTTAATGCATTCATCTTGGAGTTGTCATTTTTTAAATCCTTTGATTACAAATACAATTGACTGTATTTGGGGGGTAATAAGTAGCTCAAACTGAAATGTACCACCTTTCAGCTTTTCACTGCATGAGTACATACATACCCTGGTTAAAACCCATGAGATCATTCATGCAGCATATGAAGAAGGTTGATACACAGTGGCGCACTATTTGGAATGAAAATATTCAGCACAGATAAACTAGACTTGCATATTAAATAAGAAAACATAGAACAATGTAAGAATTTAGTAGCAAATCCATTTAATAAGTCTGAAGGGCTGTTTTGAACCTGGACACATTTGACTACATTTTTCATTCTGCAATTGCTTATAAATTAACTCAAATGACATCTTAATGTCAACATTTATGTCAATGACGCTTTTTAAACAATAATAGGTTTTGCTAGATTTTTTTTTTTTGGCTTTAAATTGTAGTGAGTTAATTCAGAATAAAGTTTAACGCAATATTATGGTTTATTATACACACACATACACCGATAGGTCGTTAAGTAAAATGGGATAATTTTCTGCACTATTAAAAAAAATAAAAAAAAATACTGGTGGTTTATAACCTGCATTTTGTGTGAAGATTTTGCAAAATAGATCTTCTTTTCTAGGATTTGACTGAGATCATTAAATTTGTCTTTGTAATATATAAAAGTATGTCTACATATTGAATTGCGTCCTTGGCCTATGCCAGTTAGTCTGTGGGATTTGTTTGTCACAAACCATGCTTGGAAGTGGAACAATAAATAGCTTCTCACTTCTGAGGAATGAACACATCACTTTTTTATTATGCCTGATAAAATCTGAACGCAAATGTTGTGAACAGAAAGATTAAAATACATGAACCCTTTCTATGATCAGTGACCACTTTAAACTTTAATTTTAGGAGCCCCAATAAATGTCATGGGATCTGACAAAATTAAATAAAAACTCAAAATGTACTCTAGCACATTTGCAACAATAGTTTTCTATTTCTTCCATCCATTCTTTTATATAAAATTAAAATGTATGAGATGATTTCATTTCATTAAAGTGACTACGTTTGCTATATAGTGACATAAGCATTCAGTTCCTGGCTTGATTTTAAATGTTTCTTTGTATGATATCATGTATCTCTCTAATTGGAAGGAGTGTTACATATCATATTGAATATTACACAAAGCTTTTGAAGCCAAATAAAATGATCTGTGCACTTCAAATGCAAATAGTTTTGAAAATCTATTTTAAAAACTCAGTTAACGAATATGGACAGGCATTGAACCAAAAATATTAAAAATTTTTATTTCCTTTAGAACTGATAAAAATATTAAGACTATTCAAGTAATGATACTTTCCAGATTAGAGCACAGAGATATGAAGAGATTAGGCAGAATCCTGAACACAATTAAAGAGATTGAATTCAGATTTCAAACCCATGCAATTTGTCTCCCAAGTGAATATTTCTTTAAACTTACTGTAAGAGTAGCTGAATAATACTTTTTTAAAATAATTTTAAATTCAAATATAATTATCATAAAATATTATATTAGTGTGCATGATTTAATATTTGTGTATATAGTAAAATATAAGTCACAGTAAGTCTAGTTAATATACATCACTATGTAGTTATAAAATTATTTTTTCTTAAGATCAAAACATAATTTTTTTTCATTTATTTTCTCCTTTTCTTTGGAGACTTTAGGGAGATCAGCTTAGTCACTGTTCAGAAATTTAACCCATTTCCACAACTGGAAAGACCTTGAAATTCTTGAGGGAGGGTTGTTCCTCTCTATTGTCAATAAAGCTGTTAATATGTTAATTAAGAAAATACCATATGAAAAACTGAATCTTAAATATGATAATTCACAAAACCTGCCATAACTCTTCATACTTGGTTCATGACTGGAAAAGGTCTATTTTTGAGAGGAATTCCAGGATAAGGTGGCCATTCATAGAAAGGGGGAAAGCATTATAGCCACATTCAGAAAATGTGTAAAATTTAGGATTAACCTAGAGAGATAAACCATTAACAAATTTTTTTGAGAATATTGCAGCTCAGTTTTTTTTGATTCTTATGTCCTGATGTGTATCTAGCAAAGAATTTGCAGTCTTGACCATAGCATGATATAAGCAGCTTTGACTGTTCCTCATCAGTCCTGTTCACTCTTCCCCACCCAACCTTTAGTGGTAATCTTTCTAGAAAATTTTCTTTTTCCTTTTCATAAACAAGTTGACAGCCCTTAAATGTCAGCACGTATGGTTCTACCTAATTCCTTTTAGCAATCTACATTGTGTGGTACTTATGTCCCAGGATATGAATACATCATCAGTATTCAGCATAGTATTTTTATTCAATGAGTTTTTTAAGCATGCTTCCTCTTGCACATAAAAATATTTCTCTAACATTGCTAGTGAAAGTTGTTACATAGCACATTTTAAATTTTAATAGAAACTTCAAAGTGTCTTCAAGGTTGCTAAACAAATTCACATGCATACAAGAAATAGACGAGATAACATATACCTAAGTTCTGCTTTATATCATACCAAGGCCCTTTGTGTCACTTATCTATGTACTTACGGCAATACTTAATTTCGATCAGCTTCTTTCATAGCAAATGGCATCTGTTTTTGTTTTCCAAGTTCCTTTCTAATATTTTCATTATTAGTTTTCTTCTGTTTATATGGAAACTATAGATTAATCTGCAGTATTCCCATGAACTTTACTATGTAAAACAACTTAATCCAGTTGACACAAATTATGCTATTCTAATTGATAGCCTAGCAACTAGATAGTTTTAATGATGTATATAAATGATATAAAATTATATTTAAATTTTATTATGTTTGAAAGTTGGCTACATAAAATTATAAAAACAAATAATGCAGTATAAATGTAGTTTACTGTTAAATACCTTGTACATATTTTTTCAGGTTTTGAATGAAAATTCCTTCAAAACATTAAAAAATTAATAGATTATTTTTGAAATACTTAGAACTGATTCTGCAATCTAGAAAGTTTTAAAGACATCTTAGCATATTGATTTTTTAAATTTTGCTCTGACTATGCTTATTTTTATGATAATTAAATTAGTTACATTATAATAATTTGTCAGTTTCTAGCATTTTAGACATACAGCTAAGTTTCATGGTGAATAAAAAATATTTAAGTTTCATACAAAAGGTGTTCAAAAAATAGTAAGTGTTGGATTCTCATATTTATTTTGAACTCATTTTGGATAATATGGGCTATTTGAAAATGATGTATTTGATCTAATGCTGGATAAGTCTTGATTATGACATTTTAATTGAAATTATTATTACAGAGAATACATAATTATTGTGAGAAATTATGTAATCAGAATAGTAAAAATAATTTTTTAACCACCAGAATATTTGAACCAGCACCACCTTCATCCTAAGTTCCAAAAAAACATGTATTGAACCTTATTATTAATATTCTATCAGATATTTATAAGGAAAGACTATTAGTGTTTATGATTAAGTACAGTGCTAAAATAAATTGAAATTGGCATATTTGAAATCAATAACTGTATCAGAGTAAGCCAGTATTATTCTGTCTTCTGTTCCCAAGTCTGTCTCTACTACCAAATAACCTTTGTTACCAGCCTTCATCAAAGCGCTCAGAAAACCTAAATATAACAATAGATGATTAACAAGGGCAGGGATATAAACAGAATTTGTGTACTAACATGTTTTGTAGATTGCTCCTTATTGCTTATTGCTCCTTCCTTCTGCTTTCCCTTTTACATTATCAGTTTAAAAATTTATAATCTGTACTCTGATGTATTTAAATAGTTTTTAATGTATTTAAATATAATAGTTTAAAACTGCAAAACATGTACACTTTAGGGAACAGACTTTTAATTTGAGCAGTATTTATGAAAACTGTGTAGTTAATAAATTTTCACATGTACCTATATTTGTACCTCTAACATATTGTTCAAATAATGCATGTAATTCAAACAGACATGAAAATTTAAAATATTTAATAAAATACTGGCATGCCAAATTGTGAAGTGGTAAAATGAAAATGACTATCCTTTCATCAGGGAAATTAAATTATCTTTAAAATTTCTATACGGTTGCTCAAATTGTCACTCATATCTAGCAAAACAAATTGTCAAATATTTCTGAAATACATACAAGCTGAAAATATCCCTTACTTACACAAATCATGGAGTCATTTTCTAGTGAAAACAGATAGTTGGAAATCTATCACAAAATAAATCTATTTTGTTCTTGTAAGTAATGGGTGTTGTGGTTCCTATGTTCCTACACAGGGACAATAGTTATTATCAAGAAATGGTTCAATTTGGTTGTCACTACTCTGTGTTGTCAAGTATGAATGAAATAAAATAATCTAGTCACATTATCTTTTCTAAGGGTTTTCTTTGAGATGGATAAAATATGCTTTCTTTGAGGAAGATAAGAGATGTGATAATATAGATCTATTGTTCTCTTATGAAATAATTTTAAACTTCTTTTGGTTCCATGGTTATAAATGCTGTTATAAGCTAGGCCATGGGAAATGGGTTTCAACAGACTATCACACTTTCAATACAGTGTTTTGTGAGATGGCAAGAGGGTAAACTGAAAAGGCAGAATAAAAGTGTAAACCAATCATCCACAAGATGTAGTCATTTAAATTTATTAAAGTTAATTTATAAACTTATTCAAAAGACTCTGGAAAGTATATTGTGTGTTAGTATTTTATTTTGAGTTTATCTTAGTTATTTTGACTTTAAATCTAGAATTTTAATAAAGAAGTAGTGCATACAATAGACAGAAACATAAGGCACATATATGTGTATGTGTATGTAATCATAGCATTATGACATTCAATGAAAGTTAAAAATATTGGAAGAATTGAACTCATAAATCAAATCTACACTGTTGCCTGTATTCACTGTATGTCAAAAAGAGATATTTGTCAAAAAAGTGGAGACTATGTTGTTTGCAAATAAGTTTTATAAGTAATAAGTAATACCCCTTCACTAAAATGCAGTGAATATTATTATTGCAAAATATGCATAGATGGACATTAGTATTCAGAATAAATTGCTTATTTCCATTCTTTTAATATTTGACAACAGATATAAATATGTTTGAGTTAATTTTACATTTTTGGTCAGTCTTTAAGCTATATAGATAAAATCATTAAGACATTCATTAGTTTTATTAGTGTAATATGTACTTTTGTCTAGCTTTTGTAATTATGCTTTCTCACTTGTGATACAATTATTTTAAAATGGGCTTAAAGTGGCCAACTCTATTTTTTTGTGTACATCTAGACTCTCTTACTATGTGGAAAATGGAATAGACAACTTCATATTTGTATTATAATTGTCTTTGTATCTTTATCACTTATTAGTGAGAACAATTTGCTACAAAGCAATAATAAAACAGAATGTAATCAAATGTCACTATGGTCTGTTATTCTGCAGTTATGTCAGATAAGAATAATAGGTTTCATAAAATGCTAGGCAAATCTAGGAACAACCTGATTCAGTTGGTGTTCAGAGTCATAGCCTAATAAAACTTATTTATTCACATTTGGCATACACACATTGATATACAATAAGCTATGTCTATGATTTTATTTAATTATATATTCTTTTCCCACAGTGGAATACTGAAGGACTTTATTAAATAAGACTTGTGAGTCAAAATTGCTCAAAAGATTTGAAATCACAAGTATAACAATATGAAGAAAATCAACTTAATAGGTCTTAATTTCAGGGTCCTAAAAATATGAGAAAAAGGAAAATGGAACTAATGCTGTGCTGTGTGTCTAGCCCTAAGAAACAAGAATTTTGAAAGATACTTTATTGTCAGGACAATTTAGCAGATTGTATACAGTAAATATTAAAAAAAAATGTCATTATAACCTTAATATCCTGAGGGCCTTACCCTGTGGTCCTTAGTAGTCAAGTAGTCTTTAAGTCTTCAGTGGTTCATTTAGGCTCTCAGACTCATGCCCTAGCTACCATCTGGGATTCTAATTCTCCGCTCACTTGTGTTGTGTGAAACTATAACCCATACATGTAAAGAAGATATATAAATGTATTTTTTAGGAAATTCAATGGATATGCTATTAGCAAAAAAGGGAAGTTGCATGGATTTAGGTCATAAAGTTCCACTATGAAATTTCCGTAACTGATGTGTAATATAATATCGGAATCTTCAAGCTGAAGCATGTCACTTTATGTTGCTAAAGGGTTTAATCATTCCAAGAACCCTTTTTAGTTTGAACCCCTACCCTCAAATTCCACACAATGCCAATTTACTTATATTCATGCGTGAATCTGAATGATGAGCAACCCCACAGAAAGTTCTGAGATAAGATGGGCTCCAGAGAGGGACAACTTTACCTAAGTCATTCAGTTCTTGTTTGAAAAATAGATATTGTCTGACTAAACAAAACACCCCTGCCTCTGGGTTCTTCAGTATGTCACTTGTGATGGCAATTCATGCAATTTAGCATCAAGATTCTAATCCTAAATTCAAGTAGAAGGTAAATAAAAAGTCTGTCTCAATATGTTAATATTGAATAATGAAATAAGATGACTCCTGCTTTTTCTAAGTCAACAAACCTTTTCCCTACTTTTACCTTGATGGATATATATGTCTTCTAGAATTCTGTCTAGTGTTAAAAGCCTGTGGAGTTATTATCAAAGAAAAAATCAAGGCAAAAGCTGTGCTTTCCAGTTACTATTTCATCATAGTGAAGTGGACACATGGATGTGAAGAAAATTGATTTTATATGAAGAAAATGCTGAACATCAGCAGGTCATCCAGTCCCCTGGCTTCAGATACTCTGTAGATGCTAGAAACTGCCACTTGTGTTTCTTTATACCTGAACTCTCCCTTGAACAGGCTTCTAGTAGTCATCTTCCAACTAACATCTTAGCTTAAATGTTGCGTTCAGTTAACTTACAACCTCAAATCTTAGCTACGACTCCAGAATATATTCATCTAAGCAGTGTATCAGTTAATCTCCCATGCAGTTATTTTCAGCATTTAGTAACAAGACTGAAGAAAGGGTCAGGAGAACACAGGTAATTCTTGTAAGGGAAGAATTCAGAGCTGCCATCCATCACTTTGTCTTATACTCCAGAGGTCGTAAGTTTTATGTTTTAAAAGAAGCTAAGAGATGTGCATAGCTAAACTCAGGCAATTATTAACAATGGGGGAATGAAATAATTTACTGGTAGTATCTTACAGGAGATATTATATAGACTTCTGTAAGTTTATTGTCCAAAAATAGAATTACTGATATTTTTTTTCTAATTATACTTCAGTGGCTTGTCCTGTTTCTGTAAATGTGAGCTATTTTTTTTCCAGTTGCCCAAGTTAAAAACCCTGGTGTAGTTTAGGGACCTCTCTCTTCTCCCTCTTTTCCTCTTACCCTCCACTTAAATTCTTTCCACCAATCAATCATGTCATCCTTTCGTTCTAAAACTATATGGATCCTACTTGTCTTTTTTTCTCTTCTGCTGCCACCATGACCCATACCATTAAATGGCTCACCTGAATTATTCAAATAACCTTCAAACTCATTTTCCTACTTCCATGCATGCTTTATAACAATCTGCGCTGCATATCATAATCATAATGGTATTTTTCCAATCACAGTTCTCCTCAAATGTGCCTCTCTCTTCCTTAAACAACTTAAAAGGACCTAAGCTTCTGTAGGTCTTTCCTTCCTCCTACTTCAGCTTCCACCCTAACCCCTTTCCCATTCTACCCAGACTGCCTGTCTTCTTAGTTTTTCCACAAGCACCCCAAACACCTGTTCAGCGATTTTTGAACTTTACTTGAAATTGTTCCTCTACCTCTGTTTCTCTGTTAACAGTTTTCCACATTTTTCAAGTTGCGTTCCAGATGCCACTTTTTAGGGAATCCTTTCAGATCTGGCTCTTCCCTATTTTATGCACAAATTCAGTATGAATGTATAGACATCTGCATATATCAGGTTGACATAATGATTTTAGTCCAGCAAGATCTATATTTCAAGCTACTATTTGTGATGAAATGTTACAGTATCGATGAGAAACTCGTACACTATGCTACAATATACCAAATCATTTAAAATTGAATAAGATCTGTATATTTTTCAAGGAAGATAAGATTTTGTTTTATTCTGCTGTTGTTTGTGTCTATGAGAATCCTTTTGTTTGTTTGTTTGTTTGTTTGTTTGTGATAGCCAGTACTAATACAGATATTAGAACAGAATAAGAAACAGAAACATTGCTCCATTCTTGATGGGAGCACAACTTCTTGTCTAATCCGGGAAAGCACCAAAGTTTTCCCTTAAGTGATGATTGTGTATTTGGAAAGGAGTGTATGGAATTGTTTTTTATTGGTGAGTGATTTCCAAATCTTTTAGTCTAACATAAAGAAGTTTGGAGAACTACATTTTTTGTACTAATTCTATAGTAAAATTAATAATCATTGTTTAGTGTCTAAATGTCTAGTAAATGCAGTAAATAATTGGAGAATTAGTAAAAAATGCAGTTTTATAAATTCAAACAAGGTTTTTAATAAAATAGTTCATAATGTTTTTGCTTCTCAACTATTAATCTATAGAAATTGAAAGTAGTAGAGTGATTATAAAATAAAATTTAGCTAGAGCTATTAGGCAGTCGACTGCCATTATATTTGCCTATGTAATGCCTAAATGTCATCCTAGTAACAAGTACTATGACAGATTCAAATAATACACTATTTTGCAATCTTTCATAGAAAAAGGCAGAGAAAAATTCAATAAATTGCTAAAGATCCAACAGCTAGCATTTTATTTTTTATTTATAT
Organism: Uropsilus gracilis; assembly: GCA_004024945.1. NCBI lineage: Eukaryota > Metazoa > Chordata > Mammalia > Eulipotyphla > Talpidae > Uropsilus > Uropsilus gracilis. Next base: position 106,934 of record PVHY01000427.1, on the reverse strand, counting down.
GTATATATATATAAAATATATATATAAAATAAATATATATATTTATATATATTTATTTTATATATATATTTCACATCATTTTAATCCCTGAGGGTCACCTACCACCTCCCCTCACTGACCGCTCCAGCTGGTCCCCACCCTCCCGTTGTGTACTTTCATTTGGTTGTCCATATGTTAGTGAAACCATTTGGTTTCTGTCTTTTTTGACTTCATTTCTGCTAGTATGATTTCTTCTAGGTACATCCAGGTTTCCATAAATTCATCAAATTTGTCATTTTTAATTGATGAGTAATATTCCATTGTACATATATACCACATCTTTTTCATCCAATGGGACATTTGGGTTGTTTCCATGTTCTTGCAATTATAAATAGTGTTGCAATAAACATCCGAGCACAGGTGTACTTTTATACCCACATTGAGGTCTCCTTTGGGTAGCTTCCCAGAAGAGTGATTGCTGGGTCAAATGGTAATTCTATTTTCATTAGTTTGAGTGTCCTCCATACTGCTTTCCATAGTGACTGGATCAGTTTACATTCCTACCAGCAATGTGAGAGTGTTCCTTTCTCTCTACATCCATGCCGGCACTTGTTGCTGCCTGTACAGCTAACATTTTAGAGAAAAAAATTTTCTCTTAAAATGTCTTAGTATATGTTCATTATATGCTATAAAATCTTGGAATATTAGGCATTGAACATTCCCAAGGAGATGGAGAAATAGTGTTCAAGCATTTGTATGAGTTCATCGCTGTTGGAAGTTTCTCTGTTTATAATATTCTTTGCTCTACATTTCAAGAGAGTATATATTGTAATCTATGTATATATTTGTGTCTGTGTATATGTGTGTTGCCTCTGCAGCTGCTAAACACACACCTGCATCAGCTTGAATTCATCTAATCCCCATTATTAGTGCATATTATGTAGAATACTTGGAATAGTATTTGCTTGCCTTTGACTTTAATGGATGACCGTAATGTCCCTTTATCTTTAAACAGTCAATCTTCTTTTCAGAATATTCTTCCTAGAGTACTATATTTAGATAATAATTTGATGTGTTGTCATTTTGTTCTCCATCTAGATTTGAGTTTCAGCAACTTAAATTCTGCTTGGTATAATGTAATGAAATATGCTAACAACAAATACCTAAGAGAAGTTAGCAATTGTCTTTTCTTGTAAAACCTGATCATTCCTGTAACCAAAAAGAACTTTGAGAAAAGGTGTGCTTTATTTTTTATTTTTTTGCAGTCAGTACTGCCAAGCAAAAGGTCAATGTATAACATAAGCATTTATTTTTCCTGATAAATATAGTGTTAAGGAGAAAATTAAAGTAGTGGCAAAAAATATTACATTTTTTGGCCTCTTCTTAAGTCTTTAGAAAAATACCCCCTTACCTACAAATCAATCGAGTACCCATTTCAGTGGGAACAATACATGAAAGTTAAATTATTTCAATACATGGAGGAGATTTAGAAAGCCTACCACATTTCCACATAAGAATGGAAGACACACTTTGAAATTGTATATAATGACTAAATTGGTCCCTCAAAGTGATATTTCTATTGATATTTTTGTTTGATTTTTTTTTACTTTTTGACTAGAGTCTTTCACCTCCCTAAGACTTAATACTTAGGTATTAAAGTCAGGCTCATCAAATTTGATCAACTACTTGCAGAATGTAAGATTTACTTTGACTCAGTATGCTGAGTCAAATGGCAAAATAAAATTGCAAATAAAAAGCTTACTTTAATTAACCACAAAATGGTTAATTTTTGAGAGTTTATTCAAGAATACTTTTGAAAATATTGGGTGATATAGTTTATCTTGCACTAAGACTCTTTTATTTGACAAGGATAGGAAGTTATGGAAGAAAAGAGATTTATAAATTATTACATTATAAGTAGTGAAAAAGGAAGAGTAAATTATAATAACATTTTTATGTGAGATAGTCTGGAAGAAAGTTAAACAGAATTGATTTTTAATTTATTTCAGTAAAATATGATGCATGAATTGAGGTTACAGAAATAATTAGTTTCATTGAGTGAAGTGTTAGATTTCTGGAAACCAGTAATCAAAGTATATTTTAAATAATAAAAAAATTCTTAAAGTTTAAAGTCATTAAACTTTCTAAGTTGGTCGTAATGTTGTTCCTTTTTTTGTTGTTGCTTTTCCCCTAGGTATTATATTATTATGTAACATCTAAAATATTATTAACAATGTCTAACTCTAATTTATGAATGTAATAATCTAGAATAGCCAGATAATAAAAACTACTCAATTTGAAGATTTTTGTTATTAGTGTAATATTTTTTTTTCAATCACTTAACTTGTAACATGTAATACAAATATTATCAGATGGAAAAAGAAAGCAAACTGGAAAAATATTTGTTTTCAATAACTATTTTTTTTTCTTTTATGTATCTTGGCCAGTATTTTAATTTAAATTGTTTTTTGTTTAAGATATTTTTCTTGTAAGCTGATTTTATTTTCAGCCCTTCGATATAAATAACTGAAATATTATCCAATGTGAAACAGGAACAAAAATGTCTATTCTAATATATACAACAATGTGTTGCACAGGAAGTGTTGTTGCTGTGTTTCTGTTTAATTGTTTGTTGCCAGAAAATATATAATAATAATAATTCCTCCTAAAATGCCATAAGACCTTATCATTGAAAACAGTTTCTACTTATTTATGATTTAATAAAAAAAAACTTGATTGACTGTTTTTACTAGATAAAGGGAAATTCACTTTGTTGACATGTGAATGAACATGTTATATTCTCTGCTCTCAAAGAAGTATGCATTACCCAGTGAAGTGATCAGACATTTAAATCAGTCCTACAAATGAGCAAAACAATATTAGAAGTGAGGCAGTTTAGGAATTGAGAAATTTATGATGTTTTCTCATTGAAACATCTATCTCTAAGTCCCTATGCCTAACAAAAATCATGATAAAGCAAGCAGAAAAGTAGCACAAAATTTAAGTCACTGAAAATTGTGTCCGTATATAACCATGTCCAAGGAGTTGCATTTCTGTAAAGAGGAAACCAATTACAAATGAAGTAGTCTGACTCTCATGTTTCTGTAAAAGCACACTTTCCTTCTTATTAGCCTTTACAAATGATGCCTCTGGATATGGCATCCTCTATTCATCTTTACACTGCCAATGTCAACTGGAGTTTTAACATGAAGGACATTAAAATACAGAAAAACATATTAGAGTGCGGGAACTGTCGGTCTTCTTTAACAATTCCAAAAATGCCAGATGTGTCATGATAATAAATACTCCCATTATATGTGATGTCTTCCACCTCTGAGATGATGATGTTGGGAAACACCACAGATGGCATCACAAAATGGAATAAATATTCTGCAAGTGGTGAGAAGGCCATGGTGAAAAGCACAATTATGATTGAGTTACCCTTTGGCAGTCGTTGGATGAGAAATTTCCCCAGGTGGGTAATGCTTACAGAAGGACATTTGGAGCACTCCTTCCAGGTATCTCCATGGGCTGCGACAGCATGTCACTCACTGCTTCTGCCAACATCAGCACCACACACAGTGTAACACCATGCACCTGTCACAATCCCACACAGGATCTGATATGTGTGCATGTGTTTGTATTCTGTGTGTATTCTGATATGTATATATACATATATACATATGTATATATATATGTATTTTGATATATATATGTATATACATATATATATATATCAAAATACACACATTTACCAGTCCGTCTTTTCAGTCTCACAGAAAAATGCTCAGTTACTGATTATAATTTCTGTAAAACAGAGTGCAAAATCCAGTGACTTACCCAAGGTCACAGAGCCAGCAAAGAAAGAAGTGAGACATATTTGTTGTTTTTGGCATCAGGATCCTTCCATCATGTTAAAACAGCCTATTCTATCATTCAATGTCACCACCCATTGACTTGTGCAAATGAAGGAAAAGTAGGAAAGACATTCAATTTTAATCCAAGATAAAGAGCTATTTTATAGTAGCTACTATTGGAAAACTAATTTTTAATAACTATTTACATCTTCCCCTCATTCTCCAGTGGAAGACGTAATAAATATATTATACTAACCTCAACAATTGGGTATTATTGCTTAGCAATTCCAGTTCAGACTTAAATGTTGATTTGGGAAAAAATACTTGATTTATCATCATAGATAATTTGGAAATTGATTTGAATTTATAATTTGTGAAAGTTCCAGTGATTAAAGTTCAGCAATGAGTATCATGCTGGGAGAGAGCATTGACAGTGTCTAGTAAATAAAAGAGGTTACTTGTAAACAAAGAACATGTGATAAATCTTGGAGAGGCAATTATTCCTACTGTCATGAAAGTTCATGTCCTCTAGAGAGCCTTTGTAAAATGCTAATTATAGCAACAGAATTAGAAATATAATTACCCCTTATCATGAATAATCTAAAACATCACCAAATCCTTTACTAAAGGATAAATACTTTAAATAATAGAATAACTTTAAAGAACCCAATTTTTGATAGAAAATTTGAGTTTGATTAGTTGACATCATTCTTTCCAACTCCTGCAAGACACTGCTTTTGTAGTTTTCTTACTTTTAAAGCATGATTAGATTGCTTTGTTTTTATATTATTATTAGAAATGTAAAATGGAGTGTGTGTGTAAGAGTGTCACATTAAAACATAAAATAGTAAGCAGACACTATCTGGGCAGCAAAAAGGTTAAATGTTCAATCTGTGCTATTTTAAGATGTGGGAACAACTGCTTTCTGTGTTGATGTACTCTAAAATCCCAGTTAGTATGAAGAGAATTTCTAATTGAGAATTCAAGAACCACTAATGTTTTTGATGTTCTCCTTCCTAAATGGACTGTAAGCCTCTCTTTAGGAATCAGTTTACAGTTCAGGATGCCCCTGGGAGTTTATATTTGGAATACTGCATGTGATGGAAAGCTGAGGAGGAGGGTCATTGTGTGCAGGTCAGCCCCTTCTGTAAGAACTGGCGTGGGACACCTTTTCTGCTCACGAAAGCCGTGTTAAAATTACACTCTTTGTAACTGGAGGGCTCACAACTCCAACTTGAGACTGACAACATAAATTGTGTATGTACATTAGGTTCACATGTCATTATATCATTTAACTGTTCTAGGGATATTTGAATTTATAATGAGCAGTAAACTCAAGTTAACAGAGATAACTTCCTTTTCTATTCAGGAATATTGTAGGTAACCAATGGTCCTGGTCTTGGGGTCATAATTTATTCTACAGCATATGAATTGTAAATTTAAATTGATGGAAATACAAACAAATTTCTAAACCAAGTAATATAATACTTATTACAGGAAGGGTATATAATTTAGAAACTGTATCACCTGCTTTATGATTGACTTCATAATTTCTGTTTAAGAGTAGCAAATTGTTAACTTGCTCTTCATATCAATGCTTATTAGAAAAATCATAGTAAACATCTTCTACAGAAAATGTTACTGCCGAATGCATTGTCAGAACTCAAAATATTGTTTTAGTACCACAAAAAAAGAAAGCCCTATGAAACACCTAGATAACTAATTCATCAAAGAACTATATGAATGAAGTTAACATAGTTTCAAAAATTTCAAACCCTAGACCATTATTTTAAGGAGGATAGCAGTTGAAATGCAAAGAAATTACTTGTGTGCTTCTAAGTTGTATTAACAAGATTAAAGTTCACATTTAATGGATACTCTACAACTTCCATGAGTCCCATGATTTTTGAATAAATTTCTTAAATATATTAACTTTTTTCTTGCTTTTCATTTCTTTTTAATTCCCCATATTAGCTTATATGTTAATTTAGTGTACACCTGTGGAGTATTGCGGTATGTAAGACACTGGGGTAAACACTGCTGAAGTAAAGTCAAAAAGTAAATGTCACATAGAAAAGGGAATGTACAATAATAGGCTGTTAAGTTTAAAGATTCTGTGTCACTAGTGTTAATACTACTCTATAAATACAATGTGAGCTTTTGTAATTTGAGGTCAGTGGGTCCCATACCTTGAATGATAGGCATGTGATTTTGACACCAGTGACTGACTATACTGTGTTTCACCAGAAAGAGTAATTACTAATTCTATTCCCATTAGAAGAAAAATATAAATTAGTTAATGATTTTCTTTCCTTATATTTTTTAATTTAATGATTCTGAAAATGTTTGTAGCTGTTTGCTCCTAGAGTTACTAAAAAGTAAAGTGGTACCTTTTTTTAAACATTTAATGGATTTTTAGGTCACCGTGTTGTAAAAGGTTAGCAAATTTCTGTGGTCATTCTAATTTAAGTATTGAAAATGCTTTTTGAATAGATGGTGAATAAATAGTTTTAAAACACTCTTACAAATTACTTTTGTCAGCTGCATAGTAACTTTGGTTTATAATATATAGATACTTGGAAACAAATCTGTTAAGCTTCAGTAATATCATTTGTGGCAGTGACCTCCAGGAAATTGTCTAATTCTTTTGTCTCAAAGGAACAAATAAAATATTTTTAAAAATGCCAATGAAATACCATACTTAAACCAGTCATTGGGTTTTCTTTTTACTTAATGTTTATATCAAAATGATTAAACTGGGAGGAGGAAAAAAATGATTAAACTATATTAAATTAAAGGTTTCATTCAGAAGACTTGGCAGATAAAAATTGACAATATCACATTAAAAAGATAAAGACATATTTAATGAAAAATAGAAATAAAATTTGTTGTGTAGTTAAATCTTTTAAAATCTACTATTTGCTAAAAGTTGTCAAATACAACCTCTCCAGTTAAAAATTTATGTTATTGATTAAATAGAAATGGTGATTATTAAGGAACAGGAATGATTTGGTTTTGGAAGGGTTAAACATGAGATAAAATTGGGTGTACTTTTATGAGTTTTAGCTCATATTTGATTAAATGTATATTATGTGTGGCTTAGTAATGCAATCCATAGCATAGTAATGTATTTCACTGCATAATAATGTAGACACACTGTTCAACATAATAATGTAAAGCATACTGTTTAAAATGCAGCTTATATATGTTCCTTTATGTTTTTCTTTCATTCATCAATGCAATCTTATATTTATTGTAATAAACAAGAACTTGACCCAGATAATATTTATATAGCAGCAAGTATATTTTACATTAGATGTTATACCTTATGAAATGGTAAATGAATAGAATTGCAGGCTTGTGATCTATTAATAGAGAGATGGAGAAAGAGAGAGCTGAAGACTGATCAGTATTTAAACTGTTACTAAGTCCTCAAAGCTGTATCCTAGCTGGTTGACAAAGTTGGCTAAGAAAATAAACTCTGCATATTGTATTATAAAAGCAAAAACATATAGAAGTATAAGTTATGATTGAATTATAACAGGAAAAGGTAATTACTACTCAATATTGATTCATGTTGAAAAATAAATTTCCAAAATTATTCTAAAATTCATTAGTTCTTTTGATTTAATGTAATTGTTTTAAAGTCTTCACTTTAAAAAAAAGTTGATTTAATTACATATATTAAGTTCTGGGAAAAAAAAAGTATGATTTGATTTTCATTGTTAAAGATCCATTCTGTACATTAATATTATACAAATCTTTTCACTATACATTTTCTAATAGATCACCAAGGTTTCTATGTGAATGAGAAATAAGGAAATCACTTAGAAATTTAGCACAGTAACAAAATATAAGGAGTTAGGATAACTTATATCACGAAAATGAAAGTAGACAGGGTCTGATGAATTTTTATTTGAGTAATTGTGAATGTGGACACTGGGGTGAGTCTTGAGAGTGACCTCCAGAATTTGGGATCAAAAATTTTAGTTCTTGCTTCCCCAGGCTGAGACTGGTGGTGTTAATCTTCAAAAAATGTAAAAGAACTCTCACTAGCTGGCCTTGGAGTTTGTAAGATGTTTGTAGCATTTGCAACAAGTTTACAAATGAAAGGAAGCAGAGTTGGTTGCATCTCAGAGAGAAGAAGGCTGAGGCTGGAGATCCTTGGCCCTAGGGGTTTGTTTATTGCCCTTGTGATTACTGGGTGTGTGGTTTTCTGTGTTCTTTTGGGGGTTGGGGGCAGTGGGAGCTACCTGGAGCTGGGGATTGCTGGAGCTGGTGGAGTCTTAGAGTAGCTTGGGAAACTTAAGTGGAGAGTGGAGAGCAGGCAGAGAGAGAGAATCACAGAGGAGAGAGAATTGGAAGAACACAAGAAAGAGTATAAAGAAGGCTGGAAGTTGCGTTTCTCAGCTATAGAGAGACCAACTTTGGTGTGTGCTTTGTTTTCAAACTCCCACTTCAGGCTACAAGGAAATAGGAAGCAAGATCTTTAGACCCAGGTGTCTTAAAACTTAGGGAAATTTGCTCAGGACTTAGACCAACTGAACTGGGGAAAGACAAGGGGGCTACTCATGACATCAGTGACTCTTATTTTTATCTCTTTCACCTTTGAAATAAATGTTGCTTTTTGTTTGCTGAACATGGTCTTGCAACTGCTGAATGAAGTTGGAAATTACTTGGCAATGGCCAGTTTATAGGACTGACTTTTCCCTTGTAAGTTAAGTTTAGTTTGCATGACATCTGCATCTGGTTTCATTAACAGTGGAATTACTAGTGAAGTTGTTGAGTTTGGACTATATTTGAAGGGAGGGAAATAATTTGCTTCTTGACTCTTTGTAGAATGAGGAATAGGGCAGTGAAAGACAATTCCTAGTCTTTTTACTTGTACTGGGAAAAATGAATTCATCAACTACCATAAAAATTGGTGGAGCTCAAATTAGGAGAGAAGAAGCAGTTCACTTTTGTCTTCACAAAATAGTTAGGCCCATTAAGGAAAATCACTCATTAAGCTGTCAGGATGTATATAGATCTACTGTTCTTATTTTACCCTTACATTGTACCGGTCACCTAAGTGTATTTGACATAAAACGGCAAGAGCCTTTGATGAGAACAAGTAGTGAGTGTAGACAGAGAAAACAAGGAGTCTATTGACTCATGTTGGACATACCATCAACTGAGTAGTGTGGTGTGAACATTAAAGTAGATGAAATGAGATCATTAAATGAGTGCAACAGGTGTGAGGAGAAGATGATAGTGTGCTTTGAAACTGAAATAAAAACTGGACAAATACATCCACTATTTATGAGAAACTAAATAACATGAGACTGGAAAGAGAAAAAAAATATCACAAAGAGTAAATATTGTGAAGTTACTTGTGATCCTAGAAGAGCTATATATTGACAAGGATAAAAAAAACAAAACAAAACAAAACGTGTTTAGGTATGTTCAAGAGATTATAAAAGGGTCAGGGAAAAAAATAACAAGTATAGAGATTTCCCTAAAGGCACTAGAGAAGTAGTAGAGAAAAATCGGAAAGTTAAAGATATGGGTATATTAGTATGGGGAATATTTGCTGTTTTAAAATCAGTAGAAAGGGACCTATTTATAGTATAAAATGAAAAAAAATAATCATTACCAAAGTATTGTTATACTCTGGTGAGATGGTTTGAGAAAGGGATCATATAGAAGAGGAATCAAACCAGGAGTACTCATTTGCTCAGAACTTAGCTATGCTTTTGCACCTAACCACAAGGAGCTTGGGAAGTGTAGGCTAGTTGTGGACCCAGTAGAAAAAGGAAGTGTAATTCATGACCATTATTTCCATCTTAAGAATGGTTCTAATTTTCTTGTAACTTTCAAAATGATACTACCTATCCTTAGTATACTAGCTACAAGGAGATTGAGGTTATTCTGATTGGTTAATTTTTATAGAAATTATGTTGGACACAATTGATTGGTGCTTTTTCTCTTTGTACACTACACAAATTATTTCTTAAATTATCCATGTTAGACTATTAGTGATGTTGTTTATGAAAAATGTCTTTTTAATCATACCTTTTGAAAATTAAAGCCTGCTTTATTGAGCTTTTTATATTACAACTTCAATGTTCTATGGCTGCTGCAGAATCATCAACAGAAGGTCAGTTACACAGAATATTTCATCAGTACCCTGTGCTGTTGTTCAGTCATGCTAAAAGATTCAAAAGCCTTTGGCAGATTTGTTTTTTCTTCGAATTGTGCATCACAGCTCATTAGAGGCTTGCAAACTTAATTTAGTGAATGAGATCTGCATCTCTGGAACATACTGGGATAAAAAGAAGCATATAATAGACTATGTATAGTAATGACAAATATCCCATTGAATGTATATGTTTACATATGTGTGTATATGTACATATACACATTCACACATATTATGCAATATACACACACACACACACACACACATACCAGACAATGTAATCCGTTGCTACAATGATAATGGGTAACTGAATTTGGATGCCATTGTTTGAGAACAACTTCTGTTCTTTTATCATCATTTATCATTCTTCATTAATCTTGAGCTTTCATTATTCTTTGCAATATTTTGTCATGGTATATAGAAAAATAAAATAATGGTTAAATAGAACAAACAAGATAAAAACTTTTAAAATTTTACCAAATTAGTGGTTAACAGAAGGGAAGAAAGAATAATGGATAAATCAAGTCAAAGAAGTTATCTGTATAAAATTAGGATTTTAGAGTTGTATTTATATATAGTATAAACAGATGTTGATTTATAAGATTGACAGCTGGAATTTATATGCTATATGTTACTTCAGGGAAAAAATTGTGAGCTAATTAGCTCGTGTTCTGTACTTACAAATATAAAATATAATAAAACATGCTTATAAAGTTTTACAAATTTAGAAATGCTGGAATAGATGAAAGAAAAATGCTTTGCATGTAAAGTGGCATTCAAATTAGGAAAAAAGTACTTATATAAGTTTATGGAACAAAATTTCTTAGATATAGCATGATGTGTAAGAGAAAAATGACTGATCAGATTTGTGTCATATAAGAATACTATTAAGAGTATTTATTGGCCTGAGGAAATACAAGAAATGGAATTTAGGGAAAAAAGAGTAATAATGTTCCAGGAAAAATTAATGAGACTTTAAAGTTGAGACATTGACACTGGAAAGGGGTCATTTTGGAAGTATAAAATATTAGTGAATCATTTACTTATCAATCATGTTCAAAATGCTTAGGGCAGGACATAGTGAATACAACATATGCGTAATAGCCACACCATCTTTAGTATTATATTCTAGCAGATGAAGATGAAAAATATATATATAATAAATTGTGCACCATGAATATATAACCTTTGCTGTTTTAGTAATCTGTATGATAACTAGTAGAGGTCCTAGTGGAAAACATTAGTGCTGTAGTATGCAATTATTGAATAACCGACGATGAACAACTTGGAAGAAAAGTATAAGGCATTTGGAGAAATATGACCAGGTAGATTTATTCTGAAAGTCTTATTAGGAAAAATTATTGAAAAGGTGAATTAGAATGATATCAGAGTTCTGTTAATAGAACAACTCTTTGATTTAATTAGGACAATTAAATTTTAGATCAGATAAATCCTTGATTATGACTTTTGAGTGGTAGAATTAAGTACTAGGGAGCATATACTAGGAAACTTCATTCCAATAGAGTCATTCAATGCTGTTATTATGGTTTATAAGTGTCATTCAATTAATACCAGTTGCTTTCCTTCCCATTATTCTCTTATTCTCAGCATTCTCATGCTCTCTCTTGATATCCTTGTTATCTTCTAGACTCAGTGTCCACCAGTTATAAACCAAGATGATGCTGTACATAATGTTATGGTTGTCATTACAGTAGATCTGTAATAAGTACTTGGAACTGTGTTATAAGGCAGAAAAAATATTGCAGTTGACATATATTATGTCAAATCCTATTAAAGAATATTGAAATTAAAAAAAACCCATTACATGTGTTTTGGTAGCACTATTTAAAATAACCAGACGATAAAAACAATCTAAGTTGACCCAAAACAAATGAGTAAATTAAGAATACGAGAAACACATGCACATGCACACACACAACATACACATGTACACACACAATGGCATATTACTCAGTAATCAAAAAGATAAAACCATCCCATTTGTGATGACATAGATGGTTGTGGAAGTGATTATATTCAGTGAAATAAGTAAGGAGAAAGACAAACATGGAGGGTGTCATTTATATGTAGATATTAAACTTTATTTGCTTTTATTCATTTAATTTTAAAATTATTTATGTATATATGGAATTCCACATGTTTATGTGGAAAACCAAACAAAGGGTCAGATAGATATAAAACTAAAAGCCAACTTTGACCTTGAAAATATACTCTAGATTTTAGGTATCTCAAGAGGGAGAGAGATGAGGAGGGAGAAAACAAAATAAACTATAGTAATAAACTGTAGTTTGGTTGTAGGTTCGCTATAGTAGGTACACCTTAAGTGGGGTGGGGGGAGAGTGAGGTGAGGGGATATGGGTGTCCTATATTTCTAAATTACCAACAGCAATGTAAACCAACATAATATTAATAATTTTACTTGCAAATCAAGCCAAAAACAAAACAAAACAAGCCATATTCAAAGAATAAGTTGAAGAGTCAAGCCAAGAATTAGGTTTTTAAAGATGCACTAGAATGGTAATGGAATTGAACATGGCATGAACCAAAGAAAGAAGGCCTTCAGCTATTATGAGAAATGCCTGTGATGTATCTGCATGTGAAATATATCTACTGCTAATGAGTGACATGTTCAACTGCCTTCAAGATGCAGAGATTGAGCAGGGATAAGCTTAAGTGCTGTCACAATGAGTAAATGCTTTATTCTTCTGAACTTTTTGAATGTGTCATTAGAAACTATAGGCTTAATATTCCTTAAATATTCCTTAAGTTTTCTATACTCAATTTTGTCTCAACAAACACCTACTAAGTACCTTCCATGCACTATACATTATTCTTGTTGATATATAAAAGTGAATTAAAGTGAAAAAATATGTTCTTTTTTTTTCCTTATACACGTGACCATTTATTTTATTAGAACCATTTATTAGCGAGACGCTCCTTTCCCCCTTTGTAAGGTTGTAGCTTCTTTATAAATATAGATCTGATATAAGCGTGCATTTATTTCTGGGGTTTCAGTTCGGTCCCATTGATCCATTGTAACAATTTTAATTCCAATATCATATTATTTTAATTACTGTTGCTTAATAGTATAATTTTTTTATTCATTTTATTGATTTGTCACAATTGTGAATTAATTGATCCCTCCTCCTCCCTCCATATCCCCCCTCTGTATCCCCCCTTCAGTCACTCCTCCCATTTTTCTGCAAATTGTTGTTTGGTTAAGTTGATGTTTAGTTGTTGGTTGTTTGGCCTGTTGTTCTCTTCCGATATGTGGTAAGTGTGTGTGTGTAGTTTTTTTGTTGTTGTTGTTTTATTTTATTTATTTATTTATTTTTACCCCGGGGCTTTCCCACTTCACTAACATTTGTTAACTATCTTGATCTTTTGCACTCTTCACCTCCCCTGCCTTCTTCCTCTTCCTCCTCTTTCACTCCATGGTTCAGTGCCATTGGTTGTTTTCATTTTTTATTTGTTTGTCTGATTTTCCCTATATCCCTCATATAAGTGAGACCATCATGTACTTCTCTTTTTCTTTTTGGCTTATTTCTGCTAATATGAGTCTTTCTAGTTCCATCCAGGTTGCTGCAAATGACATGTGTTTGTCCTCCTTGATGGATGCATAGTATTCCATCGTGTATATGTACCACATTTTTTTTAGCCAATCATCCGTTTGGGGGCATTTGGTTTGTTTCCAATTCTTTGCAACTGTAAACAG
>PVHY01000427.1:60870-93081 GCA_004024945.1 Uropsilus gracilis | reverse complement strand
ATATGTTCTTATGGAGTATTTTTGTTTACAATAGATTCAAGAATCAAGAAAAACATCAAGAACATGGGCTTATGGCTTTGGGGTTTGTCACTCTAGGTGGGATGACCAAGGAAAGTCTGATCAAAAGGGTGGCATTTGAATTAAGTACTGAAAAATTGAAATGGTGACCATATAAATACCCTCAAATCATGTTTCTGACTGAAGAAATGTAAAGTGCAAATGCCCAATACATGTAACCTTACAAAGAATTAGCATTCATGAACCTCTGCATGGTTTCCGTGGTTTGTATTACTCTTTCTAGAATTTTAACTATAAAATTTTCTAATTTTAGAAAATTTACAAACTAGATTTAATGCTCTACCATTATATTCTTCTAGTGACACAGAATTAGTTAGCTAATCTACATTTTCTAGCATATCAGAAGGTCAATTTCAATATTAAAATACCAAAATGAACCAGAAGGTCTTTCATTGTGAGCCATTTTTGAACTAATGTTCTGTCTTTGTAAGAGTGACTGAAAGTGATGAAACTCACTCTGACCATAAAAAAGCAGTTATTTATTTTATCTACAAATCTCCCATTATTCTTTGTTCCTTTTTCTTTAATAAGTACAGTTTCAGGTTTTCTTTACTATCAGTAAAGATTCAGCTTTCCTGTTAAAAACTTCAGAGATTCATTTATTGACTTTCTTTCAGGCCTAGGAGAGGAAATGTTAGCCTTTCGACCCTTTCTAGTATATGCATGTGTTTCATTTTTCTTTTATTTGTTGTTACAAATTATAATTTGTGGTAGGGCTTCCTGGGAATTTATGGCCAGATTGAAATTGAAGAGATGTTTAAGGCCTCATTACCTTTGAAGAAGGTCTAATTTTAAATGAATTAAGTAAAAAAGCAACACACAAAGTAATCATTTTTTAAAAGATTGATTAAAAATTTAAATATATTTTAAGTGATAATATAACTCTATTTGAATTGATACTAGAGTAGGACTAATCTAGTATCCTTTTTAATTTTATTTCTAGACTTAAAATAGCATTTTGTTCTTACAAAAAAACGAAGATAGCACTATTATTCTAATTTTATTATAATATTGCTTAATTCTCAGTTCTTGCCTTACAGAGCAGGGAAAATAAAAAATTGTGATGTTACGCTTATTATTTTTAGTTTGGTATCTTTAGAGAAATACAGTCTTCATGATAACATGTAGATATTAACTTTTGTTCCAGGATTCAGTTTGATGAAGGTGGACAGATTAAGAATACAGTCTGTGCTATGATAGAGGAAATATGGTTGTGAATGTGATAAAAATTCCCTGGACTTCTTAAGTAATTTTTATAGACAGCAGGAAAATTAAATCCTGCAAACACCACGCCTGTTGGAAGTGGACACACATTAGGGAAACATTATTGATATGTGTGGGCTAACCTAAGCAGGATGTCCTATTTCAAAGAAAGATGGATTTATAATCTATATTTAAGATTCAGAAATATAGATTTCACTATGAACAAAAACAGTAGGGATTCATATATGTTGACAGGCCAACTGTAGAAAACATTCTCATAGCACATTTTTATAGTCAGGATTTCAGGGAACATAGATAAAAATTATAGATATTAGCAATACAAGTAAACATCCTAGATAATGGAAACACAAGTAAACATAAAGATTCAAGGCATCTTGATCATATAAAATTAGAGAAAGGGTAATTGATAAGTAGGGAAAGGACAATAAGGCCTTTATTTCTAAGTCTTAATAAATAAAATGAAAGAGGGATAATGTGGCAGTGGATGATGAATAGGAAAGATATAAGAATCAAGTGTCTGCAGAGAATAGCACCATTGGATATTAGAACCTAATAATAATGATGATAATACATATATACATATATGATATGTTAGAAAAAATAATAATAAGGAACTTGAAACTTGGAAGAGACAAAGCAATTGGATACAGATTCAATGCAGTTTTATCAAAAGTTCAGTGTCTATCTTCAAAGAAATAGAATGAACATTACTAAAATTTACAAGGAAACACAAAAGATCCTGATAGCCAAATTAATCCTGACAGAAAGAAGAATGGAGGTATCACACTTTCCGATTTTAAACCATACTACAAAACAAAATGGTATTAGAATAGAAATTGTGACACAGACCCATGGAGTAGACTTAGGAGACCAGAAATAAACCCCCATTTATATGACAGTTAATCTATAAAAAAGGGGCAAAAATATACGGCAGAGAAAGAAAAGACTCAAATAAATGGTGACAGGAAAACTTCAACCATAAGCCAAAAAATGAAACTGGACCACTAGCTCACAAGCTACAGAAAAATTAACTGCAGGTGAAGTAAATACTTGGGTGAAAATCTGAAACCATATAACGCATTGAAGACACTTAGAGTTACTCAGCTTCAAATACGTGGTTGAGTACACTGATCCAACAGCTGGGAGACAAAAGCAGACAAACAATTGGGAATACAAGAAGCTAAAAAGCTTCTACACAAGCAAAGAAAGTATCATTAAAATAGACAGCCTACTGATTGACAGAAAATATTTACACCAAACAAAGTGTTAACATATAAGATCTACAAAGAGCTAATACTGCTCAATAAAAAGAATACACCAATTAAAATGTTGGGTACACATAAACAGAAACTTTTCCCCAAAGACCTACAGATGGCCTATAGACACATGGTATAAAATTGCATCATCACTGTTCATGAAGGAAATGCAAATCAAACCACATTAATAATGCATAATAAATGCATATATATTTATATATATATATATATATATGAATGATCAGGTCATTTTATGCTATTTCTAAGAAACTTTGTTTCATCATCTTATATAAGTATGTTTTCTAATTTGAATGACACTTTACAATCAAAGAACTTTTTTTCATCTATTCCACCAATTTTACATTTGTAAAACCTTATGAACACATTTTGTGTTTGTAAGCACAGAACATGGGCTAATTAGCTGTCACATTATTTTTTCCTGAAGAAATATGGCATAATAGTATATAAATTGCAGTTGTCTGTCCTATAAATCAATATTTGTATAGGTATATGTAGACACATATATGTATGTGTGTATAAATATATATTTATATATAAAAAAACAGAAATAGGTGTTGGAGAGATAGTGGAGTAATATATACTACACTGTGGAATATATACTAGTTCACCCCATGGAAAAGAGTGAAAAGGTTTCTCAAAATATTAAAGTAGATATTCCATATGATCCTGCATTTCTTCCTGTTAATAATAGAAGAATCAAAATATTAATTTGAAGGAATTCACACTCCTGTATTCATTATGTCACTATTTAAAATGGCCACTTTATGGAAAAAACATAATTAGCCAATGAAAAATGAGTACATTAAGTAGATGCAATTTCTCTATATAATATATAATATGTAATTACATGTATAATATATACTTAACTATAAACAAGAAGTGAAATCTACCTAACTGTAAAATAAAAACTAACAAAATTGGGGGGAACATTGTTGGGAGTGGGGAGCAAAGGAGGGAAGGGGCCTAATTGAGTACAATGAAGGGCTGTGGGTGCCTTGCTTTTAAGGTGTGATATTATGTATTTGAAGAGATGTGAGTCTGTATCTCTGAAATTATAATTTTGTAAGCCAATACTATCTCAGTAAAAATTATCACAATATAAAAAGAAAAAAACAAGATTAGGTTCCAATATTAGAAAACATTCTTGTTTGTACTGAATGAACATGTTAAAATCATAGGAACATATTTTAGTTTCAAAGTGAATTACTTTATTAAATGATATATAAAATTTATTTAAATTAGAGGTCTTATCAGGGAAAGGGCCAATAGAATTTTGTAAGTAGCCTGGATTATCACCTGCTAAGATTTCTTTTACTATCATGTATAAAAGGCACAAAGAAATAGGCTCTGATAAATCTATCAACTTTTTATAGAATGATGAGTTGAGATGGTGAGCAGGTGTGATCAACAGGTGTTACAGCTTAAATAGAGATGAAGTAGTAGGTATTACTGTCATTTAAATGAAGTAAAGGTATATTCCATAGGATAATTTGAATGTTGATTGAAAACTTTCTCAATTGCAACAGCTGGAACTTCAGAGTAGCAGCTGTAAGTCCTGATTTGAAGAAGGGTGGCTATGCTTGAACAGTTCTAAGAATATTTGAAAGGGATAATGCTTAACAAAATAAGTCAGAAAGAGAAAGGCAAAGCTGGGTGGTGTCACTTATATGTGGACTATAGACAAGCCAAACAGAGGGTCAGATAAAGTCAAACTAACATGTCCAAGAAATCTTGGAGGGGGTGAGAGTAAATGCAGGAGGAAGCTCTGTGAAGGATAGGGTGGAATAGATTGGTGGTGAGTGTGGTTGGTAACAGAATCTAAAAGGGGAGATCCTATACTTCTAAATTGCAAACAATATTGTGAACCAACGTTATCACAATAAAATAAAATATTTAAGAAGAACATCATATTATCAACCTTGTTAGCCTGATAAGGATTTTAGTAATGATATACTTTTAATAAGTATCTGCATTATCATTGAGTATTATCCTCCAGGGCATCATTTATCTTAAAACTGTTTAAATATTAAGAGCATTGCTGTGCATCTTGTTTCTGTGTGAATAATTTTAATATCCATATTCTCAAAGAAATGAAAGCAAATCCCACTGCAGATAAATAGCTTGTTTCTTGAATTCACAAAACAATCACATTCATTATCATGTTATTTAAGTAATCAATTCAGCTATTTCCATTGAGTCAATTAGGCAACACAGTGAACCTTTTATTTTTTATTCATTTACTTATTTATTTAGTTTCTATTATGTGATTGCTTAAGGGTTACATGTGGTAGGAGGATAAAAGAGAACGCACTGCCACCACTGAGTGGCTAGACTTCCTAGAGAAGACAGACATAAAGATTATATAACTTTTTTTTGATAGCTAGAATTGGGAAGAAGTATTCTAAGAGAGAAAAAAAAAACAAGCTCTGATTTGGGTCTAAAAATAAAATCTTTTAAAAATTCAGTAAAAATTAATTTGAAGTACCATTGATTTACACAGCTGTAAATTGACTCACAAGTTTCTACGGATGTACATTACCAAACCTCACCTACCCTAGAGCACCCATATCCCTTCATGGTATACCTCTGAACTCCCTCCCCAATTTGTTTCCACCCCTTCCTATTCTAGTGACCTCAACTCTATATTCATTTCTAGACTTTGCTTGAATGTAATTCAAGCAAGGAATGTAATTCCTTCTGTTTTGTTTCTTTATATTTCACATATAAGTGAAATCAACTGGTGTTTGTCTTCTCCCTCTGGCTTATTCCAATTAGCATAATCCCCTTCAATTCATTCCTCATTGTCACAAATGGCAGGAGATTTTTGTATATTTTTTGGTATAGCTGAATAATATTCCATTGTCCATGTGTACCATATCTTCTTAATTCAGTCATCTGTCATTGTGTACTTACATTGTTTCCATAACTTGACTATCTTAAAATATGCTGCAATGAACTTGAGTACACATAACCTTATAAATTAGTGTTCCTTATATTCATTGGATAAATACAATGGAGTGGAATTACTGGATCACATGATATATCTATTTTAATGTTTTAAGAAACATTCATACTGTTTTCCATAAAAACTGGAGAGATCAGTCTGGATTCCCACCAACAGTGTACAAGAGTTCTCCCCACCTTTCCCCCGTGGCCAATATTTTTTGATTCTGTTTTTATTTGTCTATTTGTTATTTTTGATAATGCATTCTTAGTGGACTATGGTAGTATCTCATTTTGGTTTCGATTTACATTTCCCTGATGATAAGTGAAGTTGAACATTTTTTCATATACCTATTAACCATTTCTATGACTTCTTCAGATAAGTGTTTATTTACCTGCTCTACCCATTGTTTAATTGGGTTTTTTGTTCTCTTTTTAACAAGTTGCGTGAATCTTGTAGAGCCCAGATATTAGCCCCTTGTTGGATTTAGGATGTGAAAACATTCTCTCCCAATCAGTAGGATGCTTTTCTGTTTTACTAACAGATTTTTTTAAATGAATAAAATAATAAAGTATTAACTCAGAAATAAGAGAGTTCTGTTGAGAATCTTCAGTTCTCAGGAATCAGACTTAGTTATCGAGCACAGAGAATGGAAGGAATGAGGATGGAGTATTATGAATGCAACACATTTAAGTAATTATTTTTGTCAATCATTTTGCATGCAGCTACTGAGGGTACAAAATGTATATGTATACAAAATTATGTATGCAAATAAATATGACCACAATGTAGTCATATTTTAGATGACTTGCTTACTAGATGTATAGACAATTTTATTTGTCTTGTAGTCAGTCTTGTCATCCTCATCCCATCACTTACCATCCCATCCAATATCAAGCTAATGATAATACTTTCTTTTGAGTACTTCTGATATTTAATATATATTTATACATCTTTAAATATATGTATATATATTAACATAAATGGAACCATCCAATCCATAGTACTGGGAGACAGTTTGTTTATTCTTTTGCTTAGCGGTACGCCATGAACTTCTTCACATATTAGTACTCATAACTCTATATGCTCTCCTTTCATATGATTGAATGCTCTTCCATGGTGTAAATGCACTATAATATGATTAACAAATCCCTTGCAGTTATACATTTACTTAGCTTCTAATTTTTTCACTAATATAAATGCCTACCACACAAGTCAATTGTTGACCATGTTTTCTCTATTTTAATTTCATGAGGCTGTATTCTTAAAGATAAGCAGTATGTACATTTTAGACATGTATGTATATTGTCTATAAAAGTGACTGTGTTGCCAGATCCATGGCCAAATAGCAGTTTCAGCACTTATATAATTTGAACATTTTCTAATATTAGTAAATCTTGTGTTTGATTATCAGTGGAATTAAAAATTATTTTATATGGGCATTACCTATCTATTACTTAGAATTACTTATGTCTTTCACCTGTGGTTGTTTTTTTTTATGGAACTGTAAATACTCAGGATTAATTATCTCCTCTATAATTTCCCATATATTGCAAGTATTTTTTGACTTGTTATAGAGAGCTTTGTGATTTAAGTAATTATTTTTGTCAATCATTTTGCATGCAGCTGTGGAGAGTACAAAATGTAGAGAAATGCAGGGATATAAAGCTAGGTTGCTTGGGATAATATATTAGCCTCACTACAATCTCTGTACCTTAGGTTGAGTACCTTTCATTACTATTATTTTGTTACTATTTCATTATGTTTCCCATTGTGATTTGTTTTAATTTTTTTATTTGTGTTTGTTTGTATGTTTTTATTTATTACTTTTTTCTATTTTATTTTTTGATTGCACCCTATATATGTATATTTATACATATATATATAAATTACATCATTGTCTACCCCAAAGATCTCCCATTACCTTGTCACCCATGAACCATCTTAATCTTTTGTACCTTTCCCCTCCCCCATTTTTTACCCACCTCCACCTTTCTTGCTCTATGCTTCATTTCTGTTGGCAGTTTTGAGGTTTTAGGGTCAAACCAATCAACAAATACAAGAGTAATTAGGAGAGTGCCTATTGTAATTAAGTATTCAATCACAGTGTGCTTATCTTGTTATTCATATTATTATTTGCCTAAATTAAAAGTCCTCAATTCAAATATTATAGGATTGTTGTCTTATAATTTCTTTTAAAACTGTTTATTTAAAATGTTTATTCATCTTTTGTTATTTTTGTGTGATCCAAGAAAATGGGTTTTTCCCCTAACATGAATAATTATCTTAATATCATTAAGTAGATAATTCATTATTTCTATACCAATTTGATCTTCTTGCTGAACACTTTTATCTCCACATCACACAATGAAGTTTTCCATTCTGATACAAAAACTTTTGATATCTGCATATTTTTGTGGATTCCACCACTACGCTGAAATAAATTAAATTTTATAAATATTTTATATGCTATAAAGATCTTTTTTGATATGTTACATATTCTCTATGGTACCATTGATATCACTATTAGAATAGTTATGTTTTCCAAGTTAATGTTTTTTTTTCTTTCTTTAGTTTATTGGTTAAAGCCTTCAAAAAATGAGGAATGATCAGAAACTTTCTCCTTATAAAGCATTGATTAGACTTGATTAGTGATGTTTAACTTCTCACAGAGGTGGTCTCAAAACCTGTAGAAGATTGTATATGTAGATTTATGCCTTGTCATATTAATACATCCAAATACTGAGAGAAACCTTCATTGTCTCATAGATGAGAGTAAGATCCACCTTATGTTTCTAGCAGTGTTCATTAACCTAATCAAAGCAAGAACTAAAGATAAGCTGACAATGTTCATTGCATCAGTTTACTTTTAACTATGCCAGTTTAGTTAGTTCTTTGTATCTGAAATGTTTCCTCTTATCTAGTGAAAGCCATCTAGTGTGATTTATGTATACTATCAAATAACACTTCTCAAAGTAATTCGACTATTTCCAGTCAATAAGTAAAAGATGTTCAGATAATTACAGTCCATGTGTGAAAATTCACCTCTGGTATCTGAGGGTTGTCTCATGCCATTTCCCATTAAATATCTGCACCCCCCCCCAAAAAAAAAAAAGAGAAAGAAAATAGAAAAGAAAAAAAAATCCATTGTTTAACTAATTGCTTTAACACCTAAATCCAAAAACACATTCATATGCATGGGATTACTCAGAATCAGCAAAAATCCTTGAATAGCTAGAGGATTCAGCAGTTCAGGAAATTTGAATAATTTGAAAATATAATGCTATTAATTTGAACACATTCATTGATCAAAATTTGTATGTTACTGGGGAAACTGCGGAAGAAGTAGGCTGATGTGAATATTATTTGTATATTTTTTAATTCTTAGATTTATTCAGATAGCTAAAAATATGTACTCATTTTCCCCTCAAATGCCATTTATTATTATTCTGAAAAGACAATGAAAGAAATTCATTTAAGTGAGAAAAGTATGAGGAATAGATAAAATTGCCAACAACAAAAAAAGCTAAAGATGCTTTGTAATCTTCAAAGCATTGACTTACTCAGTTCTTTAAATTAAAGCAAATGCTTGGCTCTCAAATTTTTTAGGTAATTAAATGGTTTCTGTAGCTTGGCTGCTTTGACTATAATCTTGCTGATTTGGATGGTATTTTATTAATGATATCTCAAGGGGAAGTTGAAGAAGCTTGAAAATTAATGCAATATTAATAACTAACAGCCAAAGAAATACAGATATGTCTGCTTTAGAAAAGATGTGACCTGCATGCTTCTTACATTAAAAGCATCTTATTTATATATGTAGTTTTAAGCATGAGAATATATGCTGTAGTTTAAAGAATGTATATTTTAGAGGAAATACAGTGCATATTATGTGCTCTTCAGAAAAGCCTTAGCACAAAACATTATTTTTGGTAATGTGACATAACTGGAGTTAAAATTTTTTTTTCAGTTAATAAGTGATGTGCATTTAAATCCAAACATAATATCTGACTAGAAGCAAATAGTTTGACTTCTTTGACAGCAAGTGAAAACCAATATCTCATCTATGAAATAAGGGATGAGTAAAGAGTATTCTCTATACTTTTCTGTGGCAGGGTATGATACAATAAAGTGCAAAGCCAAATTCTTACTCATTAGTGGAAAGGAATTTACTTACCCTAAGGCATAACTCTAATATCTACACCATCCCTGGTCCATAGAGGGCTTGTGTAGATGCAGTGTGTTAACAGTAAAGACACAGAGATAATATATGGCCATGTTCCAAATTTTGCCTACTTTATTCAAGGAAATACCATTTCTCTTTGTTGTTTTAATTATTGAAGACTTGATTCATTTGAAGACCTAGTTTTAAGTAACCACATAAGCAAATATCAAATTATAATTAAACAATCCTCTAGAGGTAGAAAGTGTAAGTGTTAGTCAATTGTAGTTCAGATAGGAAGAGAAGAACATTGGGCACACAGCTGAAAAAATAAAGATGGAGCATAGCGATTTATTCCTATATTGCAAGAGTTTTAATGACTCAGCAAAAAACAAAAATAAAATAGGTGTTGTTTGCAAAATACACTAATGTTTATTCCTCAAGGTAAGTAAATATAACTAGCAAAATGGGAAGTTAGTTTTGATGAAGCAGTTGATTATTAGATTATTTATATGGTGTAATTTTAAAGTCCTATTTAAATGACCCTTTTTAAGAAATAGAGACTTTGAAGTCTGCTCATATCTATTGAGAGTTGTCATTAATATAACGTTATTGGAGGCAGAGTTTCAATATCTATTTTGTTGCTATTGTTGTTGTTGTTGCTGTTCAGAAACCCATTGTTTTATTCACTTATCTCACTGCTAGGAATATACACCAAAGAAAATAACACACCAGATATATATATATATATATATATATTTGTATAAGGAACTTCTTCTTTTGCATATAGGAAATATCTGGAAACAAGTTTCAAATCCAAATAAATAGCAATGATATTTTAATAATATTTTAATATTAAGCACATCTGCACCTTAATATTATAAAATGATATAAAAAATAGCTAGATTGAAAAACAAAAGTTTCCTTTAAGAGATATAGTTACTGAAAATAGTAAATTGTAGAAGATATACCACACTGAAAAAGAAATATGTGAGTGTATATAATTAATAAAAATCTTTTTAAGGGATTTAATTTTGTGGCATTTTCTACCTTTATACAGTTTCTCAGATGTGAAGAAATTGTAGTGAAGAAGTTTTTACTGCCATACAATTCAACGTAATTTAAATTTTAGAAAAAAATTTTCTGAAATTTAAGAGACTAGTGACATTGCTACAGTTTTCTGAAAAATAGATGACTGCATGTGATGTTGTTGAGGTGTCAGCTTTGAGATTTTTTCTGGGGTTTTCCAGTTTGATTCTGATAGATGTCAGAGAAGATCTTCATTGAAATACAAAAATTGAACCTCCCAGCTGGACTCCAACTACAGTTTAGGAGAATTCATTCTATCATTTTTTTCTTCCTGGACCAAATCATTTCCAATATCTAATCATATTTAGACAACACCATTAGAAAACCAGATAAAGTTTTGCCTTTTGACAGATAGATATCACAACACAACCATAAATCACATAAATTCATCATTTTTTAAATTGTATACAGCATCTTGTTCCGTAAGGGAAAAATATATCCTACAGTATAAGTCTATGATCAGAATATATTTAGTTTTATTTTTTAATTTTTAATTTATTTATGTATAAATTTCACAGCATTGTAATCCCAGGGGTTTACCCCTTTCTGCCTTTATCAAAATATCAGTACTGTTTGGTAAGTACGCACCCCCAAAACTAAAGTATATTGTTAGTGAAAATGTAAAATTATAATGGAAAATCAATAGAAAATAAATACTCAGCCATTATTTCCAAATGGTTTGCAAAACTGTGCATATGTGAATGTGTGTGTGTGCAAGCGGGAGGATTGTCACAATATATTAACCTTTAAATAGGTTGACCTGCTATCTAACATATTTATGTCATAACATGACTCTAGGTAATTTTCCACTAAGTGAGAACAGAAGGAAAGAGCTTTTCTAATGATTTGAAAAATCGATTTTTCTCTACTTGCTCAGTAATTTTTATACCCCTAACTTAGAAATGTTAGCAAAAGTCCAAATTTTCAGAACAATCTCAAGAGAGGTTGAAGAAAACCAGCTTTTTTTCCCTTGATATTTGCATAGATTCCATACAAAGTTATGTATGCATTGATACACATATAATTCTATTACAAGGCTCTCTGCAAAATAATTCATTGACAATATTTTCTCTGTGTACATTATATCCTTCCATGAACCTGTTGTAATTTCTGATATGGAAATGTACTAACAAATTGAGCATTAATTATAACAAGATCAAATGCTAAGACTTCATAGAAGTGTGACTGATGTGAAAGGTTTTGGCCTTTTCATATATTTTATATACATGCATACATATATGTCTGTGTGTATTCATTTAAAAGAATATTACTTAGCAAGTGTGGAATGTTATTTTTAAATAAGAGAGTAAATTAATAATTCATTCTTGAATAATCATTAAAAGCAATTATTAAAATATATGTCTAACTTCACAAAGCATAATATTAAAATGTGTGCTTATTTAATCTGGAGATTTTTATCTGCAGAGTTGCTTCATGTAATTTTGCATTTCTTAGTACCTTTTCTCTTTGGAGAGTTTCTCTCTCTCTCTCATTCTCTTTCTCCTTCCCCTCCCCCCTTCATTTTCCCTTTCCACTTTCTCTCCAACCATTTGAAGGATAGCTGATAGCTACAGCTGTTATTTGATGTTATAGTCATCAAATGTAACTTTTAGAGATCAACTCTTAAAACTTATGTGTTTATTTGGAACAGAGATTCATATGATTTGTTTATGAACAAAAACACAGGTTAGACATTTTACTTAATGTAGATTTCCTTTTCATTTTTGAAAGAAAATTTGAAATATAATCCTATACTTATTGCTCACACATATCATTTTATGTAGATTAGCTGTATGAGTATTTATTTGGCTACATGCTCTAAAATTTGAACAGCAGTGTCTGAATGACCATTATTAAAGTTTTTCCCTTTGTGATAAAGTATTAATTTGGGAAAAGACCCCTTGGTGGCTATGGTATAAACTATAGATGTTTTGGTAGTGGGTGCACTGTGGTAATGGCGTCTCTAGGGGGGAGCCTATACATGCAGAATACAATGATGTGAAACAGTGATACCTCAGGTAAGAAATAGTATAAAAAATGTACAAGAACTACATGTCCATTCATTTAATCCATTGCGAAGATCAAATGATGTGATTAGTTGTGAAGGAAAACAATCGTGTTAGTGAACAAAACTCAACTCAAACCTCCTTTGCTGTCTCAGACATTCTCAACTGACACCCCCTGTCTTTTCTATCCATACTTTATAGTTCTTAGTCATTGGCGCTTTTAAATTTCTCCAGAAGTCATTTACTTCCTGCCTATGCTACTAAAATAAGCAACTCGATTAGGCTGCTAATCACACCATGATATGATATTTAAGATTATGTTACCACATTAAAATGTGAATTTTTAAAGTCAGTATAGATTTTGAATAAATATGTCAGTCCTACCACAATGCCTGTTACCAACAGAATTGAAATCCGTGCTTGAGAGTGAATGAATGAAAAAGTGAACTACCTAAGACTGCCCAGACAATGAGAAATCAACCTAGGGCAGACATTCTTATCAAAACCTAATATTAATTTAGAGGTCATCAATTTGGGAATGCTTAATGATGTCTGTTAAATTAATAGAAATAGACCTTGAAGGTGTATAAGTTTTTTGTTTTATTTTACTTTCTCTTAGAAAGGTGGCAGCACAGTATACAATGAAAATTATGTATGTTTTGAGATGTTCCTTTGCATATACATGTACATGTATATGTATATACAAATGTATATACATATACATTGTATATGTACATGTACATGTACATGTATATACATTTTCTGATTTGAAAAACTCTCTCTTATTTCTATCATACATAGTATAGTATAATACTGGACTATGGATGTAATGTGATTTATTTTTTAAGTTTTTAGAAATTTTTCCTTAAGTTTAGCAGTATATATTAATCCTATTTTAAAAAATAATGTCAATTTCTTAATAAGGAGCATGTCCCTAAATTTTCAAAATAGACTGTAACAGTAGGAAACTAATTCTTTAGAAGAATTTTTAGTATTAGCTTGAATCTTGGAATATAGTTGTTTTTGAGTTTTTTCTGTATAACACCACAGCTGTGTCATAAAGAAAACAGAAAGACATTGCATGTGCTTAATGTAACTTAAGAACACAATTATATTTTATGACCACTGACAAATTGTATTTTTATAACTACTGATATATGTTTTATGGGTAATTGGCATGATTATAAGATAATCTATATAGAGTTTTATTCCAAAATTTATGAAATAGTAAATGTACAATATTTTAATTAACTTTTAGAATTGTATAGATAACTCTGAAATTACTGGTAAAAAGAATTGAAGGAAACATGTTGATGAAAGTAAAGCAGGGGTGGGGGAAGGAATCTAAACAAGTATTAAAACAACTAGAACTTTAAATTAGTGAGCTCTTATTGAACATGGTTGGGTATAAGTCAGATACTTTCAGAAATCATTAGTTCTCCAGCTTATTTATCTGAAAAATCTAACCTAAAATATTTGAGAATAGTAAGAGTAAGAGCTGCTAAAATAAGTTTCCATAGCGTCTGACTCATCATAGTAGTGGCTGATAATTTAAAGGATCTTGTCTTTTTCCTAAACAGATGCCCTGATTGTAAATGATCTTCTCTTTGGAGGAAAAAAAAAGGAGAGAAGTGATTTCCAAGACAAACAGTTGAATTTCTCTGTCATAGAAATTAATTATTATGGTATCAGATAGGCATACATAGAAAGAAGAATGGAAACTGATCCTAAGATAAACATTTGTTACTTGTAAGCATTAGATTTAAGTTGTTCCACAGAGATTCAGTCTTATAGTTGTTTGATAAAAAGAAAGTAGCTTTATATATATATATATATATATATATATACACACACATATATATATAATTAATAGCATTACATGAAATTTTAAAACTGCACTTATATTTTGCCAATACTGATGTCAATGCTTTCCTAAGTTTAAAAATTTAATTCTAAGTCATATACTACCATTTTCTGCATTTATTTTATTCTTTTATTTCCTAAATCTCGGATAATGTCTTTGTATAATTGTAAATGTTGTCCTGTGCAAATCTATGCATTTACATAAATGTTTGATTTTTACAGATGATTATAAAATTATCTCACTGGAAAAAATATAAATTTCAGGTCCGTTTGCCAATTTTATGCCTGGATTATTGTTTCTATTTAGCAGAATCAAAAGCCCTGAAAGAATACAGTGTATATCTGGTATAATAATTTTACATTACACTCTCATTCTTTGTCCACAGTGGACAAAATTATGACATACCTGAGCAAAATGCATAGACTAAATTCTATTCAAACTTTTTGCATTTGATATTCCGTGACAGTTTATATTATTATTATTCAAGTCACATTATAATTTCAGATCACTTGAAAGTAAAATAACTCTGGATCATTTTAGGTCAATGTGTTTGTTCTAATAGATCTGTTGACATATTTTAAAGTATGTTTCCTTTCATAGCCATTAATTGAGGGTTTAGAGGATGATGAATTTTTTTTCAAAAACAGCATGATTATTAATTGCAGAATCAACTAATGCTACTTTACTGCTCAATTTTTAAATATCTATGTGTCTATGCATATACACCTTTACTTACATTGTTTACACTTGACGATAGGACTGAAAATATCTAATAGGTTTGAGTTCTGATGAGAATGATATTCCCACCATTAAGAGACACTTGATGAGGTTTTCCCATATCTCTAATATCTCTGAAGAAGCCAGTGCTTGCCTATATTCAATCACAAACTACTACAGTGTTCTGAGCAAATAAATTGGAGCTATTCCAGCGCAACTTCTTGGTTTTTTGATGTTGCATTCCATGAAACATTTAATGAGTCAAGCATTCTGTTTTTAAACAGGAATAAACAAGTCATGAACAGGTAAGCTGAAAGAAGAGTACACAATAGGAAAGTCAGGAGAAGAGGACTGGAAGGAAACAAAGGGAAGGTCATAATATACTTTTATAGGTCACAGTAAAAGTTTGTGTTTAATTTTGATTTAAAAGAAAACAATTGTAGGATTCAAAGGGAGCATGCTGTTATTTATTTCACGTTTTAAAAAAGAGTCAGGAGGTTCTCACTAGTCCAAGAGAACATGATGTCTACAGAGATGAAAATAACGTGACCATTTAATTATCTCTTTTGGTGACATAATTAGTAAGACTTGTGGTGACATTGAGATAGAAATAGAGATGACTTCTTCCCTTTTGGTTTGTGTGGTTGGATGATAGTTCATTAACTAGCATGAGAAAAACTGATGGAGAAGTGTGGAGGATGCTAATAGACATGGAAGAAGTCTTCAGAAATAGAGTGCCCTCTGCCGGCAGTCTGGCTCCCTGCATCCTCTGCGACAATAGCACAGCTACAGCTAGTTGGAAGGAAACCTTGTTCTGGGTTCTCTGGCCCGAGGTTGGGGTTGAACTGCGTTTATCGAGCAAAAGGTCTCCTGTTATAAAGGTGAGTGAGCCTAGAAGAGACTCACTGCTCCCAGCCCTGGTTCACTGAGACTCTGCATATCAACCCGAAGTGGACCAACTTGGCGAACTGCCTGCAAATGGACATTAAGTTCAACAATTCTGAATCAGACATGTGGGTGTGGAGCATGTATTCCTGGTAGACAGCTGGTCACATAGTTGGGGGTCCCCTGTACAGATTGCTCCTGTACCAGGAACACTGAAAGAGACACCAATGGGATGATGCCAGAGAGCCTCTTATGACTGAAAAGCCTGTAACTATGGCTGGTCTTAAAAACTATTCTATGGCGATTTTATGCTATCTTCTGCACTGAGTACTTTTCAGACTTTGCTGCAGAAGCTAACTTGGGTTAAGGATTTGTGGGATATGTGTCAACAGATTCTGGACAAGTCTATTGTGCCACCAGGAGTGCCACCAAGAGTGGGTGCTCCAAGTTGGTAGAAGCTCCTGTCAGTTTCAAGGGGGACCCAGAAAAAAGACATTGATCATTTGATATAAATTCATGGCAGGACTTTGCAAATCCCAACAGGTGCTTGTGTGTGCAGGCCCAGTGATGACCTGACAGGGAAGAAGATCACGACCCAATGCCAAGGGTGAGGTCACAGCAACAACATATTAGCCTGGAAGAGGAGGTGGAATGGGAAAAAAAAAAAAAAAAAAAAAAAGTCCAGTGCACAAGCAGATGTTTGAAAGAGGATTAGGAAATGAAGAGATCTTGAATGTGCAGACATGTATTTTCAAGTTCAAGGCTGGTTAATGAGAGACTCTAGATAGGGTGGTGGGAGTTGTAGGAACAATGACAAGCTTGGTGATCTTGGCCCCTTTCCAAGGCAAACAGCAGGACTGAAGTATAGGGCCCTGTCTTAAGACTTCTATTTTCACTCTTGCTTCTGTCTTGGAGCCCCTAAAATGAAGCAAGGGGTAGGGAAGTAAAACACAAATGGCAATTTTTGTTAATTGGAAGGAATCACTCTACCCATTTCTCTGATGAGTGTACAGAAAGTTATGGATTTAAGTTCTACATAAATGTATGTATTGAGTCAGAATTTTACTTCCTAATTTTATTTCAGGAACAGCTCTTCCATACGATCTTATTTACACATATGCTGTTTCTATCTTGGATTATATGAAATTACCTTTTGCTAGGCAAAATAATGATCACATATTGTGATTTCTTTTACTTTGATTACTATTCAAATTATTTGAAGAAAGTATCCATACTATATATTTATGATTTTTCTCCACCCATTCTAAAAGTTTCATTTTTGTTCCTGTATGTCACAAAGATAGTCAAATACAGTACTAAACCCTTGATAAAAGACAAGAAATTTAAGCACACAGTATTCTCTGATGAATTAGTCTAATTACCTTTGAGTTAAGATGTTTTATGTAGCTGTCTAAACAGAAATCTGTGGAAAGCAACTTTTTTTTCCTGCTCTGACACCATAAGAAGATGATATTACCACTTAAAGAAAACCATTAAGGACAAAGTAATATTTCAATTTAGTTAAAAGCATGGTATAAAAATGTTTTGTTTTCTCTTGCTAAGAACAATTTTAGAAACTAGTAATTATGATTTTTGTCATCATGTGATTATTTGACATTGTTACTGTTTTTATCCCCTTAGCAGGTGCATACAGAGCATATTTAAATATGACAAAAAGTCTGGAATTCTCTTTTAAGAAATGAACACTTTTGAGGTCCAATGATTGTTCTGTAGGCTATGCAAACACAATCATAACTGAGGTTTTTTTTTTCTTAAGGATATACTTTTTTAATATCTTTGATTATTCAGTATTTGATTATTTCAGTGAAAAGGTCAACTAAATTGTACTAGGTTATTATGTTTTATATTGGCTCAGGTTACAAGTAACTTAAACTTTCAAAAGTAGAAATAGGAAATGAATTGCCCTTTTAATCATATGAAATTATCCACTTAGGTATTAAATTAATAAAGAATGTACATATATGTGTATATATATGTGTGTGTGTGTGTGTGTCTTTGTTGGCTTCAAAAGTAGTAAAAATTTTAATACCATTGTATTATTCAATTAGTAAGCATTATACATCCTCTGTTTTAGTTTATTTCCTTATTTTTTACTAATTGTACATTTATTGCTACTGCTGAGTTGATTGGTTTAGTTACTTTTTTCCTTATGTCGCAAAGCTTCAAACTCCTGTTCTTCTAGAATAATACACATTGGTGTTTTTTAAAAATGTTGCTATTTTTTATTTTATGAGTGTCCTCATTGTTAAAACAAGCCAAGATTTTTTTTTTTTTGCCCATTTCCTTTTCTACATATAACTTAAATCATCTCTGCCTGTCTCTTTGGAGCCATAGTTAAATAACAAGTCCCAGTTAGCCACATCACAGAGTATATAATTTTATCCATGAGCCAGAAAAATACGTGCATTTCAGGTTTACGGAATTAATTTGTAACTCTTATTGAGCCTACTACAAAGCTGAACATCTTAATGCTCCGTAAATGTTTGTATTTGATGTAAATAACTGGTATGTCTAAAAGTACATCTTTCTGAATATATATTCTGATTTTATAGACCACTGCTTTCTTCAGTGTTCGCCATGTAAAATATTGTGCATATGAACACTTGAGTGTGTGTATACATATATCCCTTGTGATCAATGAGAAAATTATAAAAACAAATTCAATTTTTGTCACTAATGTCAATATTTTTTTCATAATGTCACTCATGATAATATTCAGATTGATTTTGTGTTTCATCAGTGTTGCTTTTGTTTATTCCCCCCTAATTTTTTATGAAACACATTTCCTTTTATTTACAAAAAGAGTATTAAGCAATAATTTATTTTATGCCAACTTATTTTGAGTAGTTATTTATTATGGAGCCTAGTGTCATGAAAGTTATAATAAGATCGTATTAATGTAGTCATGAGTATTTATATTTCTGATATTTGATGAAAGCTTTGCTAAAGTATTTTACAATATGAGAGTAATCTCTCATTTCTATAGCACCTAGTATTTTGTTGTGAAAAAAAATAGAAATTCACAGTATTTACTGTCAATAAACTTTAATTGTGCCAGCAAGGAAGCAGAAATGCAGAAAATTATAGACTTTTATATGTGTGAATCACTTGCAAGTTAGAAGGTCTAGGTAATTATTTATCTTAGATGGATAGTGCACAATAAAACCCAGGGACAATGATAATTGAGGTGACTTTATCCTGTTTCAACTCTGTTATCACATAAAAGGAGCAATCTGTTTTTAATCTAAAAATTGACATGAATAAACTTGTTTTATCAGTTTCTTGGAGCTTGCTAAAACAAAGCAAGAAGCAATTTAAGAGAGTTAGGTTTATAACCATCTTTTGAAGACCTCATAGCTAGAAATTAATCAGAATAATGTGGAACCACTAGAAAATAATTGGAGTAATTAAAAAGCACAAATCGAGTCAAATTACAAATAGTAAGAAGGGCTCTCTCTTTTATGTCCACCACCATAAAACTATGGTATACTTTCCTTATTTTTACTCAAGAGTTCTTTAGAGTTCATGTTTTACAATAGCAACTGACTTGTAGCTCTTCCTATGGAGACTTCCGGAATCAAATTTAGTGTTGTCAAATATGTTGAATGACTGACAGACTTTTTTTGCCTAAAATGACAATCATTTGTTACCATAATTATAAGAAATTCTAAGAGAAATTTGGTGATTATATAAACAACTTTATTTGTTTTACAATTGACTGTGTGAAATAACTAATTTGTGTATTTATATACCACAAGTAATTTAACAGAATAATTTATGATCTTTATACATTACTGCTTATTAATCATTTCTATTAATTGCAAATTAAAGAAGTGGATCTTAAGAATTGATTTAAGTATGGACCTAATATTATCTAATGACATTTACATCATTCTCGCCTTCAACTCTCATGTCTAATGTGGTATAATGAACTTTTTAATTCACAAACTTAGTCATCATCCCCAAGTTTTTCTATGGTAAATCCAAGGAACTATTTTTATCTCTAGAAAGTCAGAGTTAACTGTGTTTTTCTTACAAAGGGATATACTGTTATAACTTCAAAGTGAATTTAAAATTTTATTTGGGGAGGTTAACCATACATAGTATGTTTTTAGAATATATATATATAGTATATATGTATATCTAAATAATCATATACATATAAAATAAGTGTATTAGACAATTCATGATAGTCAGATGCCTTATAATGCAAATCCAAATATATGCATAAATGCATAATTTGGCAAAGTTTAAATAATACATGTGAACAAGATCAGGGGAATAATTGAATCATATCCTTTAAATTATGGTCAGTGTGTATTTGTGAACTGCGTCTGTAGAAAGGATCTCTAAAGCAAGAAATTTTAATGAAAAAATGCATGGAAGTACTGTGAAGCAATAGTTATTTTTCACTGAGAGTTCATTGCTTGCTGAATATCTCAATTCATTTACAGTTTTGATGATTGAAATTAAGTTATTTTAGCAACACCTCTGTGAAGAAGCTGTAAGGTAGCATTATCTCATTGCACTGAAAAATATGCTATCTATTTGGAATGGGAAAACCATACAGTACACCACATTGTAATAGAAAATATATTTCTGTGTTCTATCTAAACTCTATCTCAGAAATTTACTTCTTACATATAACTAGGGTTTTATTGTAGCTAATAGAGAATGTACTAGCCTGGATTCTTATTTCTAATAGGAAAAAAATGTCCATTTATGAACTATGATTTTGTTTCCTTCTGTTCACAATCCTAGTTAACTGTGTTTCTTTTTAACTTGATGGAGCTAGCATAAAATGATCTGAACCAAATTCTATTGCTAAACCAAATACTACCAGGAATTAATTTTGATGTGTTTCCAAAAATTATGTTTGAATTTTAATTTCACAATGACCAAGTATTACAATGAAGGAGATAGATCTACTGAATATAATTTCATATGCTGATGACATTGACGAATCAAAGCAAATAATCTCAGTGAAACAATTCATCACTAGACCAGTACATGAGTGGTGTACCTCTGTCACTTGGAGCATACTTTCCCTTGCTCTGTACATCAGCTACCACTACTTCAATGTCATTGTTCTTTCTGTTGGTCTCAATATTACTATGTGCATTCTTTCCTTTTCTCTCTTCCCTTCCTCACTTCTTCTGCTCCTTCAGTCTTATTTCACTAGTGACAACATACCTGTACATAAACATAGCTGTTGCTATGCCTATGGATATTTCTCAATGCACCACACACACATATAGTCACACACAGAAATTAACATCATATTGATATTGACCATGCTGTCTTGTAATTGCATCCTTTCAGATCTGGCATTCACTCTTTTCCTTAGGCAGATGGCAGAAGATTTACTGTTAACAAAATTCTATATGCTTTAATCATGCAGTAGCAAATACATGCATTTTTGCAGAGTGGAGAAGCCTGTAGTTTCAAATTGCCTTTTGAGATAACCATTTCTCCTCGAGCCATTTTCCATAACACATAAAGTGTTAATCTTTGTTGTTATATATAACTTTGCAAAAGCATTTACTCAAATCAGTTTATCAGGTACATTGATAGTATTAAAATTTAGTAAATGATTATTTGAAAATATGCTTTTTTTCAGATATGCTGGAAACTATAAATTTTTTATTTGTTTTTACTCCAAGTCTACTTTTCTGCTGTTCCTTTTATTTTGCTTTCAT
Source organism: Uropsilus gracilis (assembly GCA_004024945.1). Taxonomy (NCBI): domain Eukaryota; kingdom Metazoa; phylum Chordata; class Mammalia; order Eulipotyphla; family Talpidae; genus Uropsilus; species Uropsilus gracilis. The sequence continues at coordinate 71,115 of PVHY01000427.1, read as the reverse complement.
ATTTTGATCACATTTTAGAATGTTAAAGAAAAAGAACTGGGGGGGAGTAAATTTCATTCTATTTTAGCAAAAGGCTGTAACTTAAAATGTACTCTAGTGCATGTTTTTCTAGTCTGTTATGAGCGTATTTAAATATGAGAGTTTTTTAGGGAGGGGCAGGTATTCAGGATACCCAGATTAAAAATACATCTATAGTTAAATTCCCTAGACATTTAGGTTTCATGGATTAGCATTCTTTTTCTTTTAATTGGAAGAACTGGAACATGATTGCCAACTTTTTATTTTGCCAAGGAGAAAACTAAAATATCAACTGGCAGGTTTTATTAAAGAAAGACTTTAAACACACATAGTATGAAAAAATAGACTCATGATAACCTATAAACCTTTCCTAGTACTAGAGATGGCAACATACACCAGTGAAATCTATTATAGATGTTTTAAAAATTACGAATGTTGAAATGCTGTGACATAAAATTGCATTACATATTTAAAAGCCTTGTTAAAGAAAAAAGTCTTCATTAAAGTGATTTTGGTTATTCTAAGGTCTAAATTTGTTGATAGTACAATGTTAAGTGAAATTACATTACTTTATTTTCTTTATTTTTTATCACATTATTGAAAATTATGTTTTACATGTTAGTGAAAACAAAAAAAAAACTATTAATATTGGTTATATTAAATTTAAATATTCTGGGGAAATGAGACAAGCCATGGAAATATGACTTTCATATTTGCCTCCGTGAATTTGCTCTTTCCTTTGAACAAGGTTCACATTGTAAGACTATCCAGGGGTAAGAAAAGTATTTCATTGGAGAACATTAACCAAGCTACAAATCTGTAGATTCCAATTGTCTAAAGAAGTCAGGGAGGATTTTATTTGAGAAGTAACCATTAAGATTTTCTAGACAAACACCAAACTGCCAACAGTTGAGAATGATGTATTTTTTTCAAAGCAAATTTATGCACGGAGTGTCTATTTCATTTGCTTATCCCTAGGTATACTGTTTTTGGATATATTTATAAATTCTTTATTAGTAAATGTGTATTTCCAAGCTTTCCATGCTGGCACATAGGAATACCATTGCCTTTCTGATTTTCTAGACATGTCTATTGATTTTAATAACTTCTCAATAGCTCTTCGATCTTTGTACACACTAATATATTGTCTACAAATTAGAGTGATTTTCCGTCTTTCTTTCCTATCTTTTAATCTTTTAATTCTTCACTGCCTGGGTCAGGACCTTGAGTACAGTGTTTAATGGAAGTGATAATATCGATCATCATTGTTTCCTTCTCAAGTGGAAACAAAGCTTTAATATTTTATCACTGAGAATGATGTTTACGAGTTTTGTTAATGATTGTCAGCAGATTAAAAAATGTTCCCTGTGTTCCTAGTTTGTCAAGACTTGTTTGGTTTTTGTTCAATCCTTTGTTTGTTATTTGTTTGTACTGTTCAGGATCAAGTATTATATTGTATCAAATGAGTGTTCTGCATTCCTGGTGTTGCCCATGCCATTTTTTTTCATTTTGTTCTTTTAATGGGGAAAGCGATATGGCTTTTGGAATGCTAAATTAGCCGTCCTTTACTGGAATGAAACCAACTTAGTCATATATCACATTTATATGTATATCTGACTTTGATTAACTCTAAAAACTTATTATTTTCGGTAATTAAATTCTTCAACCTGTACATTTCCTTTGATTCAGTGTTTCTTAGCCGTATTTCAGTTTCTACATTGTCTTTGTATCATAGAATGAGGAAGATCCTTTTCCTCTATATTTCATGTAAAACTAGTATGTTTTCCTCATTGGACACTTAAAAGTATATTTAATTGATTTAGTAAGCTAAATGTATTCTTTGTTTTTTGTTTGTTTGTTTGTTTGTTTGAGACTAGGTCTCGCTATCTTTGCCTGTGGAACCGCAAGCTCACATTGCCCAGGGTACCACAGACACAAGCAATCCCCAGCCTCAGCTTCCCTGGTAGCTGGGATTACAGGTGCTCACCACCACTCCCAGCTATATGTTTTTGGAACTAGGTCTCACTACATGCCCCCAGCAGGACTTGAACTGCAATACCTGGCCCCAGCTGTGGCTTCTGAGGCTGCCACTTACAGGCATGCACCACCATGCCCAGCCTACTAAAGGTATCCTTGTGCCATTGATTGATTGAGGTTTTCTTTGAATTTGACCATTTTTAGAAAATTCATTGGCATAAAGATACTTATGATAACTTATTTTTTAATTTTATTAGATAATTTTTGTACAATATTGGTTGTATGTGAATGATTGCATTGTACCCTTATAATAACTTATTTTTTTAATGTTTGTGATCTGTAAAACTGGTTACATTTTTATTCTTAATGTTGATAATCTGTGTTCTTGATCCTTATGAGCAGACATTTGCTAATCTCACTGATTTTTTTCAAATCCAAAACTTTTAATTTAATTATTCTCTCTGTTGTACACATACTTTTTAATGTTATTAAAATATTTTTATATACGAGCATTCCACATGGGAAAAAAAATTAAAGATATACTCCAGACAAAAATAAAAGTGTAAATAAGTGGGGATGTAATCATTTTTCAAAATCAAAAAAATATAAATTTTATAAAAAAAATAGTTTATCAACTCATTGCTATTGATTTATAAAATGTATGTAGTCTGTCTTTTTTTGTTTTACAAAATGGATGATACTAATGTGAAGATATAATATCAAAGAGTAAATGAAACCTTCTTGATAAAAACAAGTTTGGAGGACAAAAATTAATAGATTCAAGGCTTAAATTTTAAAGCCACAATGTAGAATATGATTGCAATAGGACAGAAACAATAGACTCATCAAAGTAACTTTCACAAAAATGGACATTTCATGAGAAAGTCATTGTTGGAAGACTCTGGATGATGGCAGGACCCAAACACAGAAACTATCAAGTAAAAGACTGATTATTGTATTATATGACAACGAAAAACTTCTGTTTATCACATACATGACAAATTAATTAGTAGGAGAAGATTTTTGAAGTATGTCAGTTGGCAAAGAGTTTTATCTAAAATATAAGGTCGACATTTCAGTAAGACGAAGGCAGCTAGCTACCTGGCTACTAGTTTCCATTCAGCACAAGCCGGACTTAATTCTAAAAAGAAATTGAAAAATGCATTACTGATAGTTGCAAGGACATTTGTAATATGTGTGTTTGGGAATGGAATAAGAATAATTTGGGATTGTTTTTTTGTGAGTATGGATTAAGTACTATTTATTGTCAATAGAATAAATGAGAATTCTCATTTGTAAATAAACTATAGCATTTTCGAGACTCAAATGAATAAAATTATCACTTTCAAATAAGGACTCAAAAAATAATATTAAGGCCTCCACTCAATTAAAGGAAAACAAGGTAAACTGCTTATTCTGAAATCAACTCATTGATAGAGTCCAGGTAATTGAAGGAAACAAAAGAACAAGACCTATAACAATATAGCTCTTATAAGCCATTATGTGAGAATCTAGTCTACATTTCCAAAACCAAACCATATGTGTATTGGGAAATCCTGAGGAGTCTGAGAGTCTATTCTGTTTAATACTGTGCTTTATATTATACTCAGAAATATGACCTAAGCCCCCAAGTAGAAAAGAGGATGACAATAGAAGGGAAATGGATGAATGTAGTGGAGCCAGCAATGGGGTGTGGTGACAGGACTATTAGACCAGCAATTGTTACTTTGAAGAATTTACAAAGTTAAGCTATAAGCTGGTAGAAATCATCTTTTTTACTTTTTATGTATTTTTTTTATTCTTTGAACATTAAAATAATTTATTTATATATAAATTTCACATCTTTGTGATCTCTGGGCTTCACCCCCTCCTCCCTGACCATTCCCACCCTGTCCCTACCCCCAGTTTTGTACTTTAATTTGGTTGTTGGCTTGTTTTGACTTTTCTTCATTAATATTATCTTTCCCCTGTCCCATATAACAGTGAAACCATTTGGTTTTTGTCTTTTTCTTTTTGACTTGTTTCTACTAACATGATTTCTTCTAAGTCCATGTTATCATAAAATTGTCCAAGTTGTCATTTTTAATTGGTAAGTAATATTCCATTGTGTATATATACCACATCTTTTTCTTCCAGTCTTCCATTTTGGGACATTTCAGTTGCTCAACATGTCCTTGCAATTATAAATAGTGCTGCGATAAACTATGTTTTTTTTTTATTATTATTATGGAGCACTATTGTTCTGGTGAACAATTGTGTTCTTCACCTTTATTGCCAGGGAAGAGATTATATACCTCACTTTCTCCTTGGATGGTTCTGAGCTAAGAAACGCATAATCTCTTGCAACAGTAGACTCCCCAAGGAGAAAGTAATGTATCTTTTTTATTTCCAGTCATTTATACAAAATAAATAAATGCAGGCCATCGGGGGGAAAAACTCATTGAATAATAGAACACAGTGATAACTAGGCAAAAAGTGTTGTCAATTGTACCGTATATTACAGTAGACTAAGATCATTGTTCTTGACTTTTCCCTTCAAATAAAAAGTCAAGGAATTTATGAGGGAAGTGTTTTCTAGTTTACTGCCAATGCCAATATAGATTAAACTTAATATCTATTATTACTACATTAAAATATATGATGCTGATCCTGAGTCATTAAAAAAGTTTAGTAGTTAGCAGAAGGGAAGGTGAAAATGGTTGAATAAACTAGGTAAAAGTGGTCAACTGTATAGTGAAGGATAGAATTTAACTTTTAGTGGTAAACTTAGTTATATATTTCATGTCTGAAATATATGTTACAATGCAATGCTCCTCCAGTTGTAAAATATAAAATTATAAATGATAAAAATGATAAATTTAAATTATAAAATTTATATGATAAAAATTATAAATTTAAATTATAAAATTTATAATTTATAAATTGTTGTAAATTATAAAAATAGAAAATTAAACATTGTCTTCAATATTTATCAAAAGTCAAAGAGCTTTTTGATGGTATGTCCATTCATTGATGTACAGAAGATAGGGGTTATGCATGATTAATCTGCTAGTAATCGATTTATTAAAATTTGAAGATATTGGAACCATTTAAGACTCAAAAGAGGCAGTGCTATTTTCTCAAGTCCAGTTCTGTACACTCTCAGTTTGTCATCTTATATTACTAGTTTTCTTTCAAACTGATTAGTTCTAAATATAAAACTCTGCTTTCAATATGAGCATGGGTCAATTTAAGATCATCTACATATCTGCAGTTGTGTAGATTATCAGTCTGAAGAGCATCAGGACAGTCTTTACATCAGATGTGACACCCCAGTGTCCTTCTTTAAACGTAATACATGCATTTGTGGCGATAATAGAGTCTGAGCTTTTCAGACTCTAAAGATAATTGCTAGTACTTGTATTTATTTTTTAGAAATTATTTATATATATATATATATATATTTCACATAATGGTTTTAGATATCTATAGTTCAAAGAAAATAAAAAATAAATTTACACGTTGTCTTACCTGTCTTTGGAGAATGTTGAATCTTGATAAATGAAGCATGACCAAATTCACTAATTAACAGAAATTAATATTTGTTAATTTAATTGATATTAATTCATATTTCAGACATGTGAATTAGTGGAATTTTTTCAAACACCTTATTCTTTCTAGTTTTTATCCTTGAAAACATGATCCTAAATGACATTCTCCACCATGTTTGCAAATTATCAAAAAGAAAAAATTCTGTTTCGTGAATGCCGATAGAAAGGTCTGACTATTCTTGCAGTGTGCTGTTGAATATTTGAGGTTATTTCTAGTTATCTTTCTCCTCTCTTTAGGTACCTGATTATTAGAGTAATTATAAGCTTCATTCATAATGGTCTTCTTGATAATCCTTGACACAATTTCTCACCTTTTTGAACAATGTATGTTAGGTGAATATAAATGTTGATACTTAGAAAATAAGTGAACATGAGACTGAAGTAGAACTTACAACCTTGTCTCAAATGTAACACAATTTCAGAAATAAATTGAAATAAGCTTAGATATTCCATTTACAGCATTATAAGATGACTAACTTCCATTATCTATCCTTTTGTATACAACAACCAACAGAAGTAATAGAACACCTATGTCACCTCAAGCAAACTTTATATCATCTCCTTTGCCCCATAAAAACTGGCAGACTTAACTACACAGCTCATGATTATGTTTGGTATGGGTTATAGTTACCTTGTAATGATATCCCCAACTTATTAGAATTCATAGACTCTACTCCTTAAAAAAAGTGTTAGTCTAAGAAGTGACTGCTTACCATAGTATTTTAAATGGGAAAGAAGGATATTTATTTATTTTTTTTATTGATCAGACTTTATTTCTTGCATTATTTATTTTTGTACAGTATTTAATTTCCCCCTTCACGTGTAGTCTGCATAAATCTCCCACCACCACATTAACTTTGAACAGTCACTACAGTATCTCGGCTCTTCCCTGTTTTAATACCTCTTCTTCGCCTTCTCCCCACCATCTCAGAACTATAGCTTCCCTGCAAGTCTGTTGCTAGGAGGAGCTATATGTGGGATAAGATTGATAACAATCAAAGAGAATCAAGTTTGCTGATACGGGCTTGGAACATATCCAGGTCCACTTTAGTGTGTGTTTGAAGACCCTTTTATACCTTGGGAAATAATGACCATGATGAGGGCAAGAGGGAAGGAGGAAAAAAAATAGGATTCCATGATTCGTGATGTATGACAGGAGGATGGGGGGTAACAGAACAAATACTTGTGGAGGCAAACACTTATCATTCAGAGACATGTCTCTTCAGTGGGAAATTCCTAGGAGGCTAGGGGGCTAATCACAGATAAGAGACTTGCCAGTTACCATCTCTAGTGTGCCGGAGAGAATGAGAAAGGTAACAGTGTTCCTTTAGTTATATCTTTTAATCTATGTTCGCACCCCACAGTCTGTCTTTTTTTTTTTTTTGACACTTTGTTCAGTTTTTTTATAAGTGAAACTATGGTAATGTATTTCTTCTGACATTTTCCACTGAACAAAAGCTCTTATAGCTTCATCCATGCTGCTGCAAATGGCACCGTTTATCTTTTTGATTGCTGAGTAATAGTCCATTGTGTGTGGGCATGTGTATGCCACACATTCTTACACATCTACTTGGGGGATTGAGGTTGTTTCCATTTATTAGCTATTATAAATAGTGCTGCAATAAACATAGGTGTGCAAATTCCTTTCAAATTAATGTTTTTTTGTGTCCTTTGCATAGATTCTACCTTTGGGTAGATTCTGAGGAGTTGAATCAGTGCGCCAGATGGTAGGTTCATTTTTAGTAATTTGAAGAATATCCACAGATCTAAGAAAGGTAATTTAAAACTAATAGGTATTGGTTAAAAAAATGCATAATTCTGGGAGACCTGTGATGAATGGTTAGAATTGTAGATTTGAAAATATAATGATTAGTAGCATAAATATCACAGTTGCACATTATCTTAAAATGCCTTTGAGACAATTTGGTCAACTCTGGATATGTTATTGAACAACCAAGCAAGAGGTTAATGAATAAACTGACATCCATGGAAAAACTCATTAAAGTATCTTACGGCTTTCCCCTGAAGTCATTATTAAAACCAGCACATGCTATTTGTGCATAGAATGTGCTGTCCTCCACTTCCTTTATCTTTGTACGTTGCTGTGCCATAGGATATATTTTTAGTTATATTCTTAGGAATGCTAGTGTAGAAAGATGAGTTTAATAAAAATGTCATTTTAAGACTATATCTGTTTTTATCTTTATAAGTAAAATCTTAGCAACTTTGCATTCAGAAGAAAAGAAATAAAATCTTTATTTTCTTAAAAAGAAATATTAAAATGGTTAGATTGCTATAAGCTCTTAAAAGTGGAAATTAAATTAAAATATTTTATAGAAGGATATTTAGAATATCCAGTATCTCAGTACTTATACCAAGTGACTATTTTAAAAAACTTTCCTTGAGATATTTGTCAATTTTCATCAATGTTTGGTAGAAAAATAATAATTTTGTGCTATTATAGAAATGATTCATTATTTTATTTTGTATGAAATTGTTTGAGCCATTGTAAGGAAGATCTAGGAATTGTATTTTAAGCTTTGAATTATACACCAAAACATTGCAAATTCTTCATAGGATTTTATAAATATGGTGACCATATGTCCTGCTTTGCCCAGAATACTCCCATCTGTTTTCTTATTATTAGTATTAATGTGTACTTTCACATCAAAATTGTCTTGGACTGAGTGAAAAATAGTTTGTCAATTCCATTTATAAAGCAGAACTATCTAGACAAGATCTTTTCTTTCTATTTATAGGGAAAATATACATCTTCCATTTTCCTACAGAGGAAAAAGAAAAGGCTATACTTATTTACATACCACTAATCAATTTCCCATAGCTAAGAATTATTCAGATATTTAGAAATAGGTGATTGTTAGACTGATTAGATTTTACCTTAGTTTTGAACTGATATTGCAGAGAAAAACAATCTTATATGTAGCTTGCTCAGTGTCATATAAATCATTTCTTTGGATGCACAGTTATGTACTCTAGAGTCTGAAATAGGAAAATGTCAGGCTTAGCTGAGAGTTTCCAACTGGCTGCCAACTGTTAAGTTGCTGATTTACTTTGATACATTTGTATTTGTTACTTATATATGTTCTTGAGCACCCCTCATCCTTGGACTCTCTTGAAAGAGTTGTGTCTATATGCTATATTCTGTTGGGTGACTTTCTGGTGCCAAACCTCGATTTCTCTGAATGCCTCTGTCTCTGTTTTGTATTCCAGGATTAACCACAAAGATCTATGCGTACTCACAGAATTTCGTGGCTGAAAATTTTGGCTAGGTTCAGTTTACCTCCGAATCAACATAGAAGGAGAGTAATCATACTCATGGATACCAATTTAAATGTATTGTTATCTGTTTCTGAATTCTTAAATACTCTCTAAATCAGGCAGTCAATGTAATCTGTACACACTAGAAAAATCCACAAAGTCAGAAAATACTAGACTTGTGATATCTTACTCCCTTAGGCTAGATTGAGGGCCATATTATGATTCATGTTTTAGTTTCAGTTTTCCTATAAATGGGGGTTCTTACCATATCATACTACTTGCAAACTGCTACCCTGGCTATAGCATAACTCACCCTGGGTTTTTCTGCATATGCCAGAAAGGAATATACACTACACAAGAAATAGATTCACTTTAGTAACATTTGGGGTTACTCGATGGTCCACTTGTTAAAACAAATATCAGGTAGATCACATTCAGTGTTCAGTGTTTCAAAAAATTTGTGACAAATAGGTCTTCTCTAGTTCTTAATTATTGCATCTGTAACACGAGTAATTAGTGTAACTGCATATCAGTTAGGCATGGGAACATAGGTAAGGTAATTTTATAACACACTTTGCACAACAGTATAATGTTATTATGACATGTTTCTAAGGACATGCATATTGACAGAGTCATAAAGGTCTCAAAAATTGAGAGCTATCACTAACAGTAATAGGAGCAACAGTAGTGCAGTAAATGTGTGCGGAAGTTTCCTTGTCTTATAAAATATGCAGACATTTGTGCACTGAGTCTCTTGAACCCTTGACTTCCCTTGCTGTTTCTTGCAGTGATTTCATGTGGGCTCACTTGGAAATGCAAGTGGTAACTGAATTATATATACTAGATTTTAACATTATTGCAATGACCACTTGTTCCTGATTAAAAGACTATGCTAATGTAGCAATCCAATCAAATGTTTCTGTTTTTTGGTAGTGTGGACTTAAAAAAAAGTTAATTCATTATTCATTTGCAGAAGCTCCTTTTGGGAAAAAAAAATTGGGCAAGCTGGCTAAGATATATTTGGGCTACATACAGATTTTGCAAACAATTTATTACATATTAAGGTGGATGTTTTAGCACAGCTGCACCTTTTAGTCAGTGTTCTTTACTCCAAGGATACTTTTATCAGGGGAAATCCCTGAACTCCCTCCAATGCTTCACTTAACTTCATATGTCTTACAAAACTCCAACCACCATGTTACAGCTAGGGTACATACTTAAAAGAAGCACCCAGCTGTTTCGCATCAAGCTGTGCTGGACAGCTCTTTATTTCAAAGCTATTGTTACAGTTGAATGCTATTAGATGTGAAATAGAGAACTGGAGAAATACAACCAAGATGGATTTTTTTTTTTTTTTTTTTTGCAGGACTACTCCACATAC